>PVHT020000141.1:6113981-6258747 GCA_004024745.2 Catagonus wagneri
TGGGAACCTCCATATGCCACGGGTGCGGCTCTAGATAAAGGCAAAAAGACAAAAAAAAAAAAAAAGTTAAAACAGGAGTTCCCGTCATGACGCAGCGGAAACAAATTCGAACAGGAACCATGAGGCTGCAGGTTTGATCTCTGGCCTAGCTCAGTGGGTTAAGGATCTGGTGTTGCCATGAGCTGTGGTGTAGGTTGCAGACACGGCTTGGATCTGGTGTTACTGTGACTGTGGCGTAGACCCATAGCTACAGCTCCGATTAGACCCCTAGCCTGGGAACCTCCACATACTGCAAGTGCAGTCCTAAAAAGCAAGGAAAAAAAAAAAGGTTGGAGTTCCCGTCGTTGCTCAGTGGTTAACGAATCCGACTAGGAATCATGAGGCTGTGGGTTTGATCCCTGGCCTTGCTCAGTGGGTTAAGGATCTGGCGTTGCCGTGAGCTGTGGTGTAAGTCACAGATGCGGCTCAGATCCCACGCTGCTGTGGCTGTGGCGTAGGTCAGCAGCTGTAGCTCTGATTAGACCCCTGGCCTGGGAACCTTCTTATGCCGCAGGTGCAGCCCTTAAAAAAAAAGCAAAACAAGCAAACGAGAGTTCCCATCGTGGCACAGTGGTTAACGAATCCGACTAGGAACCATGAGGTTGCGGGTTCGGTCCCTGGCCTCATTCAGTGGGTTAAGGATCCGGCGTTGCCGTGACCTGTCGTGTAGGCTGCAGACATGGCTTGGATCCCACATTGCTGTGGCTGTGGCGAAGGCCGGCAGCTACAAATCATGTTAGACCCCTAGCCTGGGAACTTCCATATGCCGCACGTGCAGCCCTAGATAAGGCAAAAAGAAAAAAAAAAAAGAAAAAAAAAAGTTAAACATAGAGTTACCATACAATCCAGCTATCCCACTCTCAAGTATATATATATAAAACAGATATTGAGAAATAAAAGCATATCAACAAAAAACCACGCAAATGTCTATCAGTGATATATCCATAAGATGCATATAATAAATAAGTTAATAATAAAATGTGGTATGCCCATACAATGGAATATTATTGGGCAATAAAAAGGAAATGAAGTGCTAATGCTAAAACATGAATGAGCCTTGAAAATAATTTAAGTGAAAGAAGCCAGTCATAAAAATAGGTGATTCTATTTAGATGAATGTCAGGACAGGCAAATCTGCAGAGAGAGAAGGCAGATTCATGGCTGCCAGGGGGGAAAGCGAGTAGGGAGTGACTATTACTGGCTACTACTACTAGTGACTACTAATGTCACAACTCTCAGGTGTGCATTCTATAAAATTAGATACATTGTAGAATATTAAAGCTACTAAAACTACTGAACTGTACACTTTTTTCTTTTTTGCCTTTTTTGGGCCACACCTACAGCATATGGAAGTTCCCAGGCTAGGGGTCAAATCGGAGCTGTAGCCACCAGCCTTCACCACAGCCACAGCAACGCAGGACTCGAGCAGGATCTACTGCCTACACCGCAGCTCATGGCAACGCCCCATCCTTAGCCTACTGAGCAGGCCAGGGATCAAACCTGCATCCTCATGGATACTAGTCGGGTTCATTACTGCTGAGCCACAATGGGAACCCCTGAACTGTATACTCTAAAAGGGTGAATTTTACGGTATGTGACTAGGATCTCAATGAGGCTGTTATTAAAAATACAAATATACCTGAACACTGATGTCTCAGAAGCCCACCTAGATTTTGATCCAGTCTGTTCAGCCAGTGACTACCACCACTGTATCTTCAAGAGGCTTTACATATGATTAGGTCCCAGGAAGCCATACTTACCTCTTCTAAATAAATATTATCCAAGTCATATGGTGTTCTGACAGACTCTACCATCCAACTCTCAGGCGTGTTCAAATTCAGAGTGAACAGAGGAGACTGTGGCATATCCAAAAATTTTGCTATTGGACCCTTAGCAAAGCTATTGTCTGAAGTAAAAGAAATCTCTGGTTCCAAGACATAACGGTAAAAGCTGAAATTGAAAAGAAAAAAGTTAATTTTTTAAAAATGCAACCACAGTCCTTGAGTTTATAGGCACCCATACAGGTAAACAACTGGCTTAAGACAAACTGGATTTGATTTTTTTTTTTTTTTTTTGGTCTTTTTAGGGCTGCTCTCAAGGCATATGGAGGTTCCTGGGCTATGGGTTGAAATGGAGCTGCAGCCACTGGCCTACACCACAGCCACAGTAACATGGGATCCAAACCACATCTGAGACCTACACCACAGCTCACAGCAATGCCGTATCCTTAACCCACTGAGCAAGTCCAGGGATCGAACCTGCATCCTCATGGATCCTAGTCAGGTTTGTTAACTGCTAAGCCACGACGGGAACTCCAAGACAAACCGGATTTAGAAGAGCGTACTTCCAGATTGAGGAAAGTGTTTCTAAAACTATCTCTTGACTTAATCATACCTCCTGTGGTTGTTGCAGATGCAAGAGGAGAGCGGAGGAGGGATTAGGTGGGATGGCTTTCCTTCGTGAACAGTTGGGAGTGGCTGCTGCTGGGGGGGGTCGCAAGCATTTTCTGAGCACTTGCCTCCCCTTGGTGAGAAAAACTCAATTTTTCTCTCTCTCAAAAACAAAGTCCTGGAGTTCCCATCGTGGCACAGCAGAAACAAAGCCGACTAGGAACCATGAGGTTGCAGGTTCGATCCCTGGTCTCAGTCAGTGGGTTGGGGATCCGGTGTTGCCGTGAGCTGTGGCGTAGGTCGCAGACATGGCTCGGATCTGGCATTGCTGTGGCTCTGGTGTAGGCTGGCAGCTATAGCTCCAGTTAGACCCCTAGCCTGAGAACCTCCATATGCCGCAGATGCAGCCCTATAATGACAAAAGACACACACACACACACACACACACACACACACACACACACAGAGTCCTAAACAGTACCTGAGCTCTCAGGTGGGCCCTGAAAACACTACATGTAATAATTTAAACATTTCTCCTATACGAGGGCAATGGTGAAAGCTGGAACCCTTTTGTCACTTTCAAACCCTGCTTCAAGGCACTTAGAATCTAACCTATAAAACTCAGCACATTTGCAAGTGAGGGATTTACCAAAGCCCCCACATGTGCTACACTATTACCATTAACTGCTTCTCATATAACTTTTTTCATAAATGACCATTCCAAAGCTCAGCTTGCCTTCCTTTTGAAGATACACGCAAATGAGTCACAGCAAGCTTCCTCTGACACATACGCAGTCTAACTTAAAAATAACTGTTCTTCTAAGAAGAAAAATAAACAAGTGTCCTTCCACAGCAGAGCACCTTTTAATGTAAATTTAACAGCTACATCGATCCAAATATTCCTTGAGAATTATACAATTCTGACCAAAAAAAGGAAAGAAAGAAAAGGACAGTGCAAGTAGCCTGGGTTAATGCCACCTGTAAATGCTCCCAAGCCACACTGTTTTTGGAACCTTGGATTAGAGCAGAAATTTAGCAAAACTGAACTTCAGTAAGTGAATTTTTTAAACAGAACATCCATCTATAAACCCATTTGACTTTTTTTTGTCTTTTTGCCTTATCTAGGGCCGCACCCGCGGCACATGGAGGTTCCCAGGCTAGGGGTCTAACAGGAGCTGTAGCTGCCGGCCTTCGCCATAGCCACAGCAACACAGGATCTGAGCCGCGTTTGCAACCCACACCACAGCTCATGGCAACGCCGGATCCTTAACCCACTGAGCAAGGCCAGGGATCGAACCTGCAACCTCATGGTTCCTAGTTGGATTCGTTAACCACTGAGCCAAAATGGGAACTCCCCAAACCCATTTGATCTTTAACATTCAATTTCAGCTTTCAGATTTAGCACAGATTTTCCGGGGGGTGCTTTCTTAATCAGCTTATTTTACCTTTTCAAAGGCATGTCGGAAAGTTTAGACTGGCAGTTCATAAATACTCTTAGATTCATGTTGATCAGCTGAGTTAAAACCTAAAGAGAAGACCAGATGACAAAACAAAAATTTCTACAAAGTGAATGATATTTGAGCCAAGATATTTACATTTTTTCCTTCAGAAATGTATCATTTGACACTGAGTTAAGGGAGAGAACATTTCTTAATATCTCAAGGAAAGATACAAAACTACTTAAAAAAACAACTAAAAAAAAGTTGAGGCAACTATTATATTTTTGGCAGAGTTCTCTTAAATTTTTTTTTAAACAGCAATATCTAAGTACATACCTAAAAGACATGCTACTCAAAAAATGCTATTTATAAAAACGGAAAATGATAAAGAAGAATTCTTTTACCTTTAACTCTTTGCTAATATAAAAAAAATGTGGCATAAATAAATCTAATCTGGAGACATTTTGCTCTAGAGATAATTTTTTCCTTGATTACATGAGGTAACCAACCAAACCTGTACCCACTTTCTAAGGTTATAAAGTTGTTTTCAGAGCCGTGACCAATCTTTTTGAAAACACCTGCTCTGCCCAAGATGCCCCACAGTACTTTCCAATGCCCTTTAAAGATAAGTGAGGGAACAATGACACGGCCAGAGGATCTCAGGGCATGTGACCACTTGCGATAATACAATGTAACACAGATGAGGCAAACTGCCTCTGCAGTTGTTCCTACCAAGAGCAATGGGGCGAGTCTCTGTGCTTCTCTGGTGACAGGGTCAATGACAGCCACGACATCAAAGTACGTCTCCCCTTCCTTTGGCTTCAGTTTAATTGCACTAGAGATCAAAAAGATAAAACGTTAATCTGGAGGAAAACAGCAAACGGTTGATTTCCTTCTTCGGGGGTGGGATGGGGGACATCCAACATAGCCAATCCACCCTCTTGGTATTTCAAAAAAATTTAGATTTAAAACAAGGTTACGGAGTTTCCGTTGTGGCACAGTGGTTAATGAATCTGACTAGGAACCATGAGGTTGTGGGTTCGATCCCTGGCCTCGCTCAGTGGGTTCACGATCTGGCATTGCCATGTGCTGTGGTGTAGGTTGCAGAGGCGGCTCGGATCCCGCGTTGCTGTGGCTGTGGCGTCGGCCGGAGGCTACAGCTCCTGTTAGACCCCTAGCCTGGGAACCTCCATATGCTGTGGGTGCGGTCCTAGATAAGGCAAAAAGACCAAAAAAAAAAAAAAAAAAACAAGATTACATGGTGGTGAACTATGTGATTAGGTCTACCTCAAAGTATGCAAAATCCTCTAAAGGCTTCTAAGGTTTATTTTTGATAGTCAGAGAATCTTACGCCAATTTTAATTTCTTGCCAAGAAGGTTGTGAGCAGAGAAGAAATTGGTTTTTTGAAATAATAAAAGGAACATAAGAATATTACATACCAAAGACTTGCATAAGAGAGAAAAAAGGAAATAAATAATCATAAAAGCTCGCCATCCCAGCTCAACCACTTTGTGGCAAATTTCGACATAGTCCTCCTTATATGCCTATATAATGATCAGATGCACCCACAGAATAAAGTTCATTCTTTTTGCCAGGAATCTATTATAAAGATTTTTCCATGTTGTTACACATCAAATATCCCAAATAAGAAATAATCTTTGATTTTCCAAGTAAACCAGCTAGTTTATTTAAGCTATTCTTTCACTGGCCATGTAGATGGCTTTCAATCTGGAAAGAACTTCATACATCCTGTTTTCTTTCATACTTGGAAATTTCTTTAGGATTAACGTTGTCCTGGACATGAGATTATTGAGTCATAATGATATAAATATTTTTGTGGCGAATACATCTTGTCAACCACATTTCCTGAAGGAATAAACAATTTTACAAGGCCAAAAAATGAACTTTACCACATCTTTTCGGTATTAAGATAAACATATTTTGCCTGTTCTTTTTTCTTTTTTTTTTTGTATTTTTTGTTATTTTTTAGGGCCGCACCTGCGGCATGTGGAAGTTGCCAGGCTAGGGGTCTAATAGGAGCTACAGCTGCTGGCCTGCGCCATAGCCACAGCAACGCAGGATCCCAGCCACGTCTGCAACCTACACCACAGCTCACGGCAATGCCGGATGCTTAACCCACTGAGCAAGGCCAGGGATCGAACCCGCAAGCTAGTCAGATTCGTTTCCACTGCGCCACAACGGGAACTCCTCCTCTGATACATCTTTAAAGGAATAAGCTTGAAAGATTTTAAAATACATCCACTATTCCCCAAACATTAATTGTAGAAATCAGTGCTTATCTTTGTTTGCTCTGAACAGTATTTTAATGCGGTTAGGATACTAATCACTATTTTTATAGGAGAACATTTACCCTTCAGGATGAAAACAAAAGTACAAAACACAATGTAATAATAAAACTTGGTAAATACAGTTTAAATGGCAATGACGGTTATTTCAAATCCAAAACTGTTTTATAAATAAATGACAGAATAGCTCTGTGACTGTATTGCAGCACGTTTTCAATTTTTATTTATAATTCCAGAGAGTTCCCTAGTGGCTCAGGAGATTTAGAACCCAGTGTTGTCACTGCTGTGACTCTGGTTACTGCTGTGACTGGAGTTCGATCCCTGGCCTGGGAAGTTCTGCATGCTGCAGGCACCGCCAAAAAAAAAAAAAAACAATAATAATAATCCAACTGCCAATAATTATTTCAACATAGTTTTTTTAAAAAAAAAAAAAAACTCTAAAACAGCTATCCTCAAAGTGTGGTTCCAGATTAGGAGCATTAGCTTTAACCAAGAATTTTTTAAAGACAAACTGTTTGGGCCAGCCTAGATGTACTGAATCAGAAACTCTGGGGGTAGACTCAGCAATCTGCATTTTAACAAACTAAATAAACACCAAAGTATAAGTGCCACTGCCATCAGATAACTTGGACCTGTGTGTTACTCTAGAACCTAAAAGGAAGAGCTCATTGGAAAAGAGCATTATACAAACTCCTGCAAAACAAATAGGCAGTCCCTCAGAGAACAGCAAGTGAGCCAGGCCTGTAAGCCTGGCAGGTCTGGGGCAGAGTTCTGTATGACATGTCCATATTCTGAGCCAGTGTCCTAAGTGATCCACAATAGGCACACCCAGAAACCAACCCCCTAAGACCTTTTAACCACCCTACATCTCTGTATCAAGAAAAAGAGGGCAAGACAAAAACCAAGAAAAGTGTGGAACTGGAGAATAATATAAACTAATAATATGATGTTTAAATATACTTGCTGCATTTACTAGAGAAAAGATCAGAATAAGGCTGAAAGTGACAGAACAGAAACAAGATTAGGGGATTACACACACTTCTCTAAGGCGAGTAGAGCAAATGTCAAAGAACACAGTGCTTCACCTATTTTAATGTACACAAGAGTCACCTGGGAGATCTTATTACAATGTAGATGCTGGGGCCAGACTTGCATTTTCTACAGATTCCAAGACAGTGCCCTGTTCCTGCTCCATGGAACACATTTTCAGGGACAGAGGACATAAAACCAATAATTTAGCCTTTTCGTTTCTTGCATAAATAAGAAACTTCTGACTTAAATATAACAAACACTCATTTAACTAACAAAATCCCAATAAGAAAGTCTCTAATTATAATCTGTATCATAACAGAATTTGTAATCAGGGCATTTTAATCAAATATGACTCACAGAGAAAACGATGTTCTAAAACAGGAAGAGTTCTTAGGCAAACAAGGCAGGTCAATTAGGGATGTTTCCTGCGGTAGTAACCAGATAATGAGTCACTGCCTAAAAGCATACAGAAGAGGATGGTACTCGTGGGCCAAATCCAAACCAGGGTTATTAGCATGGAGCCACAGCCAGTGAGAAAGGAGAGGAACTCCATTCTAGCCTGCAATCACCGGTCGGCTCAAATTTGATTCCCCACAAGGACTGGCTTTGAGAAAGCACAGGCCAATTTAACCAAAGTCTAATCTACCCCAGACTAATTAAACCATAATCATAAGAGAAGCAGGAAACAGGTTTCTGTATGTAAAGCCTCCTTGGTGATTCTAAGGTGCAATCAAGCTATATACCCACCTGGTAAGGCAAGGGTTACAGACATCAACTATGGGTTTTTTCCCTAAAGACAAGTTAAGTCTTAAACATAATCACAAGGAAACAACCCAGACTGTGGGACATTCCACAAGACAACTGGCCTGGGCTCTTGAAAAAGTCAATGTCATAAAAGAAAAAATCAAACTGTTCTAGCTTAAAAGAGACTAAAGAGACACAACTAACTACAGTGTATGTGAGATCTGGACCAAAATAAAAAACAAAGCAGTTGTAAAAGGTCTTAGCGGGCATTGGAGAGATTTGAAAATGGACTGTGTATAACATAATATTACTTTATCAAGGTTTAATTGCTGAAATATGCTAATAGTACTATGGAGCTACTCCTAGTTCTCTGGAGATACATACCGAAGAATTTAGGCATGATGTATAATGATGTCTACAACGTACTCTGAAGTGGTTCAAAAAATGAATGCATGGATATTTATATGCAAACATACACTATACATACACATATATACACAGAGATAACTGTGGCACAATGTTAATAATTGGTAAAGCTAGGTTAAAGATATTTGGGTGTTCACTGTAACAGTCTTTCAAATCTTCTCCAGCTTTGAACTTTTCAAAATAAAAAAAACCAGAAAATGAAAGACAAGGACTTCCTTATAATGCTATACCTATTTCTATTTTATTGAAAACAAGACAGTTTTCATTAAAAAGTGAGAAGAGACAAGTGCTCTTAGCAACCTGTTTATTCTTTAATATCAGAAAATTGCAACTGACTTGTTTCAATAAGTGCTTTCTATTTTCTTAGAGGGTTTATTCAGAAGTATTTCAAGATTTATTTAGAAATAAATGTCAACTTTTATGCAACAGAAATTGGTAATACGAGTTTTACATATGAATATGAAATATACAAAAACCACATGCCAAGTTTTCCATTCCTATAAGAACTTATATACACTTTATATGGAAAAATAAAGGAGCTGAGGTAAAGGTAAATATGAACAAATTCAACACCGATTCTATACCTGTGTCTGTCTTCGAAAAACTGGTACTTGATTCTTGTGTCTCCTTTTGGTTGAGCTGACAGAAGAGCATCCACCTTCATTACCAAGTCACTTGCCCTGAAAGACATGGTGAAAATTTAGCATTTCTTTAACTGGAGGTTTGCAATTATTGCTGGAAATAATATAATCAACCAAAGTACCGAATGCCAACAAGACAGTTTGAACAAAGTATAAATTCTGCACCAAGAGGCATGAGAAAAAAGGTACAGATCTTGTAATTGATTAGCTTTATCAATGTGCATCGTGCATAGTCTGGCAATTATACTGTCCACAAGGACTTCAAGGACCACAGAGAGAGAGAGTGGTCCAAAGGGGCCACATCAAGCCTTTACCTGTGACACAGAGGCTTCAAGTCATGGGGTACTTCCTAGCTTGCATCAGTGAAGTATTTCATAGGCTAAAACAAAGGGCATCACTCAAGAACCAACGAGGTGGAGTTCCTGTTGCAGCGCAGCGGAAATGAATCCTACTAGGAACCATGAAATTGTTGGTTCGATTCCTGGCCTTGCTCAGTGGGTTAAGGATCCAGAGTTGCCGTGTAGGTCGCAGACATGGCTTGGATCTGATATTGCTGTGGCTGTGGCAGAGGCCGGCAGCTGTAGCTCCAATTTGACCCCTAGCCTGGGAACCTCCATATGCTGTGGGTGTGGCCTGAAAAGAAAAAAAAAAAGAAAAAAAAGAGGGGGAGGCTATGCATCAAAGGACAATATATCGAGAGTGAAAAGTCAGCTCATAAAGAGGAAGAAAATATCCACATGTCATACACAGAAAATATCTGCATATCATGCTATAAGGGATTGATATCTAGAATATATAATGAACTCCTACAACTCAACAACAACAAAATAAATAATTAAGAATGAGCAAGAACTTGGATAGATACTTCCCAACAATATACAAATGATAAATAAGCACATGAAAAGATGTTCAACATCAATAATCATTAGGGGAGCATAAATCAAACCTCAAAGAGATACAATTCACACCCCCAAGAATGGGAATTAGGGAAGAAGAAAAAAAAAGCAAAAAACAAAACAGGTATTCCTGCTATGGCACAGTGGGTTAAGAATCAGACTTGTAGGAGTTCCCGCTGTAGTGTAACAGGATCAGCTGTATCTCTGCAGTGCCAAGACACAGGTTCCATTTCTGGCCCAGCATAGTCAGTTTAAGGATCCAACGTTGCTGCAGCTGCAGTGTAGGTCAAAGCTGCAGCTCAGATTCAGTGCCAGGCCCAGAAACTTCCATATGCTATAGGTGCAGCCATAAAAACAAAAAAGAAAGAAAAAAAAATAGAAAATAAGTGTTGGTGAGGATGTGGAGAAATTAGAACCATATGCATTACTGATGGGAAAGTAAAGTGGTACGGTCTCTATGGAAAAGGAATAATCGTTTCTCAAAAATTAAACAAGCATTTATCCTCCAACTAGTCATTCCATATTTAACGCAGAAACCATATGAATATGAGCTCCAGTTACACACCAGTCAAATAATTAACTTTCTTCCATTGAGAAATAACTCACTGAAATATATAAGCTAATAATAACAATGAAAGAATTAAAGTAATAACCAAAAATAACCAACTCATCATCACCTTTGGAATATACAAAAAAAACCACTCATTATTCCATACTAGTAAATAAAAGAAAAGAAGCATTTAACTTGTCTTTTCTTTCCTGAACAAAATAAAACTGAAAGGTAATCAAAGGGACAGTGAGGGAAAATACCTCTTCACATAAATATTCCAAGGAAATAAATAAAATCACCCCTCTATTTTTGCATGTTTGAAATTCTCCATAACCAAAAGTTTAAAAAAAAATTAAGAGAGCTAAAATGGCTGACAACAAAATAAATTAACTTGCTTCAACAGAAGTATAAACAAACAGGAGTTCCCATCATGGCACAGAGGAAATAAATCTGACAAGGAACCATGAGGTTGTGGGTTTGATCTCCACCTCGCTCAGTGGGTTAAGGATCCGGAATTACTATGGGCTGTGGTGTAGGTCACAGACATGGCTCGGACCTGGCGTTGCTGTGGCTGTGGTATAGGTTGGCAGCTGTAGCTCTGACTGGACCGCTAGCCTGGGAACCTCCATATGCTGAGGGTGCACCGCTAAAAAGCAAAAAACAAAACAAAACAAAAAAAACCACTTGGATTGAAGAACATATATTTTAAAGCTGAAAATAAAACATCGTGGAATAGGTAGTATGCAGAATGTTCAATTAATATAGCCCCTGCAACATTAAAACCTGATTAATTTCTTCTCTAGAAAAACTTACACATCCTCTTCTACCCGAAGCTGCTGAATATGAGATTTGATTTTCTGTCCAGAAGTTTTTAAGATGATATTTTCTAGGAGGTGGAAATCATCTTGATTAAAGAGTTCACTGTCCTCCAGTGGCCCAATGATCTGTGAAGAAGAGCAGGGTGCTCAGTGCTGGAATGAGCAGGCTACAGAGAAGTCCTTTGTGGTCCTTGGGCTATCTTACAAACCAAATCGCTTTACAGACCTGAGTCATATTTACATCTAAATCAAACCAAGGAAAAAAGTGAAAATAAACCCAAGGCAACTCATCTGGTTATTCACTTATGAATTCTCCAATGGCAGAGTGTATGTAGACTTGAATACTTTACAAAAAATTTACAGTAAGCAGACTCTGAAATAAAATAAAATAGCAATACCATTTTCATTAATTCTCACTGAATATAAATAACAAAGCCAAAATGGAAATGTAATGGTAGATATCAAAGACTTCACCCTAAGTGCTAAGAGTTTAAAATTTGCTATGTCTGCCACAGTGTCATTTCAGTGGCTGCAGATATTTATGAAACATTCTAAGCATAAATCAATTAAGTTCATATAGACTATACAAACCATAAACATGGTCCCCACAGAGGATGAATACTTTATGAATCAAAGGTCTTACAGATTTTTGTTTAGAGAGCCACCATACTTTCACCACCTTACACAATGGCAGGACAAAATTAAACAGGAGGAAGGTTTCACGTAAGGATGTTTACACCAAAATGAGCTAACTTCCTTTGAACAAGGGAGCAGAAATGATCATCAGCACTGCATAAGCCCTAATCACCTTTGAAAAAGTGGCTCTGTTTGAAGAGTTTACTAGCTTCAGAGAAGAATGCTGCCAAAACTGCTCACTGATCTAATTTGAAGTCAACCTTGTCTCAGGACAAAATTCTCACCCTTCCATTGCTGATCACTGCCCTCTGTCCCTTCTTCAGCTTCAGAACATCCCTGCAGTACATGGCATGAGACAAAATGAAATCCATTTTGGAAGATTCAAAGACCTCTTTAAAAAGACTGATATCCATGCCCTAGGAAAGTAATCGTTATTAAGGAAAAGGAATTGTTATTAAGAAAACCATAAAGATGAATAATCATATGAATAAATCATAAAATGAGCTTTTAGTGGAAAATAATAACTAATTTTAATAATTATGAAGCCTCCATTCTCCCTCCAGGTTTTTTCCCCACTCTCCCACTCATCAAGTAATGCTTATTTCCTTTTCCTGTTCTTTTATGTGATTGTTCAACTGGCAAACTATAATTCATGATACCTTTATTCTGCATTTTAAAATTTGCTAATTTCAAATGAGAGCCTTTTTTCTAACTGAAATATTAAGCACATTCATCAATTTTTTTTGGGGGGGGGCTTTTCTAGGGCCGCACTTGCAGCATATGGAGGTTCCCAGGCTAGGGGTCTAATCGGAGCTATAGCCGCCGGCCTACGCCACAGCCACTGCAACGCTGGCTCCGAGCTGCGTCTGCAACCTACACGACAGCTCACGGCAATACCAGATCCTTAATCCAATGAGCAAGGCTAGGGATCGAACCCACAACCTCATGGTTCCTAGTGGGATTTGTTAACCACTGAGCCACGACAGGAACTCCCCTCCCTTTTTTTTGTCTTTTTCATTCATCATTTTGTAAGTAAACTTAAAACTAACAAAATAGTTAAAAGTATGCAATAAATGAATGGGTTTATATTAGAAACACATCAACATATAAGCTATGAAGTGGGTAACTCATGAAGTGGCTTAAATCTCTATAAACAAATTATTATTATTATTTTTTGCTCTACAAACAAATCAAATATTGTCTTTTAAAAACTACACAAAACAAATGGCTTTGCGCTCAAAATATATGCATATCTTGAAACCTAGCCAGTTTAAAAGTAATAAAGGGAATATGGCAAACTATTATTTCTTGGAAAGATTTTTCCAACTTAACAAAAAATCCTCTGAGCTCAGAACTAAAGTCACAAATCCCGATCATGAACAGCAACAACACACATCAGCCCATGGAAATGAACTGAAATAACAGCACAAGGCAGCCTTTTGCAAGACATAGAGACTTACCCCAACGGAGAACTCGCCAATGTCAGCTCCCGCAGCCAGAGCCTCTGCAGTCTCCTCCTTGGCCATTTTTGTGATGAAGTTCTTAGCAGAGCTGGAGGTCTGTGTTTGGAGAGCTGCCCAGATAGCTCTGGAGATCTGAGTTTTCTCATAACTTATGTCTTCACTAGGATTATTGATCATGCTTATTCTGACATTGTTACTGGATTTCTAGGAACAAAATGGGAACTGAGAGTTTATATGGCAGATGGCTTGAACTTGAAAAGCAGCATTAACATCAATCATATTCCATAAGCAGCAAATAACACTTAAGTCTACGCTAGTTCTCCTCTGCATACCGAATAAAATTAAAGTGCTATAACCAGGCATTTATTTATTTATTTTGTCTTTTTAGGGCCACATCATGGCATATGGAGGTTCCCAGACTAGGGGTTGAATCGGAGCTACAGCTGGCAGCCTACACCACAGCCACAGCAACACCAGATCCGACCCACGTCTGTAACCTACACCACAGCTCACGGCAACACCGGATCCTTAACCCACTGAGCAAGGCCGGGGATCGAACCCCCAACCTCATGGTTCCTAGTCAGATCCGTTTCCGCTGCACCACAACTGGAACTCCTATAATCAGGCATTTAAACTGCTACATGAATTGGTTCCCAAGCTACCTTTTCAACTTCATTTCTTACCATCTCTATAAGTACAGCATATATTACAGACCATGAGAGTCCTGTGTTTCCCCAACACATTTTGTATTCTTCTAAAACATGTCATGCCTCATATTGGCATGTAAACCCCAACTTCACCCCATATTTACTTCCTTCAGTCCCAACCATTTTTTTAGGGCTCGGCTCAAATCCTCCTTCACATGGCCTTTCCAGATTTCTGGTAAAAGTTAATCTCTTCATGGTTAAAGAGACAAAAATCCATGTGGCAGGAGATATCTGGGACCCATAAAACCAAAAAAGGGCTTGTACCAAGACCATAAACAACTTATGTTTACTTACTTATGTTCATCTAAAACATGTACAAGAGTATTGTACATGTGGGCAGCTTTCTTCTAGCCCCCAACCAGAAACAACATAACTGTCCATCAGATAAAGTAAACAAACAAAATTTTCTGGTATAACCATGTGATATAATATTACCCAATGAAAAAGGACTAACTATCGCTACTTGCAATATCATGGATAACTCTCCAAAATGCTGTGTAAAGAAGTCAAACAAACAAATATTGATTATGAGATGCTATTTAAATAAAGTAAAAAACAGGCAAACCTATCCTGGGATGCGAGAAGAAGGAAAAGGGAGGAGTAGTGACAAGGCCACAAACAGGTGTGCTTTCAGGAACTTGGAATCCCTCTGTTTCTTTACCTGGTGGTGGTCACATGGGTGTGTTCACTCTGTGACAATACATATCCTGCTGATTTGTACATTTCTTTTGAACCTATATTTTACTTCAATTAAAATATTTATTTAAAAAAGTCTGACTCTCCCTCTCTGTGGTCCCACTCTACCACCACTTGAGCCTTTGTCAGGCTGAGTTAGAGTGAGTTTCACACACATCATCCTTCATTGGGACTACTCCTGATATAACACTGAACTGACCTCACCATCTAGTCTGCTCCATTAGAGAATAAAGGTACTCAGCATGTTAGTGAAAGTGAAGTCACCTGGATATTTCAGTATTTTAGTAAGCCTCCTTGGGACACAGTGACAAGAGGACACCAGAGGCGTGTGAAACTTGGACAAAGATCCAATCTGAGGAGTTCCCACTGTGGCACAGTGGTAACAAACCTGATTAGTATCCATGAGGGTGCAGGTACGATCCCTCATCTTGACTGTGGGGTAGGCCTGAAGCTACAGCTCCGATTCGACCCCTAGCCTGGGAACTTCCATACGCTGTGGGTGCAGCCCTAAAAAGACAAAAAAAAAAAAAAATCCAATCTGAAACTATTGAGGAAAATGAATGTAACATCTCATTCTCTGACAACGACATCTCCAGAAAAGTCAATTTATTTTCAGCCATTCACCAGTGCCATTTATTTCACTTCTGTGGTTTACATGTCACACAGCTTTTAGCCTACCTGTACGTGCCTCCTTCTGCACGCCTACGCCTACTTCTATTCTACTATACACACGCTGATGTGCCTACATGATATGTCTTCCTTTTTTGAACCTCTTTCAATATAAGGACCCTGTCTCTCCCATACGACACTAACTTTGCAGTATCCATGCAGCAAGAACATGAACAATCATACAATAAAAACCTATGATTATATAATCAACCATAATAAAAAAATTTTTTAAAGACTAATACAAAAATAAATAAAATAAAATAATGTTTCCTTACAAAAAGCCAGGATATTGTAGTCTTCTCTATTTTCTCACTGGCTGCCAGACCCTGAAAAAACAATGCTTCTTTCCCTCAAGCACTAAAAAAAGCAGGATCTAGCCTTCCCACCAGAACAACAGCACACAGATGCCCATGAAGATAACTGCCCCCTGAAACAAAGATACAGAATGAAGTTGTAGACACTTGCCTGATGTTTAATAGCATCATATAATAACTGCCTTCCAGAAGGGCTATCAAAATCCCCAACAATCCAAAAAGTTACTGGCCTAATAAAAGAATCATCTGTAGAAAAATAAAAACAACATATTGAGTTGGAGGGAAAAAAGCAAATGCTATGTTTCAATACTGTTATTAAACCAGATAATTTCTAAAAACCATGCATGAAATGAGAAATAAAAGTTTAATAAAAATACAAAGCAGAAGTAGTGAAACTTTGATACTAGAACAAAAGCAGGGTAAACTTCCATGTGGCTTGATTACAAACTACAAACATGCACTTATTAATTCTATTTTGGTTTGGGCATCTGTTAGCATATAAAATGAAAAAGAGCTCTTGAACTTGTGGGTAACATTACAGTCTTTAATCACATTCATTTGTAACTTTCCGAAATATAATTCTTTGCAAATATTTATACAGAATTTATCTGCATTGATAAATTATCTATTACCCACAGGTTCTGGAAACATCTCAAAAAAATTTCAATAAACTCTGAATTACAATGGTGCCTGAAACCACATAAGATAATTAATAAAAGGAATAGAACATTCTGAAGTTTCAAGTTACCATAGATTTCCTTGGAGGACATTCCTGGACAAAAGTAAAGGAAAAAGAGTAGAAGAAAAGAAAATGTCATTTCTATAATAAATGCCTACTATAAGAGTCAAAATTTAAATAATGTCCAGCATCATCTATGCCTCTTCCTGCTGCTTAGGCCCAATATTGTTACAGCACTGTTCAGGACCCCTCAGAACCAATTCCTTTGAGGAAACAAATGGAGCACTTGCTTATACTTACATATATTTGGAAACTGAAAAACTTTCTCTGGGGGAAGACCACAATAGGGATAAAAACAGCTGTCTTAAATGACAGTCAGTGCTTTGAAACAGTAATCAGTGTGACCAGAGGGGAAAAGCATCTGTCTGCCATTAAAAGAATATTATTTTACACAATTTTTATCTAAATAAATAACTATATAAAAGTGACTTTAAGAACATGCACAAGGATTTCTTGAACCAAGTTTATCTTAAAAATCCTTTAAAAATTTAACCCATTGTTGTCACTGAAGAAGCAAGCCAAAGCAATTTTCAATCCATTAACCCATCTTGTATCATAATTCTTTTTCTATTTTGAACGAAATTTTCCTTTTGCCTTTCATATGTATAAAACTTATAATATCTGAATTTTCAAGTGTGCATAAAAACTTAAATTTTCAACTAGACTCAAATAATTATGCAAAATAATTAATAAAAGAAATTATGGAATCTCCCAACAGACACTAAAAATTAAAATTTTTTTGCAAATACTTAAAGAAAAAAGTTGAATCTAAGACAAGCCTAAAATGTATTACCTTTCTTAGTCAGATAATTCATACTATTGGCTATAGCAGCAGTCTTGCCTTGGGAATCCAAGACAGTAAATCTAGCAAAATCATCCACAAAAAAGTTATCTGGAAAAAAAAATAGATTTATAATTAATATGCCTAAATTCAATTTAATGTTAATATCCAATTGATAATATGATTTTACCATAATATATGTTTTAATAAAATACATGAGTGAAATATATTGTTTCATTTTTATGGAAGTTTGCATGACCCCTACCCCATTAATGATATTTAAGACACAGAAAACGTACACATCTCACACATAACTCACATACGTATTTGTCAATTTAAAGTTTAAATTTATCCTATTCCTACTCTTTTTATTTTACACCTAGAAGATTATTATTTATTTATTTTGAAACTAATACATTTATGACCTATGACTGGCAAATATATTGCTGATTTATTCACTCCATGTTTGAAAAGAATTTCAAAATAACAAAATAATTTTATACACATCATACAATTTGGGCTAGGGTTGGGCTCAGGGGACTGCTTCAGTTTTCAGAGTAGGCAGAACCTTCCATCACCAAGCATTTTTTGAGCTAGCTGACTTCAGCTGTGAGTCCTGAGAAGGATCTTTTAAAGAGATCCCCTGGTTAAGGACCTGGGGTTGCCATGAGCTGTGGTGTAGGTCACAGATGCAACTCAGATCTGGCACTGCTTGTGGCTGTGGCATAGGCCAGCATCTGCAGCTCCGATTTGACCCCTAGCCTGGGAACTTCCATCTGCTGTGGGTGAAGCCCTAAAAATTAATAAAACAAAATAAATAAAATAAAGAGATCCCCTGAATTTCACCTCCGCTTTCCATAGTCCACTCACATAGGAAATGTTTCCCTATCCTATTTGGTAGTAAGAAAAAAATGAACTGGAGAGAAAATATAAGAAAACTCTTATTTTGATTATTTCCTGTCCTACAAATATATATCAATAATATATTTGTAGGAGTTCCCGTCATGGCTCAGCGCAAACAAATCTGACTATTATCCATGCGGACGCAGGTTCAATGCCTGGCCTCTCTTACTGCGTTAAGGATCTAGCGTTGCCATGAGCTGTGGGGTAGGTCACAGATGGGCTTGGATCTGATGTTGCTATGGCTGTGGTGTAGGCTGGTGGCTACAGCTCCAATTCAACCCCTAGCCTGGGAACCTTCATATGCTGCAGGTACAGCTCTGAAAAGATACATATCTGTAAACTCAACAGAAACAAAAGGCCATTTCCAGATATGTATCTTTCCAGATTAGTGCCTATGGGCAATGCTCTTATTAATCATTTGGCCCTCAGATCACTCCTGGTAAAATTCCAGTTTCATCAAATCATTCCCTTGCTCTAAATACTGGTACTTTCTTCCTACCTACAAGATGGTTTCCAGACTTGTATCATTAACCCTCTATCTCCAGCAATCTTCCCAGGCTTATGCATCATTTATACTCCAATACAAATGCCATGCTTCTTGCATGTTCCTCCAAGCACAGCTTGTTTGCCCATCCATCCATCTATTTGTCCATCCATTCACCCATCTATCCTTTCAATCAACAAAGGGGTTATGTATTCAGTCAAAAGTCTAGT
The DNA here is from genome assembly GCA_004024745.2 of Catagonus wagneri. NCBI lineage: Eukaryota > Metazoa > Chordata > Mammalia > Artiodactyla > Tayassuidae > Catagonus > Catagonus wagneri. The sequence goes on from PVHT020000141.1 coordinate 6,132,886, forward strand.
AAAGGTAAGCAATGGTGAATAAGACAGACATGGCCCATGACTTCATGTAGGGGCGAGAAGGAAACACCACAGCCTTGAAACTTAATCCAAGACAGCAAAGGCCAAGAAAGAGCAGTGTAGATGATGGAGCTAAGAATACTGGGGTAGGAGGATGCCAGCTGCTCCTTCAGTGACAGTTTCAAAATGCTCGCCAAGCACCCCTGGCTAGTGTATCTTGGCCACTGTGGACTAGAATCATTTCACAGCTGATTACTACAACACTCCTGGGAGAAACATATGCAGAAAACATAGAACTGTTTTTATGTTCCTTCTTCATGAATACTCCAAATGTAACTCTTTACAGATTAATTTAAAATGATGGAAACAAAAACTAAGGATTCATAAAATAATACTCTTAGGTAGGGGTTCCCGTCGTGGCACAGCAGAAACAAATCCGACTAGGAACCATGAGGTTGCGGGCTTGATCCCTGGTCTCACTCAGTGGGTTAAGGATATAGCATTGCCATGAGCTGTGGTGTAGGTTGCAGACTCAGCTCGGATCTGGCATTGCTGTGGCTGTGGTGTAGGCCGGCAGCTACAGCTCCAATTAGACCCCTAGCCTGGGAACCTCCATATGCCGCGGGTGCAGCCCCAAAAACATGACCCGAAGAAAAATACTCTTAGGTATTAGTAGAGCAATAAAGTATTAGTAGACTAAGAAAGTAAAAAGCACTTTCTCACGGCTTTCTTTTTCAAATATAAGCATACATGTGCATTTTCCTCTGCCCTTACTTAAGGGTTTTCTTCTATCTGAAAAAGGAATTTAGTTTCAAGTAGACTAGAGATAGTTGCAATAAAGTAATAACCATAAACAGATCTATGTATTCTCTATGTTCAACTACAATAGATAAACTCGGTTTTGACTTCCCCATTACACATAGCCTTCTTCCCCAGTGAGGTTTCCTGGGCAAGTGATGACAGCTCTCCTTTATCTCTAGCAGTTTGTTAAACTGGCCTTCAGAGGCTCAAGGGAAAGGAAAAGGAACAAACTGTACCTGAACCTAGCCTCTTAAAAAGGTATTCTTGCAGAAACAACCTGAACACGCACCAACTAAGGAATAGATAAGCAATGTGTGACCTATCTATACAATGGAATATTAAAGTCATAGAAAGGAATAAAGTTCTGAGACAGGCTACACCGTGAATAACCTTTTCTTTGTTTGTTTTTTTTTAAGGCCACACCCACAGCATATGGAGTTCCCAGGCTAGAGGTCGAATCAGATCTGTAGCTTCAGGCATACCCCTCAGCCACAGCAACACAGGATTCAAGCTGCGTCTGCGACCTACAAACCATAGCTCACGGCAATGCTGGATGAACCTTAATATAACTTCATGCTAAGTGAAAGACAACAGTCACCAAAAACTTCCAATGATATGAAATATCTAGGATAAAAAAATCCATAAAAACAGAAACTAAATGAGTGGTAGCTGAAGGACAGAAGAAAGGGGAAATGGAGAATGGTTATTAATGGGGTACATCACTTCTTCAGGGGGAGATAACAATGTTCTAAAATTAGTGTGATGATCACATAACTCTGAGACTATACTAAAAACTGTACACTTTTGGAGTTCCCATCATGGCTCAGTGGTTAGTATCCACGAGGACGTGAGTTTGATCCCTGGCCTCACTTAGTGGGTTAAGGATCTGGCGTTGCCGTGAGCTGTGGTGTAGGTCACAGACACGGCTCGGATCCCATGTTGCTGTGGCTGTGGTGTAGGTCAGCAGCTATAACTCCGATTTGATCCCTAGCCTAGGAACCTCCACATGCCCCAAGTGCAGCCCTAAAATGACAAAAATATTAAAAAAAATTGTACACTTTACAGCTATACACTCTGAAAGGTTGAGTTTTATGGCATGTATGCTATTTCTGAATGAAGCTTTATTTTTCAAAAAAGCATTCTTAAGTTTTCAGAGTAAAGTGACCTGAGGTATTTATCAACAGTATTGCTAACTGATTCTAGACAACAATCCAGGTCCATTCTGACCATCTAATGCTTAAGGTTAGTTAGCATTTGAAAAGCACCGAATACCTTTCAGAGTTCACAAAGATTTGTCCAGGAAGAGTTTCTCTCCTTTTGAAGGAAACTCTTATAAATTTAGAAGTTCATATAATGAACCAAAGATGCAATGAGCTTAAACAAAACTGTGTCACAATCATAGGTTATATTCTGAACAATACAACCCAATAAATGCAAAGATTCTCAAAGACAGATCAAAAAAGCCCAGAGTTGTTCCTGAAACACTCCTTACTGCTTGCTGTTAAGTCCAGGTATTCACGCTCAGCTGTCAAAATCCTAGAGTTGATTCGTGGAACAACATTTGGCTGATTCATGATATACTCTACCACATCTTGATCAAGGGACAGTTCACCCTACACGAAAAAAAAAGAAACAGGGAGGGGGTGGGATGCACATTAAACAGAACTAATCAATTTACTAGGAACTAAAAAATCATGAACTTTATAATATCTTCTAATGTACTGGCAGCAGATAAAAACAGAAGTTACCATGTATTAGGCTTCCAAGCATGGTGCTTTATGTACAGTATCTCTAATCCATTCCACAGTGTGAGGAAGGTATGGTACAGAAAGGTTAAATAACTTACTCAAAGTCACAGAGCTCATGAGAAGTGAATATGAAATGCAAACCCATGTTTATTTGATCTTATCACAGAAAGAAGCAAGCTCGAGAAATCAGTTAAGACTTAAGACAAGCAAACATCCATCCTGAAATCTACTCACCGTTAGCTTCTCCCTGAAGAAGAAAGCCAAATGCCTGCACTCAAGCAGTTAATACACTTAGTAATAAATATCACCCCAAGACCTTTTCAATCTCAAGAGTCCTAGTAATCCTACATTACTTGATTATTACAATGATAATAAGTCATTTATCATTAACTCTTTCCTTTCATACCTCTCATGGTAGAGAAATACTTGCACTTCATGAAGGTGAGCTAGTGTAAATGGCTAGTAAATAGCATAAATGGTGATCTAGTGTGAATGCACGTTTTTCACACTTAATATATTTCATACAAAACCATATTTCAACATGATTTTCAAATGGAATAGATGTGAATCAAATATACTCAGTCAAGTCTTACAAATTCCACTCAGGCATCTTCTGTGGCTTTTTATCTCAAGAGTAATAACTCATATACAAATTCTCAGACTACATCCCGGTAATGAGCATATGAACCAACCACACAATTCAAAAGACTTGCAAAGACAGTTGATGGCTGAATACAGAAGTAAGCCCACGTATGAAACTTTGGTCTGTATTATAAATCTGAATGGATTCCAATTAAAAGTCTAATCAGTTGAAGGAGGGCAATTCAGCAAGATCCATCAAATTTTTAAATGTACATAAATTTTAATGCAGTTCATATACATACATTTTCACACACACAGTGGTTGTTTCCAGAAAGAAAAAATGAATGGCACAGAAACAGGAATGAATAAGTGACAGTTTCCCTTCATTAATAGCTCCATACACTTTTTTTTTTTCTTTTTGCCTTTTCTAGGGCCGCACTCAGTACATGAAGGTGCCCAGGCTAGAGGTCTAATCAGAGCTATATATAGTCCCTGGCCTATGCCACGGCCACAGCAACACGGGATCCGAGCCGTGTCTGCGACGTACACCACAGCTCACTGCAATGCGGGATCCTTAACCCACTAAGCAAGGCCAGGAATTGAACCCGCAACCTCATGGTTCCCAGTCGGATTCGTTAACCACTGAGCCACAACAGGAACTCCCCTCCATACACATTTTGAATTTCACACTTTCTGCATGTCGTATCCTTTTATACTGAACTTACTGTATTTTTTTTTTTTTTTTTTGCTTCTTAGGGCCACACCCGCAGAATATGGAGGTTCCCAGGCTAGGGGTCGAATTGGAGCTACAGCTGCCGGCCTACACCACAGCCACAACAACGAGGGATCTGAACCTCATCTACGACCTACACCACAGCTCACACTGAGCAAGGCCAGGGATCAAACCCACAACCTCATGGTTTCTAGTCAGATTTGTTTCCACTGCGCCAAGACGGGAACTCTTTTTTTACACTGAATTTAGGGCAAAATTTAAAATGTACGTTACCTTTGACACAATACTAATAATTGGCATTTCTCAAAAAACTTATGAAGTATAAAGATATACATATTGGAATATTCACTGAGCATTACTTATAAAAGTGAACATCTATAAGCAACATCCAGCATTAAAAGGGTGAAATAAATGATCGTTCATTCTTAAGAAGAACTACTATGTAGCAATCTAAAAGTACTGAGATAGAGTTTTTATGTTCAGAAATGTAGAGCTAAAATATATTCAATTAGAAAGGTAAGCTAAAAATGCACATATACGTATATAAAAATCAATATACATGGAGACCGCAGAAATATTTCTCTATGGATTAAGAGAGAAAGAACTTTCATTTTTTTAATATACTTTAGTACTTTCCAAATTTAGGGTTTTCTAAATATGTGTGGAAGCACATATAACTTTTATCATAATATTTAAAATAAAACTTGTCTACAACAACAAAAAAACATAACACCCAAATGAAAAATGGACAAAAGACCTATAGACATTTCACCAAAGGCATGCAGATGGCCAGTAGGCACATGGAAAAATACTCAACATCACTAATTATTAGAGAAATGCAAATCAAAACTACAATGAGATACCACCTCACACCAGCTAGAGTGGCCATCATTAACAAGTCAACAAATAACAAATGGTGGAGAGGATGTGGAGAGAAAGGAACTCTCCTACACTACTCGTGGGTATGTAAACTGATACAACCACTATGGAAAACAGTATAGAAATACCTTGGGAAACTAAATATAGAACTACCATATGACCCAGCAATCCCATTTCTGGGCATATATCCAGACAAAAATTTCACTGAAAAAGACACATGCACCCATATATTCATTGCAGCACTAAAAGACCATAGATTATATGAATCCCTTTATATAAAATGTCCAAAATAGGCAAATCCATAGAGACTGAAAATAGATTCACTGTTGCCAGGGGGTAGGATAGGAGAAAAATGGGGATTGATACTGGGTATCAGTTTTATTTTAGGGGTGATGATAATGTACTGAAATTACACAGAGGTAATAGCTGCATAATTCTGTGTAAATACAAAAACCCACTGAATAAGTTCACCTTAAAACAATGAGTTCTGTGGCATGCAAGTTATATCTCAACAATAACTATATATATATGAAAATTAAGAATAGTCTAGAAGAAATGGTAATTAATACTTTGTTTAGTATATATACGTAATATGTTTGAATTCTATGTCAAAATTCCTTTAAAGTAGAACAAATGTCCCTTAAATTGGTTAAGTTCTTAAGAATTTTTAAAATAGGGAGTTTCCATTGTGGTGCAGCAGAAGTGAATCCAACTAGTATCTATGAGGATGCGGGTTCGATCCCTTGCCTCACTCAGTGGGCTAAGGATCCAGTGTTGCCATAAACTGTGGTATAGGCCCAGATGTAGCTCAGATCTGGAGTTGCTATAGTTGTGCATAGGCCAGCAGCTGTAGCTCTGATCCAGCCCCTACCCTGGGAACTTCAATATGTTGCAGGTACAGCCCTAAAAAGCAAAAAAAGAAAGATTTTTAAAATAAAATTTAATCTTGGCATACCCACTGTACTAGTGGTAACAAATCCAACTAGTATCCATGAGGATGCGGGTTTGACCCCTGGCCTTGCTCAGTGTGTTAAGGATCTGGCATTGCTATGAGCTGTCTCAGACACAGCTCAGATCCTGTGTTGCTATGACTGTGGTGTAGGCCGGCAGCCGCAGCTCTGATTCAACCCCTAGCCTGGGAAACTCCATGAGTCGCATGTGTGGCCCTAAGAATCTAAAAAATAAAAAATAAAAAAAAATAATACTTGAAGCTAATAAAACAAGCTATTTCAAAAACAATGTACAGAAAATCTTATGGATAGTTTCATTATAGCAGAACTTGATGGGAGTCTACAAATCAATTATGTAGAGAAAACAGTGATACTTAAAAGCATTTTATTGCCTACTACAGAGACTACAAAAATGTAAGAAAAACATTCTCTTTCATATAAGTACTGTGCGCTAAGTGATTGTGCCACTGGAGCACTTAAAACATTCTCTTTCAAAATCAGCCTTGAAACAGTACTTACCAAGTACACTGCTCTTTGGAAGAAGGTTGTAGTCTCCAGGATTTTGTGCATTGTGATCGTTTCCAATTCATCAGGGTCCAGCTGTTCCTTTTCAAAGGGCATTCCGTTGAACAGAACAACAGGCAGTGGACCAACCCCAGTCTGCTCATAATAGCCTCTTGCTTCCTAAAACACATGGGATCACAAACAGCACATCTTGTCCTTCATGAGACAAATGAAACAAAGCATTTTTTCACACATACATGTTCTAGCAAGAAAAAAAAAAAAAACAACAGAAATATGGAAATCAAGAAATAGCTAGAGAAATTTCTTTTTAAAAATATGTTTAAAAGCAATATCATAGTTAATGTCCTACGAGGTAAATCTGGGTTTAAATTACTGAGTTTTAATAAAACCAAAAAACTGCGAACTAGGTGGTGACTGAAGGTGGGGATAGGGTAATTTTAAGCAGCCCAGGTTAACAGACCTGAATTATACATACTAGAGCCCAAACTATATAACAGACCTTTCTGCAGAGATGGAGATATTCCATCGTCACTGTCCAAAGCAACGGACAGCCACTAACCAAAAGCAGCTAATGAGCACATGAAATTAAATAATTTCCATTTTAAAAGCTCATGTGGCCAGAGGCTGCCATAATGGTCAGCACAACTACAGACTGTCATAAATTATTAATGTTTCTGGGCAGATAGCCTGAGATGAAAAATGTTTATATCCAATTCTAAATCTCAAAGAGTCCATACCACTAAAAAAGAAGTTATACCTACAGAAAACAAAACAAGGTTGGTGGGAAAACAGTGTCAAAAATGTTCTATAATATACTAAGCTCAATCCTTTTCCTTCTCCAGGACAAAAGAGGTTCCTTGGCAGGGAAACACCAGGCAAACCAATATACCTAAGACTTTTCCAACTATCAACACAGGTACATTCCCCCAAATATCAAGCAGACCCAGGAGTAAGTTCTGAGAGTAAAAACTGCATTACTACTCAAGATATAAAAAGAGTTCCTTAAAGCATTCTTGTTAAACATATTGTAACTGATATTCTCTAAAAATAACAGAATTTTTGAGTATATATTTTTTTAGATAGCACAAATAGAAAAGTATTTCAGTTCAGTAAGTAAAACCAGTCACCAGCAAGAGATTGCTTAGTTTCTAATCAGATCTAGCCACAGTGACAACTGATAGTGCAGACATATCTCACGGGACAGACAGAAAGGCTTTCTAGGTTGACCTCTGCCATTTCTCTACATCATTCTTTAAACTTTTAAAATGTACACTCCCCAAACGGTTACATAAAATTCTGTTCTTTGACAACTCAACTATTGCAAAGAGGTTCACAAAAACTCAATTTTAATATACCTTGAGCTTTGAAAATCAATCACTCAAGAAAACAAAATGAAACCCAAATTATAACTCTAAGTGATAATCAGTAAGTAACATTAGTTTTCTCTTAAGTGGTAACTGAGTAAAACTCAAGAGTGGGAAGGGGAGGTTTTGACTATATCCTTTCCATTTTTACAACCTGCAAATGGATTATCAGACCAAATAACAAAATGAAGGCTAATTATCAAATTTTTATTTATTAAAAATTACGTGTGAGAATTTCTATCAAATGATCATTAAAAATGTTTCCTGGAGTTCCCATCATGGCTCAGTGGAAATGAATCCAACTAGGAACCATGAGGTTGCAGGTTGGATCCCTGGCCTCGCTCAGTGGGTTAAGGATCCAGCGTTGCCGTGAGCTGTGGTGTAGGTCGCAGATGCGGCTCAGATCCCGCGTTGCTGCGGCTATGGCGTAGGCTGGTGGCTACAGCTCTGATTAGACCCCTAGCCTGGGAACCTCCATATGCCGCGGGTGCGGCCCTAAAACGACAAAAGACAAAAAAAAAAAATGTTTCCTATACATAATTTTACAACATAAACTACAGGCAAAATCATGAATGAGCCATTCACGAATGATAAATGAGATTAATAAAGACTCAGAGTTAATATGCCAAATGTAAAATGTTTGCATGAAGAAGTTACAACTCTTTTTTTTTTCACTTTGACTTTGAAAGCTATAAATATGCACCTCTCAGACTACATTCTCTTCAGTTTAAAAGAGCTACTTTAATTGTACTACCTACTTTTAGAAATAATTACCTCTTTCAAATACCCAGCATAAAAGATAACATAGCTTCAGATTTATAACAAAAGGTACGTGTGTAATAACATTTGCTAGCTGTATCATTTCTCCTTTTAAAAAATGCACTCATTCCTCCTTTTCAAAAAAAAAAAATCTGGAGTTCCCGTTGTGGCTCAGTGGTTAAAGAATCCGACTAGGAACCATGAGGTTGCGGGTTCAATCCCTGGCCTTGCTCAGTGGGTTAAGGATCTGGCGTTGCCGTGAGCTGTGGTGTAGGTTGCAGACGCAGCTCGGATCCGGCATTGCTGTGGCTCTGGCGAAGGCCGACGGCTACAGCTCCTGTTAAGACGCCTAGCCTGGGAACCTCCATATGCCGCGGGTGCAGCCCTAGATAAAGCAAAAAGACAAAAAAAAAATCTATTTTCTTAGACTTTTTCATACGAGGGGTACAGCTCCTGCAACTTAAAAAAATCTCATTGATCATTAGATTCTTAGGACATCTGGGAGCCTCAACACATCCTTCTCTTGAGTGTATATGTCTACTTAAACACCTACTAAATTATAATCTGGATGTATATAGGAAGAGCCTCTAATCAGCACAGACAAAGAAAATGCCAAATCTGAAGAACTTCTGAGAAGCCAGGTCTGTGATACTCGACTTGGTTCTTTAGCAAAATCACGATTTCAATGCATAAAAGACAACATGTAAAAATACCTTTTTCCCAACTTGTCCACTGTAGTCAATATTTTTTAAGCAAATCCTTTTGATATACCAATCAACCACAATTAAAAGGCAATTTTTTCAATAGGATGACAGAAAATTAAACATTTTCCAAATATGAAATATGAGAAAATTCTAATCATTTCCTCAAATATCCCCAAGGTGGTCCTTCTTTCACTTCATGTTTTCCTTTTCTATAGAGTACTACTCTAGCTGTTCGTGAAAATGTGAAAAATCACTAGGTGCCCATATCAATATAATTTTATTTTTAAAAACCATAAAAGGTAAGTGACTGTACAGAAGGTTGCAACACACTAAAGGAAATGCATGTTCAGTTTAAACTGAGTAGATCTTATGATCAGCTTCAACTCCAACCTGATGTGATACACTTTAAACAAAGGAGATTTAACACAGGGTCAGCTGGCAGCTATAGCTCTGATTTGACCCCTAGCCTGGGAACGTCCATACACCACAGGTGAAGACCTGATGCTGTTCGTGCTGTAAAGTTTCAGCACCTTGCCGTTTTTTAATATAAAGAATATGCTGAGGAAAAGCAAAAAAAGAAAAGAAAAAAAGAAAAAAACAAGAGTATTAAAAATAGCTATGGCTAGGGAGTTCCTCTTGTGGCTCAGTGGGAATGAACTCACCTCATACCCATGAGGATGCAGGTTCGATCCCTGCCTCGCTCCGTGGGTTAAGCATCCAGCGTTGCCAGTGAGCTGTGGTGTAGGTCACAGATGCAGCTTAGATCTGACATTGCTGTGACTGTAGTGTCAGCTGACAGCTATAGCTCCGATTTGACCCATACCCTGGGAACTTCCATACACTGCAGGTGAAGTCCTAAAAGACAAAAAAAAAAAAGCTATGACTATAATAATTTGTATGTTATTATTGAATACACAGTATGAAGAGTTAAACTGTGGTGTCCAAAACAGAAAGGGGAAGGGAATAAAAAGAGAAGTTTTTATATGTGATCAAAGTTAATTTATCAGCATAAAAGAGACTTCTATCTATAAAATGTTCTAAGTAAGACTTGTGGCAACCACAAAACAAAAATCTATAGTAGATTCACAAAAGATAAAGAAAGAGAAAGGAACCAAAGCATACCATTATGGAATATCATCAGTTCACAAGGGGAAGCAGCAAGAGCATAAGAAAAGAACAAGGGAAATGTAAATCCTCAAAGGATTACCCCCCATGGCTCAGCAGTAACAATCCCAACTAGTACCCATGAGGATGCAGGTTCGATCAGTGGTAAGGATCAGGCATTGCAGTGAGCTGTGGTGCAGGCTGCAGATACAGCTCAGATCTGGTGTTGCTGTAGCCTTGGCATAGGTAGGCAACTATAGCTCCAATTAGGCCCCTAGCCTGGGAACATCCATATGCTGCAGGTATGGCCCTTAAAAAATAACACATAAATCAGCCTCAAATAACTAATAAAATGGAATTAGTATGTCCCTTACCTATCAATAATTACTCTAACTGTTAACTGTATTAAACTCTCCAATCAAAAAGCACAGAATGGCTGGACAGATTAAAGAACAAGACCCCACTATAAGAGACTACAGCTTTAAGGCCACAAACAGATGCAATGTGAAGGGATAGAAGAAGACATAATATGCAAGTGGAAACCAGAGAGAACAGGGTAGCACTATTTATATGAGACAAAACAGAGTTTAAGCCAAAAACTGTAACAAGACAAATAAGGTTATTAAATAATAATAATGGGGTCAGTTCACTGGAGGTAACACAAGTCCTGACTTCAAACTACATTACAAAGCCAAAGTAATCCAAATACCATGGAACTGGCAGAAAAACAGATACACAGATCAATGGAATAGAACTGAGAACCCAGAAATAAAACAAACACATAAGTACAATTTATGACAAAGGAGCAAAGAACAGACACTGGAGAAATGATAGTCTTTTCAATAAATGGTACTGGGAAAACTGGACAGCCACATGCAAAAAGAAAAGGAAAGCAAAAAGAAACTAGGCCACTATTTCATATCACAAACAAAAATTAACTCAAAATGAATCGAAAACTGGAGTTCCTATCATGGCTCAGTGGTTAATGAATCCGACTAGGAACCATGAGGCTGCAGGTTGGTTCAATCCCTGGCCTTGCTCAGTGGGTTAAGGATCCGGCATTGCCGTGAGCTGTGGTGTAGGTTGCAGACACGGCTCGGATCCCGCGTTGCTGTGGCTGTGGTGTAGGCCAGTGGCTACAGCTCGGATTCGACCCCTAGCCTGGGCGAGTGCGGCCCTAGAAAAGCAAAAAGACACACACACCAAAAAAAAAGAATAGAAAACATTAACGTAAGACCTAAAACCATAAAAATCCTAGAAAAAAACAGCCAGTATGCTCTTTGACATCAGTCTTAGCAATATCTTTCTAGATATGTCTCCTCAGGTAAGGAAAACAAAGGCAAAAATAAATAAATGGAATTGTATCAAACCAAAAAGCTTCTGCACAGCAAAGAGAAACATTAATAAAACAAAAAGACAACCTACCAAATGAAGATATTTGCAAATGATACACCCAATAAGGGGTTAATAAGCAAACTATATAAAGAACTCATTCAACTCAATAATAATAAAAAACCAACTTGATTAAAAAAAATAGGCAAAGGGAGTTCCGGTTGTGGCTCAGAGGTTAATGAATCCGAATAGGAACCATGAGGTTGTGGGTTCGATCCCTGGCCTTGCTCAGTGGGGTAAGGATCCAGTGTTGCCGTGAGCTGTGGTGTAGGTTGCAAAAACGTTGCTGTGGCTGTGGCGAAGGCCAGCGGCTACAGCTACCGTTAGACTCCTAGCCTGGGAACCTCCATATGCCGCGAGTGCGGCCCTAGAAAAGGCAAAAAGACAAAAAAAAAAAAAAAAAAAAAAGGCAAAGGACCTAAATAAACATTTTCCCATAGAAGATATACAGACAGCCAGCATGCACATGAAAAGACGCTCCACATCACTAATCATCATGGAAAGGCAGATCAATACCACAATGAGATATCACCTCACACTTGCTAAAGTAACTACCATCAAAGAGACAAATAATAACAAAAGTTGGTGAATATGTGGAGAAAAGGGAACACTTTTGCACTGTTAGAAAGTAAACTGATGCAGTCACTATGGAAAACAGTATGGAGATTCCTCAAAAAATTAAGAACAGAATTATCATATGAACCAGAAATTCCACTTCTGGTTACTTATCCAAAGAAAATGAAAACACTAATCCCGAAAAGTTCATCACAGCATTGTTTACAATAGCCAAGAAACAGAAACAACCTAAGTGTCCATGAATAGATGAATGGATAAAGATGCAGGTTACAAATACACACACACACACACACACACACACACACACACACACACACACACACAAAAGAATACTACTCAACCATTAAAAAAAGATGAAATTTTGCTATTTGTGACAACATGGATAAGCCTTTAGGGTAAAATGCCAAGTGAAATAAGTCAGACAGGAAAAGACAAATACGGTAAGATTCCACTTATAAAAAATAAACAAAAACAAAACAAATGAAGAAACAAAAACAAAACAAATGAAATAAAAACACGGCACCAGAGAGAACAAAGCGGTGGATACTGGGGCAGGTAAATGGGTAAAGAGGATCAACTGTACAGTGACAGACAGAAACTAAAATTTTTTTTTCCACAGGTATAAAGTGTATTGTTAGAGACACAGTGCAACATGTGGGAGGGCATGCAGAGAAGCAGTTTATCTATTTAAGTCAGAAGCAAAGCAAGTAATACACACAAAAGAGCAGCGTCTTCCTGAATGAGGAGCGTGGAAACTAAATTTTGAGCAAGTTGTAGGGAATAAAGAAGTAGAAATATAATATACAATGAAACTTATATATTGTTATAAATCAATGTTATCTTAAAATTATATTAACTTTAATTAAATGAAAGGAAGCAAGAGGAGGAGGAAGGAAGGAAGAAAACGAAAACAAACTGAATGACTAGAAAAACAAAAAGGCTAAAAAACAACAGGTGCTGAATTAGGTGTGGGTAAGACTCGACAGGGAGATTATAAAAATCTAGGATTCTGTACTTAGATAAGGGAAATTATAAACAATGCATTATCAGTATGGTTTCTAATGGAATAATAGCTCTGATCACCACACAGAAGAACCAAAGGTCTTGTCCTGCATTCAAAAAAAAAAAATACATTTTTATTGTTTTCAATTAAAATCTTTAAGAACTATGTTTTGATTCCTTGCCTTAACATTTATTTTTAATAAACTGACCACTTTGTTCCTGCTTACTATAAAGATCTTTTACTGTATTTAATGTCTCACAAGAAACACTATTGTCTTTAAATTTAAAATTTTTAATACTTCCCTATACCCTTATCACACTTTGCCACTTAACATTTTATTTCTTACTGCATTTCTATCTTTAGCCTAAACAACTAAATACACGACACACATCATATCCTGACAGCACATATCATATACTTCCAACAGATTTATCTAGAACATACTTCAATCAAGTACCACCACTGCACTGTAAAGAGAAATTGCTTTTCAATTTAACAGTCAATAGGCCATCTAAAAACCAATGATATCATCACAAAATTGAAATAAAAACTATATTTGCAAAGACAGAAAAGTTATCTGGTTTCTAAATTTTTAAATGCTAAGTAACTAAATACTTCGCCACTGCCACCTTTATTAAGAGCAATCCCCACTAAGGGGAGGGAAGGAAAATACAGTATTGCCATCAATGAGAAGACCCAGAGAATGTTTACCTTCCGATTCTGATCATAAGCAGAGTCAATCCCCAAAATGCTATTCACTTCCACATATGGATACTTCTTCTCCAGGACGCTGACCACATGTTCAACTTTCACTTTTTCTCCAGTCCTTACTTTGTTATATATCTGAAGAAAGAAAAACCAGGTAACCAACTACCCTTTTAAATCCAAATTCTGGAATATTTATTACAAAAGATTTCAGAATATAGAGGAAAACTGAGCTATTTATCTCAAAAGAGCAAATGGGACATATTAGCAATTCTCCCTTTTCCATATATTTCCTTATGCCTTACTTTAGAAACTACATATGCTCTCTCTCTTTTTTTTTTCGTCTTTTTGCCTTATCTAGGGCCGCAACCGTGGCATACGGAGGTTCCCAGGCTAGGGGTCTAACAGGAGCTGTAGTTGCTGGCCTTCGCCACAGCCACACGGGATCCAAGCCGCGTCTGCAACCTACACCATAGCTCACGGCAAAGCTGGATCCTTAACCCACTGAGCGAGGCCAGGGATGGAACCTGCACCTCATGGTTCCTAGTCGGATTCGTTAACCACTGAGCCACAACGGGAACTCCAGAAACTACGTATTCTTAAAATGACTCAATTAGTGCATACATTAAGTCCCAAATGCCAAAATGTGTTAATTTTTTAAAACCTGAATATTTATAAGTATTGAAACAAGAACTCATGTCCACGACATTTAAGGGGAAAAAACATTCAAAATATATATGGCATAATCTGTGTTTTTAAAAGGTAAACAAAAAGCAACAACAAAACTAGGTGTACACATGTATGGTAAACAATCTAGAAGGATGCAAGGCAAGTTTTTAATAGCAGCTGCCTTTAAGGATAAAGAGATTTTAAATCAATACACTTTAATTTTTTTTTTAATTTTATAATGAACATGTTTCTTTACTATTGCTACTAAAAATAAACAAACAAACAAAAAAAGAAAACACAATATCCTCTCGGAGTTCCCGTTGTGGCTTAGCGGCAATGAACCCAACATATCTATGAGGACACAGGTTCAATCCCTGGCTTTGCTCAGTGGGTTAAGGATCCAGTGTTGCTGCGGCTATGATGCAGGAAGGCAGCTGCAGCTCCAATTCGACTCCTAGCCTGGGAACTTCCATATGTCCCAGATGTGACTCTAAAAAGACAAAAAAATAAGAAACCAGTATCCTCTCATTCCTACACAGAGCTATGAAAAGAAAACCCCAAAAGGCAGACTTTAAAACCCTTCTTATCCTCAGCTACTTCTTTTGAATTTATTTCATTCTCATAGCCTACTGCTAACTATGGTCCACAATCATTTCTCAGAGATCACAGCAACAGCTCACAAACTAGTAACCCTGTCACTTTTTTTTTATTATTATTTTTTAAATTATCTTTTTTACTGAAGTATATAGTTGATTTACAATGCTGTGTTAATTTCTGCTGTACAGCAAAGTGACTCAATTATACACATATAGATTCTTTTTTATATTCTTTTCCATCATGGTTTATCCCAAGATACTGAAGCTCCTTGTGCTACATGTTAAGACCTTGTTGTTTATCCATTCTAAATACAATAGTTCGCATCTACTAACCCCAACTCCCAATCCATCCTTCCCCTATCCCTCCTCGCCCTTGGCCACTTTCTTTACCCTTCATCAAATCCATCTCCCTACGTGCATCAGAATGAGGTGGGGTTTTTTTGGGGGGAGTGGGTGAGCTGTGCCTATGGCATGCATAAGTTCCTGAGCCTGTCACGGATGTGACAATGCTGCGTCCTTTAACTGTTAGGCCACCAGGGAACTCCATCAGAATAAAGTTTTCATAAAGTTTTTTTAAGATTTTCATTTTTTCTATTATAGTTGATTTACAATGTTCTGTCAATTTCTGTTATACAGCAAAGTGACCCAGTCATTTTTTAATATATATACACATGCATTCTTTTTCTCAATTTATCCTCCATCGTGTTCCATCACAAGTAATTAGATACAGTTCCCTGTGCTATACGACAGGATCTCATTGCTTATACACTCCAAATGGAATAGTTTGCATCTACTAACCCCAAACTCCCAGTCCATTCCTCTTGAACCACAAGCCTGTTCTCCAAGTCCATGAGTTTCTTTTCTGTAGATATAGGTTCACTGGTACCATATATTAGATTCCAGATATAAGTGATATCATATGGTATTTGTCTTTCTCTTTCTGACGTACTTTACTTAATGTGAGAGTCTCTAGTTCCATCTATGTTGCTGCAAATGGCATTATTTTGTTCTTTTTTATGGCTGATTATAAGGTTTTAATTGGAGTTTAACTCTGCAATCTGGATACCTGTTACCCAGACAAATGACTTAAACAACCAGGTTCTCCTCTCCACTCTGCTCTCAGAATATTCTGCTCAAGTCATGCTAACAACTTGGAATCACTGCTTCTGATTTGCAGCCACTGTTCAACTGACTCCCGTTTTCCCTCCTATACTCAGCTGGGACAACTTCCAACTCCATAAAAATGCCCAGGCCATCCCTAGTAGAGTAAGTTCCTAGTGCTGCTGTAGCCATCTGTGCTTCCAACACTGTATTAAATCTTCTGTGGGGAGGTATCCCCAAGAGTCTTTGAGGGCGGAGGGAATCTTATTCTTCTTTGTATCTCTAGCAGCCTGGCAAGTGATGTGTCTTTCAGAAAAGTTGGCCAAATAAACAAATGAATATTTCAAATAATAAAAAAATAACCCTGATTGAGAGTTCCCGTTGTGGCTCAGCGGGAATGAACCCAACTAATATCCATGAGGACACAGGTTCAATCCCTGGCCTTGCTCAGTGGGTTAAGGATCTGGCATTGCCATAAGCTGTGGTATAAGTTGCAGATGCAGTTGGATCCCACACTGCTGTGGCTGTGGCGCAGGGCATCAGCTACAGCGCCAATTCAAACCCTACCCTGGGACCTTCCACTTCCATATGCCGCAGGGGTGGCCCTAAAAAGCAAAAAAAAAAGCTCCTGTCTGAATCTCTAAACAAGAGACATGACAAAAATAACAAACAGCAGGTTGGCATCATGTTTAAGGGTAAAATAAAAAGTGAAAAATCAATTGCTTTAAAGATGGCTTTTCAATAATTAACACAAACCTGTAAAAAAAAAAAAAAGATTACTGGTAAACTTTTTATACTCAAAAAAAAAGAAAAAAAAAGAGCGAGAGTTCTCTGTTTGAACTTGAGCAAGTATCTTAAATATATACAAAAAAATCAGGGAATTTCAGAGTTTCTAGTTCAAATGGAGAAAACAAACATTAAGAATTTCATGATTTATGGAGTTCCCGTCTTGGTGCAGTAGTTAACGAATCCAGTTGGGAACTATGAGGTTGCGGGTTCGATCCCTGGCCTTGCTCAGTGGGTTAAGGATCCAGCGTTGCCGTGAGCTGTGGTGTAGGTCGCAGACGCAGCTCGGATCCCACGTTGCTGTGGCTGTGGTGTAGGCCAGTGGCTACAGCTCCAATTAGACCCCTAGCCTGGGAACATCTACATGCCGCGGGTGCGGCCCTAAAATGACAAAAGGCAAAAAAAAAAAAAAAAAGAATTTTATGATTTGAAATTAAATTGATTTTTTTCTTTTTTTGGTCTTTTTGTCTTTTTAGGGCTGCACCACGCATACGGAAGTTCCCAGGCTAGGGTTCCAATAGGAGCTGTTGCCGCCGGCCTATGTCACAGCCACAGCAATGCCAGGTCTGAGCCACTTCTGCGACCTATACCACAGCTCACTGCAACACCGGATCCTTAACCCACTGAGTGGGGCCAGGGATTGAATCCTCAACCTCACGGTTCCCAAGAGGATTTGTTTCTGCTGCGCCACGATGGGAACTCAAACTGATTCTTAACGAAAATATCATGATGGTCTTAAAAGGAAAAAAAGCAAACTTTTTTGAAGTAGAGAACATCACATTTACCAAAAGGCATTAATTAGTGACTTCAAATCACCAAAAGACAAAAGACTAAGACACAGTAGTGTATTAGTATCTACAGAATTAGTATCTAAGGAATATCTTAGCTGAAGTCACAGCAATCTATTATTAACCCTGGTGTATCAATAAAATAAAAGCAACTCCTGAAATGTCAAATGGATAAAGTTTGGGTGAGTAATTTACCTTTTCCTCCTTATTCCCCTTACCACATATTATTTCTTAGAGTAAGTTAGATTTTAAAGAATTATTTGCCATTTTGAATGAAAACATACATGTGTCAGAGTTTGGAAGGCATGATAATCATCCATTTCTTGGGCAACATAGTTATACGCTCTCAGAAGAGCCACTCCAGCATCCTGCATCCCATCAACATCTTCAGAGTCGTTAACCACAAAGATTAAACCAAGTCTGGGGGAGAAGGGGAAGGGCAAAGAGAAGAAAAAGAAACATTTCAAAGAATGCAACCAGTTAAAAAAAGAAAGGCATCCTTATACCTCCACAAGTTCTCTGGCTAACAGAGGAAAACAGTCCTCTCTTGAAAACCACAGTTTGTATCCTAAGTTAACATGGCTGGCAAAGGCATTCACCACTTACATATTAAAAAAGTAGGTTCCTAAAGGTGGCTTAGACTTTTTAAGTATGAAAGTAAGCTGTTTCCACATCATGAAAGGAGGTCATTACTGAAATGAAAGGTATTGCTATAGTTTTAGATGGAGACTTTGTTTTTAAATAAAGATTAGGGGACTAACAAGGACCTACTTACTGTATAGCACAGGGAGGTCTACTCAATGTTCTATAACAATCTATAGAAGAACAGATATATGTATAGCTGATTCACTCTGCTGTAAACATGAAGCTAATACAAAACAGTATTAAATTAAAAAAATAAAATAAAAAATTGTAATATAATAAATTAAATTTATTAAATAAAATTTAAAAAATTAAAAAAAAATCCTACCACTATGGCAAATCAGAAAAACCACTGATATTAGCATTCTTTCCTCTGTTATTTCAGGTCAAAAAAAAAAAAATCAAAAGTTTCACACTAAAACAGGAATTCCCAACTAGTAACCATGAGGACACAGTTTCAATCCCAGGCCTCGCTCAGCAGGTTAAGGATCTCGCTGTGAGCTGTGGTACAGGTCATAGACATGGCTCAGATCTGGCGTTGCTGTGGCTGTGGTGTAGGCTGGCAGCTACAGCTCTGATTCCACCCCTAGCCGGGGAACTTACATATGCCACAGGTGCAGCCCTAAAAGGAAAATAAATAAATAAGTAAATAGATAGTACAGCCTAAAAATATAGAAGAAAATATAAACATGTATCAAACATTATGTTCTCAGCAGGTATGTTTAGAATTTGTACATATATGGATGAGGTTACTGAGAAAGTTTGTTTTTATTTTATTTTTTTAATAACACTGAATTTTATTTCAATTATAGGTGTACAAAGATCATCACAAGTCAATGTGATAGATTTTGTGTCCCAAACCCACAGTGCATCCCCCCACCCCCCAGATTGTCTTATCTGAAAAACCAAGGTAGAAAGTTTGTTTTTAGATGAAAATTGTCTGTTTTTAAAAAATCTCTCTTCTGACATAATAGAGCTCCAGATAGAAATGACCTAAGTATTATTCTTACGAAAATAAAGATAAGGGCTAGAGCCTAATTATCTCTTCACAGAGTAATTCCCTTTCCCAACTATCCAGTTTCTAAAAAGGGCATCAGGGTTTTTCTGTTAGCTAAGTTCCAAAATTCAGACTCCTGTTTCTCCCAGGCCCAGCAATAAGCACAATCGTCCCCTCCTCTCCTCGGTCTAACACATCAGCTCAACTCAAACAATAGCTCGTCTGCCCTGGGTACTTTCCACCAAGTGCTCAAAACATGCCTCTCTGTTGCCTACACATTAAGTGTCTTCTTACTGTCTTTGCAATGTGAAAACCACATTCCCTCTTCTTGTCCCTCGATGCAATTCACTAACTATTTAATGTGTATCATGAGCCCACTTCTCTTCTGTTCTTATAGTTCCCTTTTACCCAAAACATAGCTCCTCTGGCTGTAATCCTCCACCTAACTACATGGTATTCATGTTTACATTAAAAATTTCATTAAACTCAAAATCTCTGCTTTTCCATCAATGAAAACCCAGTATTTTCTTCAAAGCCTATCTTGAATCCAAGTTTGCCATGAAACCTTTGTCTTTTCCAAATATCTATAATCTTTCGTTTACCTGAAACTCTAAAGCACTAACTAATACGGACGAGACCCAGCACTTGGTCAAATATCTTACTGAAAGTAGAAAGGGTAATTTTTCCAAGAAGGTAGAAAGGTGGCTTATAAAGTACTCACTGAATGTAGCTCAGTGCTAAGTACAGAATACACAGTAGCATTTTTTTTTTTTTTTTTGTCTTTTTGCCTTTATGTAGAGCCGCACCCGCGGCATATGGAGATTCCCAGGCTAGGGGTCTAACAGGAGCTGTAGCTGCCAGCCTATGCCACAGCCACAGCAACGCGGGATCCGAGCCGCATCTGCAACCTTCACCACAGCTCACGGCAAAGCCGGATCCTTAACCTACTAACCAAGGCCAGGGATCGAACCCGCAACCTCATGGTTCTTAGTTGGATTCGTTAACCACTGAGCCAGGAAGGGAACTCCCACAGTAGTATTTGTTAACTAACTCTTTTCTTCATTTTCATGTTTTCAAAGAATTAAAATTTTATCAACATGTAAAATTACCAGATATTATTCAGAATATGAGACAATCTTAATCCTTATATGTAAAACCTTAAAACATGGTTCTTAAAAGGCAGTGGAAACCCTGCTGCCCTGCTGGTAGATTTGGTAACACAAGTGAACAAATGTGTCTGTTTGCATCGACAAAAAGCTGTATATATACTTAATAGTCTTAAAAAAATTTCTTGGTAAAGCTCCTTATCTCTGCTGAAAGGAGATAAGTTATGTGATGGGGAAACTTAGGAAAATTCCCTTTCATTGGGAAACAAGCTGAAACCAGATGTTCTTCTTACACGGGCTATTTATTAATAACTCAATGATGGTAAGATTTTATTTATTGAGAATCAAATTCTCTACCACAAAAGATATTGGCTTCATACTGAACAGAAGATAAAACTGCCACTAACAATCCCCACGATTAATTAACCTACAATTCAGTGGAACCAGACTTGCATTTAAAAATGGCAAAGAGAACCTCAGCTAAATTAGATCTATTACTGAATCAATACCAGTGTTACCTTAGCGGTATATGATTACTGAGGAACATCTCAGCTGTGTTAATCAACTCTGCAGTGCTCTCATGAGCAGGATCAACGATGAAAACCTATAGAGGAAGGGGAAGGAAAACATGAAATGACATGGGGCCAGTAAAAAACGCCCTAGTCTTTACACTAGAAGGCCACCTTTTTCAAGCCACTTGTGAACCCATAAAAAAGGTTATACAATAGCAGTTACCCGCCCTTTGTATTCAAGGAATGTGGTACTAAAAGGCTAAGTGACTTTTTCATGGTCTTACGCTAATAACATAGGAATTGTATCCAGATGACTAAATCTACTCTTTTTTGGGGGGCGGGGGAACAGCATGTGGCTTAATGTGGAATCTCAATTCCCAAACCAGGGATTGAACCCGGGCCACAGTGGTAAGCACCGAGTTCTAATCACTAGACCACCAGGGAACTCCAATACCTATTCTTTACTACACCTGACAAAACCAGTTTTATTAACTCTCCCAGCCTAGAAAATGGCGATTAGCTTCCCACTGTGGTGCAGCGGAAATGAATCCAACTAGGAACCATGAGGTTGTGGGTTTGATCCCTGGCCTTGCTCAGTGGGTTAAGGATCTGGCATTGCCGTGAGCTGTGGTGGAGGTCGTAGATGTGACCAGATCCTACATTGCTGTGGCTGTGGCGTAGGCCAGTGGCTACAGCTCTGATTTGACCCCTAGCCTGGGAACCTCCATATGCCCCGATTACAGTCCAAAAAAGCAAAAAAAAAAAAAGAGAGAGATCATTTAGAACCCAGTTTTTTTTTTTTTTTGACTGCCTAAGGATCAAACCCACGCCATAGCAGTGACCCAAGCCACTATGGTGACAACACCAGATCCTTAACCCTCTGTGTCACAAGGGAACTCCCTAAAACCCAATTTTAAAACCATAATAATAGCTATCATGTATTAGGCTCTCGTGACGTACTTTAAAAAAACAATCATCATCTCATTTAATCTCATCTAATCAAATAAAATACAAATTTAATAGTGTTGAGTAAATTATCTCATATGGTAAGAGAAAGAGATCAAAATTTTCATTGGGAAGGAAAAAAGCAGTTTCAAGAGTGAAGAAAGTACAGAGGATCATTTCCCTTGAAAGCTCTGAGAAAACCAATCTTGGCACTAACCTGACCCCCGTCTCTCTGGGAATCACAAGAGGGCAGAGAAAGACAGGAGAGGGCAAAGAGGGCCAACTAAAAGCCCTCCTCCTCATCCATGTAGTGAAAGAAGGATAAAAAAGGAGGAGCCAACAGATTTATTTAAGGGAAATCATTAGATTTTAGGGATTATGATATTCAATAAAAATGGCAGAGACATATTCATCTGAGTAAAAAAGGAGAACAATTTTAAAACCAAAACAATACCAGAGTTCCCGTGTGGCTCAACGGATTAAGTATCTGGTGTTGTCACCGCAGTGATTGGGGTCACTGCTACTGCAGGGGTTCAGTCCCTGGCTGGGGAACGCATGCTGCTAGTGCAGCTTAAAAAACAAAAAAACAAACTAAATCAACAAGTCTAAACCTTCAGGTTGAGGATGAGGAGCATTTCCTTGTACACTGACATCTCAGCCCTACAACGATCAGTACATTTCCAAACCCTTTCAGTTTGAATATGGAGATAGAAGAGAGCATATTTAGTGATGACAGTGATGGGGAGAAGTAAAGGACAGGAGTGAACATTCTAGGTATGACAGAAAAGAAGGGGAGAGGCGAGGGAGAAACAGATATCACAGCCAAGCAATAAGGCGTTTTACTTACCATGTTGTGCAGGTTCTTCCTGATCTGTCGGATGACACCAGGAAAGGTGGGGCGGAGCAACTCCTGCAGACTGGAAGGCCATGAACTGTATCTGCTATCAACCTCCAGGTTATTGACCCACTACAAAAAAAAGAGTGCAATACAGTACATACACTTATGTCACCAATAGTGAAATTTGCAGAAAAAACAAAAAGACTTCAAATTATTTCAAAAAGAATCACACAGGAAAAGACTATATTTTCAAGAATACAAAGATAAAGTAGAAAAATGTATGACTAAAACGCAAGCCACAGAACAGGATAAGGTATTCACAACCTACAAAATCGATAAAGGTCCAGAGTCAAGAATATCTACAGAAATCTAAAATACCAATTAAAAAAGGCAAGCAACATATGAGAAATGGAATATGAATAATGGAATAAGAATACGAGTAAGAAACATACAAAGGAAATTCAAATGGACACTTAACACAAGGAAAGATGTACTCTTTCACTAGTAACCCAGGAAAAATAAACTAAAAAGCACAATAAAATTTCACACTAATTAAACTGAAAAAAAAATTAATTTGTCAAAATCCAAAAATAGGCAAAACTGTAGAATCATGGGAGCTCTCATCCAGTTCTGGTGCCTAAAACAGTCACTTCTGAGATGACCTAATAAAGTTAAAGCCTAAGTACTCCAGTTCTAGGAATCTACCCCAAATAAACTCTCACACGCACAAAGACAGAGGTACAAAAAGAGCCTTAACAGTACTCTTTATAACAGTAGAAAATCAGAAACAACTTAACATCCATAAAGAAAGGAACGGATAAATAGTATGTGGAGTTCCTATTGTGGCTCAGTTTGTTAAGAACCTAACTAGTATTCATGAGTTCGATTCGTAGCCTCACTCAGTGGGTTCCAGGATCCAGCACTGCTGAAAGCTGCAGTGTAGATCATAGATGTAGCTTGGATCTGGTGTTGCTGTGGCTATGGCAAAGGCTGGTAGCTGCAGTTCTGATTCGATCCCTAGCCCAGGAACCTCCACTTAGGGTGTGAACCTAAATATAAATAAATAAATAGTACATAACATTTGCACAAAGGGAGCAAGGTGGGAAGTATGTGTCTACTACCTTACTCTCTGGTAAACAGATTATTTTTGGAAGGATATACAAAAAATCGACACTGCCTGTTGCTTCAGGGGAGAAAAACTGGACATCTGGGTGAAGAGGTTTTTCAATAAACACTCTTGGATGTCTTAAATTTTAAACTGTGAATTTACTTATTTATCTCTTTTTTTTTTTTAGGGCCGCACTCACTGCATATGGAAGTTCCCAGGATAGGGGTCAAATCACAGCCACAGTAACCAGCCTTCGCCACAGCCACAACAACGCCAGATCAGAGCTATGTCTATGACCTACACCACAGCTTATGGCAATGCCGGGTCCTTAACTCACTGAGTGAGGCCAGGGATTGAACCCACATCCGCATGGATACCAGTCGAATTTGTTTCCACTACCCCACAATGGGAACTCCTAAACTGTGAATTTATAAAAGATATTTAAATATATCTTTTATTTTTTTCCCTATGGCACACAGCATAAGCATTTCTTTTCAATTAAAGTATAGTTTATTTACAATGTTCCTTCAATTTCTGCTGTACAGCAAAGTGACCCAGCCACACATGTACACACACTCTTTTTTTTTCTTTTTTTATACTATCTTCCATCATGTTCTAGCCCAAGAGACTGGGAACAGTTCCCTGCACTGTACAGTAGGACTCCATTACTTATCCATTCTAAATGTAATAGTTTGCATCTACCAGCCCCTATCTTTTAAAAATAAGTAAAACACAAAATATGATATGAGAAACTAGATCTATACATTTCAACCTACATTAAGTCTTAAAAAACTGTTGCGTAATTTTTAAGAAATTGATGAAGGATAGATATGGCATCTTTCAAGATGTGAAAGAGGAGTTCCCATGGTGGCTCAGTGGTTAACGAACCGGACTAGGATCTGTGAGAATCACACAAGCCTTGCATGCAGCTGAGAAAATCAAGCTAAACATTTTCCTAAGAATGCTCAGCTGAAACCTAAAGTGATACAAAAGTTGGAAAATCACTGTCCTTAACCACATTAAATATAACAACTTAACAATTTGGAGCATTTAAGAGGCTAGTTTATTTTGTACACATAGCCCCATATAAATAGTTGTTAATCTTTGACGTCAACAAAAGAGATGCTGGGAATAACTTACCTCTCATAAAAGACAAATGCAAAAACCATAATAAAATACTTGGCCAGAGTGCCCCTTAGACATGCTCACGGAATACCTACCGAAATGGCCGGGCTCCTGATGTCTACAGCATAATCAGCCTCAGAGGGCTGGATGTTCAGTTTCAAAATATTATGCAGAGAAACGCCCTCTATTCCCAATCTGTGCAGGCCCTCCATCACCCGAGCTTCATTCCTCAATATATCAAACAGACTGAAAAAAAAAAAAAAAGGTATTCAGTAGAAGGGCTTTAAAAAAAACGTAATTCTCACCATGAAAAAATATCAGTTCAAACTCAACACCCTATATCAAACTAATTGAGAACTCAAGGGAGCGCTTCCCTTGCTTCATTTTATCAAAACATGCAGAATAAAGTAGATAAGACTTGCTTCTTGGTTCATGTTTGATTACAGAGATTATCTCTAAATATAAACAACACAATTTCAGGATGAAATCATCCTAAATCTGGATTTTATATTGTATGTTTTTAAAAACATTGATGTAATCTCCCTGTGCTAGTTCTTACAACACATGAACCTATAATTAATTGAAAATAGTTTATTTAAAAAAAAATATATATATACACTAAATCATATAGGTTTAGTATGTTTTAATATCAGTGTTAATTTACACGGACACATACACACACACATGTGATCACATTAAAAGGTCTCCAGGAATTCACACCCATCTGAGAGGTTAGCTGGGTGAGGAAGAAAAATAAGAAAAGGAAATAAAGACTTTTCGTTCCCTTATCTCTGTCTTATTTAAAAACTATTTAAGATAAGCAAATACACAGTCTTAATACTATGCAAAAATCAAGATATATTTTTAATAAAAAACAAAAACAAGCGCAATCTTTTAAAGTGTCCTTTACTATTTTTTTTACTAGCTCTGTAAAGCAATATGTGGACATAAAACCTCAATTAAAATAATTAACATGAAAAATATCTTACTGTGGAAACTGCTTTTTCTGAAGTATTAACAATAGCTTTCGTTTTCACTATTATGAAGCCATAGTGTCACCTGTGTCGATTCTAATTTCAATGATAAGATCTGAATTCTACCTAAATGTCTACCACACCCACTCTCCAAAAATTAAGGAGGACTATTTAGAGCAGTTTAGTCCTGAATTACATTTTAACAAAACAAATATGGGTACTCAAATAATATGTGCAAGACAGAACTCCTTCTAAGACACCAGAGGCCAACTGGGAAAAAACCTGCTTCACACTATTCTCGGAAGGAACAGAACCTGCTCCTTCTCATTTCTATGGTTAACAGGAAAACTACAGCTCTAAAAGGGCATCCTCAAAAGACACCTGAGCGTTAAATACCCAAGGCCTCAGATGTACATTACAAGAAAAAATGATCAGGTATCATCCTGCCCATCTCAGCCAGAACAGAAAATTACGTAAATGCACTCACTGTGCCTGATAAATTAGGCTTTGCAACATGTCACATCAAGGAGGAAAAACCGGCTGGTCGTATAACAAGGAGCCACAGACTATCAACACTTTTCAGAGAGTGGAAAATATTATCCGTACCTGAATATATCCTGCGTCTCTAAATCAATATGGAGTCCATTTATGAACAGTGCTGAATCTCCAGGTTGTAATCCTAAAGCTCCCTTGAAATACTGAAATATTAAAAAAGTTATTAAGGAACAGGAAGAGAACGTTTAACAAAAATTTCTGTTTCTAGCTTTATTATATGTACGTACAAATGTTGACATCCTCTTATTATTTACTATAGGAAACCCTAAGGCTGGGTTAGGATTTCCTTTCATGCTCTCCCACAGCCCATTCTCAGCATTTGCTCCATTGCAGGGAAACTGTGGGTTCATGTGGCATGCACCCCCGCTTCTCTCCTTCCAACAATGACTGACAACTGTCTGCTATAATGTCGGGAGGCGGAAGGGTGTTAAATAAGCCAAGGGCTGAGAGACATTTTTCTATTATCCTTCCCTGTATGTGATGCCATCCAAGGTTGTGCCAACAGTCACTAAGAGCTGGGCCTTCTTTATTAAGTCCAAGGGTCTAATCTAAAAGGGTTTCAGGAGTTTCCATTGTGGCTCAGTGGTAATGAACCCAATTAGTATTCATGAGGACGTGGGTTTGATCCCTGGCCTCGATCAGTAGGTTAAGGATACAGCATTGCCATGACCTGTGGTGTGGGTCGCAGACATGGCTTGGATCTGGCATTGCTTTGGCTGTGGCTGTGGCACAGGCTGACAACTACAGCTCCGATTAGACCCCTGGATTGGGTACTTCCATATGCCGTGGATGCGGCCCTAAAAAGATCAATTAATTAATTAATTAATTTTTTTAAAAAAAGGGTTTCGAAGCCCCATACCTCTGTTAAACCTACAAACTAAGGCACACTAAGAATCTTTGGGTTGCTGAGCTCAGGACAGCTCCTCCAAGCAACCTAGCTCTCCAAGACCTGGCCTCTGTGTGGCCTTCCGACTGCTGCTCCCTGAGGTGGAGCGCACATGACTGTGCAGCCCCTGCAGCCCACAGACCTGCTCGAGCCATTAAAAACACTGCTTTGATGCCACACTGCAGCTTCTGCTGACGTACACTCTTTCCATTCAATTTCTCTTTCTTTCTAAGGAAACTGGGTCTGTTGGTCACATATCCAACACCACACAGCAGAGAAGGGAAGAAATGAATCAGATGCAAGGGACAGAACTTCACTCCCTTAACTCTGCCAGGGCTGGGAGAGGGGCAGGGACCACTGAGTTCCCTTCACTCCCTCGCAGTCAGCGGACCAAAAGAAATGAATCATAAGGTCTACATGGGAAAAACACAAAATGAAACAATGCAGAAGCCATGGCTCTTGCTTCTTTGCCCTGCCAGGATTAAATGGCAAGTGAGGTAAGGGGATAATACAGAGTTGTGTCAATGAGAATCAGAATTTCTTACATGGAGAAAAAAGCTCCATATCCACTCGTTCCCAGATGCACATAGCACCCTGTGACTGTAAGAAAGACTGACTCCTGCCTGGTAAACACAACTCCTAACTGATTCTAGATCTGGGTGTTGGCAAGACAGGTGGGTTCACTGTGATAAAATGCATTACACTACAGAGGCAGAATCTGTGCACATTTTTGGGAGTTCCCGTCGTGGCACATTTGTGTATGTGTTTTATAATTTTTTAAAGACTGTACTGAAGAATAGCTGTTTTATAATTTTGTATTAATTTTTGCTATGGAGCAAAGTACCTCAGTTATACATATATACACAATTCTTTTTCATGTTCTTTTCTATTACATCTTATCATAAGATATTGAATACAATTCCCTGTGCTAACGGTAGGACCTTGTTGATTATTCAAAATTGTTTATACTTGAATTCAGGAAGTACCAACATATAGCTTTTATAATTTAATGGGGGGGAAGGGCCTAAAACTAAGGTAATATTTGATACTGTTATTGTGAATATTTAAAATTAAGTAAATAAAAACTGTCAATAACTGAAATAACTTCAGTTTAGTAAATATTTGAGATCTGTCTGATTTACTTATTCCTCGAATCTACTGAATTAAGATTAAGAAAATCTACTGTAAAGAATAGACTGAACACAAGCATGTCTTATTTTTCCCCTCCTGAAACTCTCTTGAAATGTGAATCTTTTAAGAAGGGAAGGGACTCTCTTCAGATTGTAAATTCGCAATGAAAGAGAGAACAGAAAAGAAAAAGGACAACTAATTCTGGAAGCTGGAAAGGAGAGGTGTGAGTAGCAAATGTCTCAGCAATTCTGGGACTGCGGATTTGAATCTGTTCTTACAGGAAAGTCCACAAGAAACCCAAGTTACCCTGTGGAACTCTCCTGAAAGGCTCAGGAATTGGCAGCAACAAGAGCAGATATATGAGGGGGTAATTATTAGGCAAAAATGAGTTCTGATAGAAAGCCTTTTTAAGGTAAGAGCCCCCAGACTCCCCTGCTGATTTTATACAGGCAGCTAACTGCTGTCACGATTAACCTCTAACCCCCCCAAAATGGAGGCTCATTCCCTGAAAAAAGTAAAACAGAAAATCTGGGAACTACATGAAATGACACACGACTGAGGGCGGGGACCCCATTCTGAAAAGTGGGGATTGAGCAGAAGTTACCAAGTGCTCTGCCTTACTGAGCTGAGACCTCTGGCAGCCAGATCTTACTCTCTAGGCAGAAGTTAGAAGACCCTTTTCTGGAAACTAAAGAGCTGAAAAGGAAAGATTTAAAGATTCTGTCCCTCGAGTTACCGAGGAAGTGGACATACTACCTAGCATGCAATCACAAAACCAGACCCTTAGGGCTTCCAATCTGCTATTTCTTTTTCTTTTTTTGCTTTTTTAGGGCCACACCCACAGCATATTGAAGTTCCCCGGCTAGGGGTTAAATCTGAGCTGCAGCTGCCAACCTAAACCACAGCTCACAGCAATGCCAGATCCCCAATCCACAGAGTGAGGCCAGGGATCGAATCTGATTCCTCATGGCTCGTTACCACTGAGCCACAACGGGAACTCCCCAATCAGCTTTTTATTGCCTCACTCTACAATATGACTAGTCAACCAGAGATCAACAGACATCTAAGGAAAGCCTTTTAACATTAGAGACAAGAGACAAGAATTCCCAAGTAGACTAGTGGTCAAATATCCAGCATTGTCACTGGTATGGCTGAAGTCATTGCTGTGGCACGGATTTGATCCCTCACCACATGCCGCAAGTGAAGCCAATCAAAACAAAGTCACGGAACTCCCTCGAAGGCCTGCTTGTGACTGTATCCCTAGTGGCCTAAGCAGTTAAAGGATCTGGCATTGTCACTGTTGTGACCCAGGTTCAATCCCTGGTCCAGGAACTTCTGATGCTGTTGGCACACCCAAGATAAGAAAAAAAAAAAAAAAAGATAAGAGACCAAAACAAAAAGAGAGGCATCTTAAAAGGAAATAGACTAGGCAGACAAAACACACATGTAAACCACTGACATCTTCAGAAAGATAAGCCCATAAAAAAAAGACCAAAAAAAAAGAATTTAGAATTACAATAATGATTGTAAATCAAAAATTTGACAAGAGAAAAATCTCAACAAAATAGGCTGAAAATCCTTCCCAGAAAGTTTAGAAGACAAAAGAACTGGAAGGAGTTCCATTGTGGCACAGCGGAAATGAATTCAACTAGGAAACGTGAGGTTGTAGGTTCAATCCCTGGACTTGCTCAGTGGGTTAACGATCTGGCATTGCCGTGAGCTGTGGTGTAGGCTGCAGACACGGCTCAGACCTGGCATTGCTGTGGCTGTGGTGTAGGCCAGCAGCTGTAGCTCTGATTGGACCCCTGGCCTGGGAACCTCCACATGCCGTGGGTGGCCCTTAAACGACAAAAGACAAAAAAAAAAAAAAAAAAATTATGACAAGAATATAAGGACAGTAGAGAGATGAGGAAAGTGCCTACATGGAATACTAGACAATGGGAAGAAGAGGAAAAGCAGTGGAATAAACCTCATCCTTGTAACAGAAGGCCAATATATAAGATCTAAAACTGAGAAAATACCGATTTAAGCTTGCTAGAAGTCTGGCGATAAATATCAAAAGAATCAACTAAATGGAGTTCTAGTTGTGGTGCAGTGAAAATGAATCCAACCAGTAACCATGAGGTTGCAGGTTCAACCCCTGGCCTCGCTCAGTGGGTTAAGGATCCAGCGTCACGGTGAGGTATCACATAGGTCACAGACGCGGCTTAGATCCCACATGGCTGCGGCTGTGGCTGTGGCCACCAGCTGTAGCTCCAACTCAGCCCCTAGCCTGGGAACCTCCATATGCCACAAGTGAGGCCCTAAAAAGGACAAAAAAAAAAAAAAAAAGAATCAACTAAAGAGTTCCCTGGTGGCTCAGCAGGTTAAGGATCCACATTGTCACTGCTGTGACTCAGGCTGCTTCTGCGGCATGGATTCAATCACTGGCTGGGGAACTTCCACATGCTGCAAGCACAACCAAAAAAAAAAAAAAAATCAACCGGGAGTTGAACGCAGATGCTTCTGGGAAGGCAGACACAGAGGGAGGGAGTGAGATATGTTCAGAGGGTGCTATTTTTCTAAAGAAACTGGTAGCACCATTTTATGCTTTGAATTATACTCATATTCAGCTTTGATTAAAAACCAGAAATACAAAAAAGATTACAGAAATGAATCAAAATACCATCATCTTTGAAAAAAGAATAAAATTATTAACTGTCACTGCTTTAACTCTTATTCCCATATCTTTAAAAACATAATACAAAACAGAAAGCCTACTGACTTCCACTGGTTAATACCTTCTGATTCTCTTCCACTTCGGTTCTAAGTTCTGAACTCACAGCTGTTTTTGTTATTGCTCTAAGGAAATAAAAACATTATCAGTAGTACTTGGTTTAGTATTTGATATAAACATCTTCAATTGCCCTATGTTTAAGTATGAAACAACACATTGTTCAACAGATTACAAAAAACTGAATGGAAAAAGCCTTAAGTCTTTACAGTGATGAATATATTTCTCTTCTCAGATGTGTACAATTCTTCGTTATCACAAGGTACAAAACCAAGGAAAAGTAATGGTAATAAGTTGCATTTTAATGTTTAGTCAAACATTATTTCTGTATATGATCTCTACAGCTCACAGGAAAATGTTACACAAATTAAAGCAACAGACTGCTCACCCCATTTAGCACTTATGGTGGAGGCAGAATCTTACACAATTATCTTCAACAGCATGCTTGACTATATGAAAATGTACTGTATGATTTACAAGTCCTGTCTGAGAAGTATTTTCCTACACTAATGAAATAAATTTATTTACAAAACACCTCATATGAGAAGTCAAAACAGCTCATGCAGCAACTCAAGAAAAAGACTGACAATCATTTAAGTCTCTAAAAATGTGGCTTTTAAAACAAGTATGTATGAGATGGTGAAGAACCATCATACAATTGAAAGCAATGGAAGAAAAGCTACATGTAAAATCTTAACCAGTCATTAGGAACAAATCACTTCCTTTATCAGGAATGAGCAAGATGACATATATGAAACTTAAGGAAGAACACCAGAGTCTGTATCAGATCCTAGATTAGTTATGTCTGCATACATTAAATTTTGTTAACTCATCTAATCCTGAAAGGTAGGTACTGCTATTTTTGTTTTAAAGAGAGGTCGTTTATTTGCAGAGTTCACACAACTAGCGACAGGCAGTACCAGGAACACAATCTGGACTTGTCTCTTCAACCACACAGCATAGGGTTTGTCACCTCCTCAGAAAGATGGTGCCAGTAGCAACGCAATGCTGACAGTAAGAGAACTTTAATTTTCTAAGCACTTTCATATTTTAATACTTTCATTTTATGCATAAAGATAATTAGGTATCATGTTAAAAAGAAGAATGTCTCAAAACATTATTATTCCATGTTACCTGGCCTTGGTAGGAAAATTCTGACTAAGATCCTTCATAATCACCAGAGCCAGCTCAACAGGAGCAGCCAAGATCCGGGCAGCAGTCTGGAAACTTAGATCTGCAACAATGTTAAATATAAAGTATATTAATGTAATGCAATGAGAAACAGGAAAAAATAAAATTTCCAACTCTTTTCTTGGTAATTAAGAATGCCAATAGTTCCCATTGTGGCTCAGCAGGTTAAGAACCCGACACAGCATCTGTGAGGATGAGGATTCGATCCCTGGCCTCGATCAGTGGGTTAAGGATCCGACGTAGCTATAAGCTGTGTCATAGGTCACAGATGGGGTTCAGGTCTGGTGTTCTCATGGCTGTGGCACAGGCCGGCATCTGCAGCTCCAATTCAACCCCTCGCCTGGGAACTTCTCAATAGGCCTCAGGTGTGGCCAAAGAGGGAAAAAAAAAAAAAAAAGGATTCCCTAGAATGACACCACTTCAGAGAGTGTCCACGGTTTAAGATCAGGTTTTAGTCACTTCTTAGGCCCCTGAGTGTTTATTGAAGCCATTTTTTTACCTGCATAAACACTAGGGCATAAACTAACACATTTACATTTAGCACAGGATAAATCCACCCCACATTCTTTTCCTCCTTCTGAATTTACAATATATCACAAAGTACACAAAAGACTTTAGTAAATTATGTTGGGTAAAAACCCTTGATATATAGTTCTTTGGAACAGAAATGCACATACACATCCTGCCATACTGACATGCATTTAATATCAAACTGTTAAAAAATGTATATACATAGAGACATAAAGATGAAGACAAATTTGTTTTGGAGTTCCCGTCGTGGCTCAGTGGTTAACGAATCCGACTGGGAACCATGAGGTTGTGGGTTTGATCCCTGGCCTCACTAAGTGGGTTAAGGATCCGGCGTTGCTGTGAGCTGTGGTGTAGCTTGCAGACGCATCTCAGATCCTGCGTTGCTATGGCTGTGGTGTAGGCTGGCAGCTACAGCTCCAATTCAACCCCTAGCCTGGGAACCTCCATATGTCGCAGGTGTGGCCCTGGAAAAAACAAAAACAAACAAACAAAAAAGACAAATTTGTTTCTAGTATTACAATCTTTTGCATCTGGTCACATAAAGAAAAAATCTGGCACTCATCTATAAAGACATATTATTCTGTACAGTGTTATTTGTCCATAAAAAGACTCTTTTCTGATAAATCATATTATCCTTAAAAAATCTGTGAATAAATATAATTAAATTCAAATTCTGGTTTAATACCATAAAATTTAATGATTCCTCTATGCAGTTTTTGTTTTTGCCACACCCATAGCATGTGGAAATTCCTGGACCAAGGATTAAACACGCACCACAGCAGTGACAACACCAGGTTCTTAACCACTAGGCCATCAGGGAACCCCTCTTCTGTGTTTTTATTACCTTGCAATTGCCAGACTTTTAAAGGTGCCATTTCATTGGTGCTCTCAACAAGATGCTTTCTGAGTTCTTTCAACTGACCCTTCAGGTCAGGGTGCAGGTCTCTGAAAGAAACCTAAAGTCAATCCTTTTCACATGAAAAACGAGCTTTTCTTTCTCAAAACATATTTTGAATTTGTTATGACTTTCCCCTCTTAATAGGAAAATTCCTACAATACAGGAAAAAAATTAGTTACTGTTCTTAAAAAATAAGTTAATATAGAAAAGTATGTTAATTTAAAAACCATATAACTTACAGATTAAAAGACGAATTACTACAATAGTGATTCTCTATGTTGGGGGAGGGAAAGGAGTGGGGCTGGGAGTAGGAAACAGGCGACCTCAACTCTATCTGCTGCGTTTTACTTACCTTGTTTCTTTCTTTCATTATTTAAGTAAAAGAAGGCATTATATTGGGAAAAAGAAAACTTGATAAATGGTTCTCTGGTACAGAAAAGCAAGTGCGACAGCACCAATCAATTCCGGGGGGGGATGAGTGCATGGGTATATTTTTCTCCATCCTCTCCTGAAGCTTTGTAATTTCTCAAAATAAAATTGGAAACACCTTACTGCCAGTCCCAAAACGAATTTCTTTCAGTTACATGCTCATAAATCCTTTAGTCACATGGATATAATGCAAGCTAACCAAGATTACTGGGTTTTGTTTAGCTTTATCTTGAAATACAGTGCAGTCTACTTAAAGTTAGTAGAAATAAAGTTTTCAGAGGCAGAGATGCATTATTTAGATCAGACAGACAGAACAGAGTGATTCTGTTTTTATATACTAGAAATTCAAAATTTCTTAAATGCAGAGTTCCCACTGTGGCGCAGTGGAAACGAATCTGACTAGTACCCATGAGGATGCAGGTTCAATTCCTGGCCTTGCTCAGTGGGTTAAGGATCCCCCGTTGCTGTGAGTTGTGATGTAAGTCACAGACAAGGCTTAGATTCCACACTGCTGTGGCTGTGGCCAGCACCTGCAGCTCCGATTTGACCCCTGGCCTAAGAACTTCCACACGCTATGGGTGTGGCCATAAAAAGCAAAAAAAAAAAAAATTTCTTAAATGCAACATGCAGAAATTAAATTCCTACTCAGATCCTTCCATTCTACTTACTACAAATTCTTCTTCATGATAAAAATACCTTAAAATGGGCCAATTACTTTAGATAGCTAGATAACTATTCTGAATGTCCAAAAATGCAAATATCTTCAATATTCCTTTTTTTTTTGTCTTTTTGCCTTATCTAGGGCCACACCTGCAGCATATGGAGGTTCCCAGGCTAGGGGTCTAACAGGAGCTGTAGCCGCCGGCCTTCGCCACAGCCACAGCAACGCAGAATCCAAGCCCTGTCTGCAACCTACACCACAACTCACGGCAACGCTGGATCCTTAACCCACTGAGCAAGGCCAGGGATCGAACCCGCAAGCTCATAGTTCTTAGTCAGATTCGTTAACCACTGAGCCACAACAGGAAATCCTATCTTCAATATTCTATGTACTACTTTTGTACTATAAATACATGAGATCATAATGCTATCCAAAAAGCAAACATATAAGACATGAATAGGAAAAGGAATTTGAGAAACCCAGGTCCAATAAAAACGGAACCTGGTTGCATATTAATATGGCCATCACTGGTGTTCAACACAAAGACATGCACATTTGCACAGGATAAACTCAACACGTGCACAGAAATTCAACATGAATAAAGTCATCTCTGCTAACACATCAATCTAGTTAAGTCATTTCACCCAGCCAAATGATAACGCTAAAGTAGGAGTTCCCGTCATGGCTCAAACGGTTAACAAATCCGACTAGGAACCACGAGGTTGCAGATTCGATCCCTGGCCTCACTCAGTGGGTTAAGGCTCTGGCATTGCCATGAGCTGTAGTGTAGGTTGCAGACATGGCTGGGATCCCGCATGGCTGTGGCTGTGGCGAAGGCTGGCGACTACAGCTCCTGTTAGACCCCTAGCCTGGGAACCTCCATATGCTGCAAGTGCAGCCCTAGAAAAGGCAAAAAGACAAAAAAAAAGATAAAGTATATGAAACTGCACCTATGCATACAATTTTAATTTAAAAAACAACAGCAAAAAAAAGCATACCATAGATGCATTAAATAAGATTTCCCCATAAAGTCAATTTCAGGGCTCTGACCATTTATCAAGTTATATCAGAAATAACTGCAACGTTTAAAATAACAGCTAAGAACACTTTTCAGCTATAAAATTCTACGATGCTTTCATAAAACAGTTATGGAATTTTCTTCAAACAACCATTTTCTATCCCCTTTCTTATAAAGCAAATTCTAATAAAATGTATTTCAATTGAACATGCATAAAATCTACCACACCTCCAACTACACTTCTTTTGCAATTTTCAAACTATTTAGCATAAGTAAATAACTATAAATACAACACTGTAAATCAACTATACCTCAAAAAAATAAATGTTATTTTAAAAAGAGACAAAAACAAACCAAAAAATATCTATGACCTCTCTGACTTAAAATACATTTGATTTTCTCAGGAAAAGATTGCATAAAACAATTAAATTTCTCCTATTATGTAAACCAAAAAAAGTCATGTAACTTTATACCATCAACTCCAAGGCCCAGAAAAGGAAATCAATTTAAGTCATAAGCAGGCAGTCAAAGTATCAAGTAAGAATAATGTGCTTCAGGATTAAAAGAAATCACAAACTGTACCACAAACTAAGTGGTCATCTCTTCATATCAGATTACATATATAAAGTACTACTGGGAAGTCTCTAACTCTGACAACAATGAGAAAGATGATGTTTATAACACAAGAAGCCTGGAGGTTTAAAGAGAATGAGGCTGTTTCCGAAAAGAACATACATACCTTAATTTTCCAAAGAGAAATCCTTGAACTTCATCAATAGGATCATTTTCACCAATCACTGTGGTGTTAACTTCAGTTCCTACAAAAGCACAGCAAATACATGTCTAATCACTCAGATTAGAAATAAAAATGTTAACTTCAAAAAACGTGAAAAATGTAAAAATAACTTAGAAACACTGAAATTATAACATTTAAAATGTTAAATACTTCAACTAATACTTTTGTAGTCATTAAAAAACACAATGTGTTTTTGATATATCCTGTGTTCCTGGATACAGTAAAAATTCCTTAAACTTTAGAAATTTTTACATGTTGAATATTTCAAAACTAATACCCTAAAGTTATGAATGACAGATTTTTCAATACCAAAATTCTGAAGAATCTGCAACTAGGCAACTTAATCCTAAATATAATTATTGAGAACAGAATGATGATATACTAAGCTACCTGCTATGTACTAAAACCAATCATTTTTACCTTTAAAACAAGCTCAAAAGAGATACAAAGATTACACATAAAACTTGCTGAAATAATAGAATATTACAACAGGAAGTATCCACAGTCACTGCTCCAAGCACAGAAAATAATAAAAAACATAAAATTGCTTAAGATTTCACACTGGGTCACAAATTAATCATTATTCATGAACTACTTACTATTAGTAACAATAACTACTATTTTTTGAACTTTTTTATGCAAAAAGATTTGTTAAATTCTTTACCTATACATGTTGTTCTCAACTCAGAAATGCTTTGAGGCATATATCATTATCTATACTCTACAGAGGAAAAAATTAGGACCTAAAGAATTTGTCACCCAACTCAGATGTAACAGAAGTAGGATTCAAACACAGGTTCATCATACTCCTAAATCTATTCTTTGTCATTAAGGAAAGAAATTCCCTTTAACTCATATTTAAAGATAACATTCTGGTCTTAATTTACAAATTCACCTTTCACCTGAGTATCATCCTTGGCCTTGTACTCAGTGCTCTTAATGGCCAGCTCCACACCATAGCCAGAGAGGTAAACAGGCTCCTTCCTGGGATTCTGCAAGCAGAGCAAGTATTCCACCATCACCACCGAGCTCCCCATGCCATTGTTACCACCTAGCCCCTTATGCGTCACCGTTACAAGACGCCACCACACTAATGTCACAAAGCCATCACTCAGGGTTGTGCATTCAAAATGTACTTAAACTTCCCTGGGAATCAGACTGTGCATCCTACCACAAGTGGGAGAACAGGTATTCCAAGGTAGAAACAAAACCAGATGAAAGGATAGATGAAAGGGCAAATGTAACCAAATCATGACAAGTGGAAAAGGCAAAAAAGGAAGTTCCAGAACCTACCCAGGGTTGAACACTAGTGAGGTTTCAAACCCAGAAATGCGTTATTGAGAACGTGTATAAATGTGTATGTGCACACTTTCTTTCTTTTTTTTTGTCTTTTTTGCGTTTTTTTCTAGGGCCTCACTCGCGGCATATGGAGGTTCCCAGGCTAGGGGTCGAACTGGAGCTGTAGCCACTGGCCTACACCACAGCCACAGCAACGCAGAATCCGAGCCGCGTCTGCAACCTACACCACAGCTCATGGCAACGCCGGATCCTTAACCCACTGAGCAAGGCCAGGGATCAAACCCGCAACCTCATGGTTCCTACTTGGATTCATTAACCACTGAGCCACGATGGGAACTCCTGTGCACATTTTCTAATTCAGCTTAAATGTCTCCCGGCAGGCTTTGGTCTAACCAAATGTCATAGGTTTACCATGATCCTGAATGAGGATGTCCCTTTAATACTAGCAACAGAACACTGGGTGGGGATATCAAAAATCAGTTATTGATAAATCTGTTTCTGCTCATATAAATTTTCATTTAAAATTTTTATTTTAATTTTGCATGGATTTAATACCTGATATTTACTGAGCTTAATATGACACAGAAACTTCAAAGGCTAACAATTTTACCTATAAATACTTTAAGTGCTAAATGCCTCACAAGGTTTTAAAAAATTTAATTTTAAATTAATTCTGCCTGATTTTACCTATTTTGAAATCTTCCCTCTTCCATCAAATGAAAGATTCCAAAAAGAAAAAAAAAAGTTTGGAAAGATACTGAATTCAAGAATCAATTCTAGGAGTACCCGTCGTGGTGCAGCAGAAACGAATCCAACTAGGAACCATGAGGTTGCAGGTTTGATCCCTGGCCACGCTTAGTGGGTTAAGGATTCAGCGTTGTCATAAGCTGTGGTGTAGGCTGCAGATGCAGCTCGGACCTGGTGTTCCTGTGGCAATGGCATACATAGGCTGGCAGCTGTAGCTCTGATTAGACCCCTAGCCTGGGAACCTCCATATGCTGCAGATGTAGCACTAAAAGGACAAAA
Organism: Catagonus wagneri; assembly: GCA_004024745.2. Taxonomy (NCBI): domain Eukaryota; kingdom Metazoa; phylum Chordata; class Mammalia; order Artiodactyla; family Tayassuidae; genus Catagonus; species Catagonus wagneri. The sequence continues at coordinate 6,172,089 of PVHT020000141.1, forward strand.
AGGCCAACAATAACAACAAAAAATCAGTTCCAGGGAGTTCCCTTTGTGGCTCAGTAAAAACAAATCTGACTAGCATCTATGAGGACACAAGTTCAATCCCTGGCTTCAATCAGTGGTTTAAGGATCTGGCATTGCCATGAGCTGTGGTGTAGGTCAGCAGCTACACCTCTGATTTGACCCCTATCCTGGGAACCTCCATATGCTGTGGGTGTGGCCCTAAAAAAAGACAAAAAAAAAGAATAAGTTCCACAGTACGATGACCATACTAAATCTGGACCAAATTAAATATAATTTACATGGTTCATTTTGAAATAGAATGTAAACTTTATACAGCCATTTTGAAAGCATAATTGTTTTACATTTCTTCGGAAAGGCAAGCAAAGTACCTCCTACGTGCAAATAACAGATTTGATGAAAATACTACTTATCAAAAAAAGTACTTCAAATCATTTTATAAAGGGGGAAATTATTAGCTTAAGTACTAAGGTTATGCCGATATTGATATTTAAAAAGTTTTTAAAAAGTCAATACTTACAGATATATAATGCCTGAATATGTAGTTGATTTTGCCTGCATTGCTTTTTGACGTAAGTTGTTGGTGGAAATTATAAAATTCTTCAGAGCCAATCTCAGAGTAGAAAATAACCACTGAGCTTTCAGGATTAGATGAGGGATATCTGTGATCTCCTTTGAACAATAAAGGTTTGGGTCTGAAAATAAATATCAAAAGCTTAAAACTGTTAAGTTTTTAAACATTAAAAACAGTATAAAATGTAGCTATAAAATGATAATTCAAACAAAAATTATAAGCATTTTAATACAAAAAGCAACACAATCTTTAGGTTAGTAAGAATACTATGAGTCTTACATGTTCCTAATTAAAAATAATAAATGTGGAATTCCCTGGTGCCACAGTGGGTTAAGGATCCAACATTGTCACTACTGTGGCGTGTGTCCAATCCCTGGCCTGGGAATTTCCGCATGCCGTGGGTGCAGCCCAAAAGAAAAATAATAATAATAAATGTACATTATAGAAATACTAACTGGAGTTCCCATCGTGGCCCAGCAGAAACAAATCCGACCAGGAACTATGAGGATGCGGGTTCGGTCCTTGGCCTCGCTCAGTGGGCTAAGGATCCGGTGTTGTTGTGAGCTGTGCTGTAGGTCACAGACGCGGCTCGGATCCTGCATTGCTGTGGCTGTGGTGCAGGCCAGCAGCTATAACTGCGATTCAACCCCTAGTCTGGGAACCTCCGTATGCTGCAAGTGTGGCCCTAAAAAAAAAAAAGGGAAAAGAAATACTAACTATAAAATGCAGACTTTGACCAATACCTGTTACCAGTTCCTAGGGGTCAGGGAAAAGGGGGAACCAAAAAAAGGACATACATCCAGACCTCACAGTACTAAAACTTAAGTAAATTATTCTACCATATAAATGGAATATAATTATCTTTTTATCTGAAAACCTAAGTGCAAATAATGCTAAAAAGTAAAGGGTGACTTTAAGCATATAAGTTCCCATTTACAGCATCTCCTTCTCCAGCATTTTTACAATTATAACCATCCTACTAATAGATCTAACATTTCAGTTTTCTTCATAAATTTTAAAACTTCCTGCTCAGAAAAACTCCTCTGAGAATGGTATCAAAATATTAATAGCTCTTAATGCACAGACATTATGACCTACCAGTCCCTCTTAAGGAGGTACACCTACATGTACTAAGTGGAAGATGCCTCTTAAAAAAATAAACCTACCTACCTACCTGTATAAATTTATAACCACAGAAAAAAGTATAAAAGGATACACTCCAAACCATTAAAATAGTTAAACCACCTCTTAGAAGAGGAGGATTATCACTCTACTTTAAATTTATAAAGGTTACTACTATAACAAATTAAACAAAGAATTTTAAAGTTTATCAATTTTGTTTTCCCAAGGGAACACCACTTTGCCAGGCAGCCATTTTCCAATGTCCATACCCCACCGCCGAGATGGCCCAGTGCTCACTGCGTTTTCTGGTTATCACCTGAGGAGAAAGCACTCACTCATAGGTGGGCAGAGGACAGGTGCTGGCAGATAATCTCACTAAAAAAGAATTAATTCCTCCACCTAAAACACCCCTAGCCCTCCAAGCAGAGCAGTTAACACTAGAGAGACCACTGTTCTCCCATTTGTAAGAGAATAAGAGGAAATCCAAAGGGATTACTGCCCTGGCCAGACAGCAAGAAGGACCTATTACATTCGTCCACCACAGGAAACTTACCTTTAAGCAAATAAGCCATACCATCAATCACCAATTTAATATTCAAATTAAGCTTGCAATTATCTTAAATAGTCTCCTTTGTCTGAAAATAATACTATCCTGAAAGACCATTATCAGTAATACCATTACTTCAGGCACTGGTTTTAACACACAGAATATTCTTTACTAAACTGATGACAAAGTCTATGTAATCTCTCTGATATAGTCAGAGAGATAACCAAATAACCAATCTGGTTACATAACTAAATCACCAATTATGGTTAAATACTCTTATTATCTCCATCTCAAAACAAGGTAAAGAAAGCAAGCTTACGCAATTTGCCTAGATTCACATAACTATGTTAAGTGATGAAGCTGGAATTTAAATCTGGTCAATCTAGCTCCAGAATCCATATTCTAAACCAATATACATACCTAGGGATTACCAAACCCATAAGAAAAATCAGAAGGTGGACTTAATATAGAAGAAAAAGCACAGTGAACGTGTGACATTTAAATAGACACACAATCTACCTTTCAGAGGCTGTTAGCAGTAGAGTCTCAAGGGTATCAAAATCACAACTCTTCTTGCCATGCACCGAAAAAAAGGAATTACATCCTTCAGGTGGAGGTTCATCAGCTGCTATCTGTCATTAAAGACAAGACATTTTTTTAAAATTATTTCTAACCAAAGGTAAGATAACAACATGGATATTCTAAACACGTAATAAAATGATAATAAAACAACATCAGTAAAAGGAAAAGTTCACATCTACTGAACACCAGTTATGTGACAGGAAGTGAAAGCTTTACATTTCACTGCTTTCTTTGTATTACTTCATCTAGTTCCTCCCATGAGGTAGATGTTATTATTATCCCCACAATAGAACCTTAAAATTCTATCTCAGAAGATATCCAGGGAATACAGTATGTACCTTCCAGAGAACTAAGCCTACAAGTCTCCATTGCAAGTGCCAAAATATGACAATGCAGTCCTAATTAAGCATAATATGCAAATTAATGTGAACCCCTACCCTGAAACAGAAAGTATGACACTGAATCCAAAAAATCAAGGGGGAGTTCCCTTCGTGGCTCAGTGGTTAACGAATCCGACTAAGAACCATGAGGTTGCGGGTTCGATCCCTGGCCTTGCTCAGTGGGTTAAGGATCTGGCGTTGCCGTGAGCTTTGGTGTAGATTGCAGACGTGGCTCGGATCTCACGTTGCTGTGGCTGTGGCGAAGGCCGGCAGCTACAGCTCCTGTTAGACCCCTAGCCTGGGAACCTCCATATGCCGCAGGTGCGGCTCTACATAAAGGCAAAAAGACAAAAAAAAAAAAAAAAAAAAACAAGGGAACCTAAAAAAAGGAGTATAGATGGAAAGGTAAAGTGATCCATGGAGCACTGCCAGATAGTCAAAGGAAAAGCTGAATGAAATACGGGGTATGTTCAGAGTGTAATGCACAGTGAGACAAGTCCAGCCGCAGTGTTGATAAGGCACATTAGACACACTAGAAGCATGAGTGTAAAGAGCTGGGAAAGAGAAACCACATAAGGAAAGCACTGGTGATGTCGCTGATGTCATTTACATAACAGCTTCACATTAAATGTTTTTTTCAATATATGGCATACAAATAACCAAGAAAAGTGGGGAGAAAAGGAAGGCTTGCTATGAAAAATTAGTATTAAAGCTTTTCTTTATATTCTTCATTTCTCTGGTAAAATATTACAAAATGTACATGCTAGTGTTTGTAAGAAGATAGAATAGTACAATAAACCCCCAAGTACCCATGACCCAGCTTCAATAATTATCAATTCAGAGTCAATCTTATTTCTTCCACCTGCTACCACACCCCACCAGATCATTTCAACACTAATTCCAAAGAACATTTTATCTCATTTATAATGTTCCAGTATATCTCAACAAAATATAGTTGTTTTTTTGTCTTTTTGGGGGGGCACACCTGCAGCATATGGAGGTTCCCAAGCTAAGGGTCTAATTGGAGCTGTTGCTGCCAGCGTTGTCAGCCTACGCCACAGCCACAGCAACACCAGATCTGAGCCACGTCTGCAACCTACACTACAGCTCACGGCAATGCCAGATCGTTAACCCACTGAACAAGGCCAGGGATCGAACCCGCAACCTCATGGTTCCTTGTTGGATTTGTTTCTGCTGCGCCACAACAGGAACTCCTAAAACATAGTTTTTTCTTAATGTAATACAACTATCACACTTCTAAAAAGCAATTCTAGGGAGTTCCCATAGAATTGTCCCATAGGCTGACAGTTGTAGCTCTGATTGGACCGCTAGCCTGGGACCCCCTATATACCACTGGTGCAGCCCTGAAAAGAAAAAAGACAAAATAAAAATTAAAAAAAATTTTTTTCAAATAAAAAGCAATTCTGTATAGTCACTGATAGCACAGTTTTTCAGTCGCCCCAAGTTCCCTCATAAAAACAAAGCAAAAACTAAACCAAAAATCAATGGGCCACATTTATGACAAAACTAGGTGAAAGGAAATCCCCATCACACAAAACATAAACAAGACCCGCAGCAATCAGAATCTATGGAAGTAGAGAAAAACAGTGGAGATTCTAATGATCCTGAGAACAAGAAAATCCCAAAACAGCCAAGAGGTTTCACTGGAAAGTATGGTGAGTCAATGGGTATTGCTCCATCTAGTATCAGGTGGGTAGGAGGGGTCCGTGGTAAAGTCTAAAGGGGTTAGGGCAGTTGGGCCACTCTGAAGGCTCTTAACTCACTAGTCAGGACTCCGTTCTAGGAAAGGGCCCCACACTAAGGAGAACTGTTGAGGGTAGAATAAAACTCAAGTAGGACAGAGATAGAAGACAATGAAAGAGGAAGTCCAAATAAAAGTGCAAGAGGGGGAGCTCCCGCTGTGGCACAATGGGATCAGCAGCATCTCTGCAGCACCAGGACGCAGGTTGGATTCCCCAGCCCAGCACAGCAGGTTAAAGGATCAAGAGTTGCTGCAGCTTCGGTGTAGGTTACAAATGTGGCTCAGATCTCTGGCCCAGGACCTACTCCATCTGTCACTAGGAGGCCAAAAGAGGAAAAAAAAAGGGAAAAATGACAGAGAGAATCACCACTTTACAACCCCAAGAACAAATAAATTAAGCATACAGCAGCAATGGCTACTAAATCAAAAATGAAGAAGAAGCTGTAATGAGGTGCCTCCTAATAGAAGAACAGCACACTACCAACAGACTTGCCAAAGGGCTGAAACACAATTCTGACCAAGTCTGTGGAAACAGCCACCAATTTACAGGAACGGGGGACAGTGGAATAAGTTGAAATGCATCATGAAGGTGTGATCAACAAAACGTAGACTGTGAAAAAATTTACAGGGCAAACAGTGTTACGTTATTCAACAGAAAAGAAAGGGATGGAGGGAAAATCCATAAATTAAGAGATGTGCCCCCACCCTCCCAAAAAAATGTAACAAAATTTTTAAAACTGGGAAAGACTAAACTTTATTGTGTGGAGATGCAGTCTTGGACAACGAAATGGCTTTAAAAACAACAACAGCAAATGATTCAATAGAAGAAAGTGGTTCTTTTTGAGGGCAAAAGTCAGCTGTGGGCAGAGCTTCCTTGCCTGCCCACTTGCATCTCTCATAAGCGTCCTATCCTAAGAAATCCATTTCTTGCCCCAAAAAAAGGAGTTCCCATCATGGCACAGTGGAAATGAATCCAAATAGGAACGATGAGGTTGCAGGTTCGATCCCCAGCCTCGCTCAGTAGGTTAAGGATCTGGCATTGCCTTGAGCTATGATGTAGGTCGAAGATGCGGCTCGGATGTGACATTACTGTGGCTGTGGTGTAGGCCGGGGGCTACAGCTCTGATTAGACCCCAAGTCTGGGAACCTCCATATGCCACAGGTGTGGCCCTAAAAGGATAAAAGACAAAAAAAAAAAAATGTCAGCTGTGGTGGGGACAGAGCACGTGAAGGGCTTCTAAAGTGCCTAAGTTAAATGTCTGAACATGGGTGAAAATTGCAAAAGCATTCACTTCATAATAATGCATTATACTATATATTTCTTGAGAACCATTTTCTATACTGTTTTATTTCATAATTTTAGAAAAGTTTTTAAATTAACATTTCTTATATACCAAACATACAATCAGTATACACAGCTTTAATTCTCTTTTTTCTTTTTGTCTTTTTGCCCTTAACTGGAGCCGCACCCGTGGCATATGGAGGTTCCCAGGCTAGGGGTCTAACAGGAGCTGTAGCTGCCGGCCTTCGCCATAGCCACAGCAACGCGGGACCCGAGGCGCGTCTACAACCTACACCACAGCTCACGGCAACGCCGGATCCTTAACCCACTGAGCAAGGCCAGGGATCGAACCCGCAACCTCATGGTTTCTAGTCGGATTCGTTAACCACTGAGCCACGACGGGAACTCCAATTCTCTTGCTCCCTATTTTTTTACAAGTTTATTCAATTCAAAATCCAGTACAATCCACACATTGCATTAAATTGACACATTTTCTAAGTTTCTCTTGAAGTTCCTCCTCCCCTCTTCTCTTTTAACTTATTTGTTGACAAAAAATCAGATCAATTTACTACAAAGTTTCCCACATTCTAGCTTATTCTGACTGGATCCCTTATCCCTGTGATATGGCTTCACATTTCCTACTCGCCGTATTTTCAGTGAACTGCTTTTAGATCTTGAGGCAGTGATCAGACTCAGGGTTTAACAAAACTACATCTCCTTTCTCCTTAGCTGTGTTACAGAAATGAAGTCCGGTAGTCAGCTGTTTGTGTGGATATTCATTTTTTATTCCTTAAATGAAAGTAAGTGCAATTTTCAAATAATATATTATTTGAAGATTTAACGTCCTCAGCTTTGCTTACTATTTATAAATAATTCACAAATCCTAGAAAATTTCAGGTAGAGAAGGCACAGTTCTCTAACACAATGCCAGGATAATTGCAATATATTCAATCATGTTATACAACCCCTAAAAAATACTGTCATGTGCAAGCACTGAACACACCTGCTGGAAAGCTTGGATGGTAGCTGAGTAGGAGCGAAGAGACAGACAAAATTTCAACAAATTCTGCTGTAGGGGTGACAGAAACCGAAATGCAGCTTCCAATACTGCATGATAATAGGAATAATCAGTACCTGTCAAGAAAGAACATTAACAAAATAATTATACATGACTAGAGGTATCCAAGTAAGATAGCTCATAAAGTATAAAGTTATGTGTTATAAAAGTACCTGATCACAGAATGTCACCACTATACTGTCTTGCACTGCTGTCAAGTGCTTAGAGCTTCTTACAGGACACCATGCAACTGGACTCTTCCTTTCTCCTTCCCTTCCTTTACATTATTCCCTCTCCCTGGACTGCGATTTTCCCATTTACCTGGGTGACTAAGGAAGAATTCAGTTGTGACATTGCCTGTTCCAGGGAGGCACCCCCAATCCCTACCCTACGCCTCACAGGACTAACTTCATCTCTCCTTTGCTTCCATAATACTTTCTCACTTACCTCTTTCACTTATCACATCATTTACTCATTTACTCATTCACTTAACTACCCCTCCCCTAATAGTCTCGGAGCCCCCACAGGCAGAAACTATGACTTGTCTTTGTATCCCCAGTGCCTGGCACATGTTTTCTATTCAAACGACCCAACAAGGCCAAGCAGTGTGTGAGGAAGTAAGCACTAGGTATTAAAAGAAACTGAGAAAACTGGAGTTTGGGGAGAAGCATTAAAACAAACAATTGGAGGCAGTTCCCATCGTGGCTCAGCAGAAGCAAATCCAAATAGTATCCATGAGGATGTGGGTTCAATCCCTGGTCTCGCTTAGTGGGTCAGAGATCCAGCATTGCTGTGGGCTGTGATGTCGGTCGCAGACGCGGCTCGGATACTGCATTGCTTTGGCTGTGGCATAGGCTAGCATCTGTAGCTGATTTGCCCCCTAGCCTGAGAACTTTCATATGCCATGGGTATGACCCTAAAAAGCAAAAAAATAATTATAATAATAAACAACTGGAAGAAATAATCTGAGGGAAAAAAAAAACACATGTACTAGTATGAAAAAATCCCCAGCGTTTTCATACTGAAAAGTACAAGGTACAAAACAATGTATATAGTACACTATTTCTTCTTACTCTTAGAATAAGAAGAATGCATACTTAAGTATTTGTTGTAAAAAGGGAAAAAAATACCGAAAAACAAATTAAATGGTTACAAAAAGCGGGAGAGAAACAGAAGGAGGGAACAAGATTTTTCTGTGTACAATATTTTATATAGCTTTGACTTTCAAATCACTATTAACTATTCCAAAAAAAAATTTCTAAGAAAAATATTTAACATTTAAAAAAGCAAAATATAATCCTAATGGTTAAGGAGCCAGCATTGTTACTGCTGTGGCTCAGGTCACTACTGTGGCATGGCTTTGGGCCCTGGCCCAGAAACTTCCACATGCCACAAGCACAGCACTCCCCCTACAGCCCCAAGAAAAGGCAAAATATGGCATTAGCGCCTTCCAAGCAGAAAAAGATATCATAAAGAAATATCCTAAAATGCTGTCAAAGTGTTAATGGTCACCATCTTTGGGTGGTGGGACTGCAAATAATATTTCAAATAATACGTTTCAGGAATTCATACTCCTCTAATTTTATCCAGTAACACATTAGCATTTATGTTGAAGTAATTTCATTTTAAATGTCAGAGTTCAAGTTTCACTATAAAACCCAGTTTGATAAATTTGTTTTATGAAATCATAAACTAAAACGCTTTTTTGCTAACTCAAACAATTTTAGTTGACTATAAATAAAGTAACTAAAGCTTACAGATGCTTGATCAAACTCTTTCATGTACTTAAATTCCAAAAAAAAAAAACGATTCAGATTTGACTTTTTAAACATCCACTCATTTCTAAAAATCAAAAAGTTAATCAATTCAGTCAAATATTATCACAGCTTTTACACATTTTCTCTTCAACAAGGACATATGCCTGTCAGTGTAATATTCAAGGTTTTAAACTAACCTCAGGTATCGGTATCTTTGACCAGTAATGTTCGTACTCTGTATAGCTTATATTGAATTAAAAAATGTTTGTGAAGGCACATTAAAAACTGTAAAAATAGGGAGTTCCCGTCGTGGCTCAGTGGTTAACGAATCCGACTAAGAACCATGAGGTTGCGGGTTCGATCCCTGGCCTTGCTCAGTGGGTTAAGGATCCGGCGTTGCCTTGAGCTGTGGTGTAGGTTGCAGACACGGCTCAGATCCTGCGTTGCTGTGGCTGTGGCGTAGGCTGGCAGCTACAGCTCCTGTTAGACCCCTAGCCTGGGAACCTCCACATGCCACAGGTGCGGCCCTAGATAAAGCAAAAGACACACACACAAAAAAAAAAAACTAAAAATATGATACAGTTTAAACTGTCATTAATCTGACACCTTGACATTCAAGTTATGAGTGGCTAGCATGCATAATGGAAAACATTTTGGATGGAACTAACTTAATGATAACAAACAACAGATAATAGGTCACTTGTGCAATTAGTTCATAACATAATAAAGAGTGAATCAAATCTAAGGGTTGTTAAGTTAATACTAAATGATTTTAAATGAATTCCAAAAAATATTCACATACCACTTTCAATAAAAGAACACAAACAAGGGCAGAAAAAAAAAATCAAAGGTAGTTGTTATAGCCATAGTTATAAACGTCTTCAAAAATAATTATTAGCTTGTGTTGGCTCTGCAGGCTATCATCACAACTCTAGTCATTACAGATAAAATTGTTTTCCATTAACTGCCATGCCACACATACTCTGAAAGAGACCAATTTTTCTAATTTTCCCAGACACCAAAGTCAAAGAAGCATTTGTTTCAATTTTACCGTAATGATCTGATGATCCAATATTTTGACTGGCTTCTACAAAATTCCAAAATTTCTCTTGACTGTCTTCTGCTAAAAACTCACTGGGAGAAAAGGGGGAAATATCAGAAATAAAACAACTTAGTAAAATCTTCTAACATAGCTATATTACTAAGGAGAGTAAAAATAGGTTTTTAAGTTTCCAAATGTTCAAAGTTTGGCTTTTCGTTTTTAATATATATTATACACAAACATGTATAACATATATTTTTAATAAGAAAGTCTTACTAGTTTATTAGCTACTAATAAATAATTAGCTTAGCAGTTTATTCACTTAATAGATTACTAGGTATTCCTCAAGAAGCCTAGAATAATAAAAATGAAACAACAGGTAAAGTTCCAATATAAAGAAAGGTTATGAAATCTCCTTTGTGAAAATGCTATCAGTAGTGGAAGCAGAATTAGGAACTGACCATTCCAGCACTCATTCTGCTCCCTCATTTCCTGAAAGACCTTACGAAGAACAAAAACTGTGATTTGCCTAAGGAAAACATGAATGCTAGAAAAATTTCTAGGAGACTGAAGGCAGCATGTTGTAAGCTGTTTATATCTATAAATTTAAATCTTCAAGATGACCAAATTTTAGCTTAAAGTTAGCACTGATTCAGTAAAAATCAGGTCTTAGTACTTAACGCCCTCTTAATTTTTTTCCTTGACTTTACACTACTGATCTCAAATCAAGGCTATTCTAAATTTCCCTTCATTCTAGAGCCTAAAGCCCTAAAAGAAAATGTATGCACTAAATGAATGATTCGTGTAAATCAGTTATCTTCTCCAAGTCACACCAATGCAGTAGTGGTCCTTCCCTGTCTTAAAGCAAACTACAGATCTGGATCTCAGCTTACCTAGCCAAAGGAAGACTTTCCCATTACTTGTCAACACTGGGCTGTACAACTCTCACTCTACTCCACAGCTAGACACAGAAATACGGGAAAAATAAGAAACATTTCCTGGTAATGCACAGCTTCTCTAAAAATAGGTTTCTGAAAATATCCATTATCATAATGCATTAAATTATTTAGTGCTTCTTGGAAAGACTGTGGCATTTTTTAAGACTTTCTAGTAACTGAAACAGACATCATACCAACCTTATAATAGCTTATAGTCTAAGAAAACAGGTACTGAGACAGATTATGAAATGCAAATAAATGCTAAATTCATGAATTAAAACTGCATTCACAAGGTAAGTTAAGGGGGAGAGAGAAAACACTCATCAGTTGTAGTGATGAGAACAAGGATTCACTTAAGCTAAGATTCTCTTACAAAGGCCATAAGCACATAAATATATGTTTTTCATATAATTACAGGAAAACTTTTTTGGGGGGATTTGGGAGGGGAGCTGTGCCTAACAAGCAACATACAGAAGTTTCTAGGCCAGGGATTGAACTCTCGCCACAACAGTGATAATGCCAAATCCTTAACCTGCTGAGCTACCAGGAAATTCCCCATAAAAACTTCTTACACATTCTCTTTCTTTCTTTTTTTTCGGGGGGGTTGTTTAAATGTAGTTGTTGCTTTTTTTTCCTTTTTTGGCCACCCCGCAGCATATGGAGTTCCAGGGAGAGAGATGAGATCTAAACCACAGTTGCGACCTAAATCGCTGAGGCAACACCAGGTCCTTAACCCACTGCACTGGGCCAGGGATGATCAAACCTTCATTCCAGCGCTCCAGAGGCCGCTGATCCCACTGTACCACAGCAGGAACCCCATACATTCTTTTTTCATCCCACTACATACATAAATAAGTTTTACGTCTAAGTGTCAACCAGGAAAATTAATTACCAGATCCACTAAATTAATCCATGGAAGATAGGAACAACACAAGATATTTTCCCCTGGTGGTTCATCAGGTTAAGGATCTGGTGTTGTCACCGCAGCAGCTCAGGTTGATCCCTGGCCCTGAGAATTTCCACATGCCATGGATGCAGCCAAAAAATAATAACAATAATAGTAAAAGAAATGCTGCCACATTTAAAGTATACTTAAGTTCATTTGCTTTTTGTTTGAAATTGGGGGTTTTTTGTTTGTTTTACATTTTTTGTTTTAAAAATTTTTTAACCTTCCAATACCTAGTCTACTGAGTAAAAAATCTTTAGCTTTACAGGTGAAATTATACGATGCCTGGGATTTGCTTTAAAATATTTCAGGGAGAGAATGTACAATGGTGGTGGTGGTGATGGTTATTGGACGTGAGGTGACAACTGCTACAACTGGGTGACAGGTAGAGGGAGAGAACATTATATATATACCATTCTCTCCACTCATAAACATTTGAAAAGTTGTAGTAAGGAGTTCTTAATCTATAGCAAAGAAAAAAAAAACTAGAAAAAACCTGAATGTGTCCACCAAATACTGTAAATCTGGTTGCAAGCGTCTTTCTTAGTTTTCCAAAGTCCTGTCAAAGATGAGAACTGGTCTTCCCTCTACACAGAATGAGAAGGGGAGGAAAATGCACACTGAAGGAGGGTCTACTTGGTGACAGGCACCATGCTGGGGACATTCACCCATGCCCTCACCGCTGCCCTGAGCTACAATCATTTTTAGAATAAAGAAACTGCAGGAGTTCCCATTGTGGCACAGTGGAAACAAATCCGACTAGTAACCATGAGGTTGCAGGTTCGATCCCTGGCCTCACTCAGTGGGTTGGTGATTTGGCATTGCCATGAGCAGTGGTGTAGGTCGCAGACGTGGCTCAGATCCCGAAATGCTGTGGCTGTGGCTGTGGCCAGCAGCTGTAGATCCCATTCCAGAGGTTACTAACTTGCTTAAGGGCACAGAATTAGTAAGTGGTAAGTCTAGAATTTACACTCCAATTTCAAATCTATCATGCTGCATTCTTGGGCCATTATAATACCTACGCACTCAATAAATGATTATTTGTTTCATTTTTAATAATAGCACTATCTACACAATATTTCTGTTGGTAGCAATAGCTGCTCAAAACTTATTCAGAGCTCTACTTCAATTAAATATATATCACTGCATGGACAACCAGAAAGCTAGGAGCCCTTTATTAGCATCAGGTCCAATCTAAAAATACACACAAGAATATTTTTAGTCCCTAGGGGCCAGAAACAAGGAAGGCAAAAGGTCTATGTTATCCACAAGCCTCAATGTATGGAAAAGGATCCTGTCCCTTCTCCTCCCCAACCACGGACAGTGCTGCAGTCCACCTGCAACATCTGTCATGGGCCTGGGAGGCAAGGTTGGCTCAGCTAGCCCTGGAAGTGACTATGGAGTGGTTTTAAATATGCATGGCTTGTTTTTGAGTTGCCTACATGTTCCATTACCTGGACAAACTGTCTACAAATAGTCCCAGAAGAGGACTAAAAATAGTGAACCAAAAAAGGCAAATGGCCAGAATATCATGAAAAGGGGCCATGTTTGTTATAGGTAAGTGGGGTAAAGGAAACAGTCTACAATACTCACTTCACAGAGATCAGAGAAACTGAAGAAAAAATTGATTAAGGCTGACAATTCCAGCATACTTTCCCAAAAGTCCACTAAGTATGTGTCATAAGAATCTTCTAAGACAATATGCAAAACCAAGAAATTTGTTCTCATAAGTGAGAGTAATGGGATGTGATTCAGTTAAGAATGTTAAGCAGAGTATCATAAAACATCTGTTACAGGTAGTTGCACAAAGTTATTTAGAAAGGGAGAGTAAATCCCGATGACTTAGACCGACACCAGATAAATCATCTGAAATAAGATTAGCAGAAAGGAAAATAAGAAACCGTTCCGTTTTAAATAAGAGTCCTGGCTCAGGCAGCCCAGGACCACACATGACCTTCGGTCACTTCACTTACAACCACCAGAGATCTAGTAATGGGCTAATATTTGAGGGGTTCGCTCCACTTAGCAAATTAGGTATTGTGACATCACTATGAAATACGTGCAGCTGGGCTTTGGGGGTTTTTTTAGGGGGAGGGAGGTCTGTTGGCTTTTGGGGAGGTTTTGTATGGTTTCGTTTTGGTTTTTGGTTCTGCCATTTACAGCTGAGAAAAGGGAGGCTCCAAGAAGTGATGGGAGAAGGTCTGTTCAACAGAAAGACCAGGAAGCTCCTCAGCAAGTCAAGACCAGCTCCTACACATCCCACGTCCCCACTGGCCTCTCATCAATACCAAATGAGACTTCTCCTTATTATCCATATCCAATCAATATAACTAACTCTTTGTTCACATTTTTTCAGGGATTGAGGGGAAGATGTTAGGAAATAAAGTTCTCAGTTGAGGATCACAAAGATGGACTGCAAAAGTTAACTGAAATAACACAACAGTTCCAATTTCCAGGACTATCCCATTCTGAGATTTACCAAATGCTTAGCGGTCACTTATCTAAACGTATACTTTGGAAAGATTCTCTACAGGTTATCTCTATGTTATCTGAGATACAATAAAAATAAGTTCCCCTCTATAAACAAAAAACTGACGAAAAGAAGAGTATCTGGTTAGCTTTATATTACAGTAACTAAAAAGTACACTTGGATTATAAACCCTCCCAAGAAATCACTGACTATATTTCATTTTCTCAATTTTAAGACATTGTCAATTTTTAGATCATTGTTTTATGAAACACCAATAGTGAAAAATGCTACCCAGTTTTAATTGTAAGATAACGTGATTTGGTTCATCCTGATTTTGAAGATGCTAGAATCAGAAAAAATGTGATCACTTCTCAGTTTCCCCTTCACTCTCTGATCTTGGGGTCTCCTCCCAAGTTCTTCAGAGAGGGACATCGCCCTCTCCCACCTTGCCAAGCTCTCTTCTCTTCCTTTCATTAAATACCTCTTAACACCTTCTTCCAAAAAATAGAAAAATGTCCTTTAAGTACAACTCTTTCTTCCCTTATTACCACATTTATACTCTTCCTGAAAGATAACATAATAACTTAACCAATTCAATATATTTGTCTAAAGAAGTCCCTTAGGCCCTATCATCGGTATAGTCCTAGCCTGCTGACACAGATTCCGTGTTCTAACAGCCTGGGAACCGCACACAGCATGGTGCATGCTCAAAGAGGCTCTCACTACAGCCAGAGCATGAGAATCTCACTCCCTAAAAAGCTCCTGAATATCCACTAATAGAGCCTACATTTTCACTCAAATATGTGAAAGGAAAAAAAGAAAAAAAAATGTCTTCTTACCTGGCTTCTAACAATAAGGGAGTGGAAAACCACTTTGTTGTAAGAGAGGTTGTAATGGCTTTTGAATCTGCTTTTACAGAAGATAACAGCCATAGTCCAATGAGCATGATCAGAAGGCCCACTTTACGGCAAGCCCCTAAAAAGGAAAACAAGAAAAGGTTTTGCTATAAGGCAATGTTTAAACCTGAATCTAAATACTTGGAGACACAAAATAACATGACCATCACAGAAAGAAGTCCTTCCAAAACAACAGCACCTACTATAGATGTTTGCTGATGACTGACACACAACTGAAGGTGTGGAGTTCATTACACTCTTTCCTACAAAGGCTCCACTTCATCTCCTGGGCTACAGAGATAGAAAAGTCAGCTGGTGGCCTAGCACCACTGCAAGCAGTCATACTCTATGAAGCAGGAGAGTAACTAAAGCTGAGATAGATGAAAACACAAATGTGTTACAGGTTGAACTGTATCCCCCAAAAAGGTCTGCTGAAATCCTACCCCCCAGCTGCTTGGAATATGAACTTGTAATGGAAATAGGGTTTTTCCAGACATAATCAAGTTAAAATGAGGTCCTCAGGGTAGGGCCTGATCCAATGACTGGTGTTAAAAAAGAGAGGAAATTCAGGCAAGGAGACAGGCAAGCAGAGGGAGACAACATGAAGAGACACAAGGAGATTGCCAGGTAAAGACGGAGACAGACCGTGTAATCATACTGCAAGCCACCAACGCCTGGGGCTACCTGAAGCTGGAAAAGGCAAAGAAAGATCCTTCTCTACAGATTTCAGAAGGAACATGGTCCTATTCACTGAGAACGTCTAGCCGCCAAAACTTTATAAGACAAAATGATCTAAGCCGCCCAGTTTGTGGTACTTTGATATGGCAGCCTTGGGAGGTTAATCGGATGGGTCTCAAGTGTGAACTCAAATACAGGTTCTGGAATGAGGAAATCTAAGAACTCAGTCAATCCCTGTCTACAGAATAAGAAAACTGGGGTCACTGGTCAATCAGCAGGGGCATAGAACATGGGCCTCCTAAATTTCCTGCAGCAGCCTCACCAAGCATGCTGAGATCCTCAGTGTCTACATCATTTCAGAAAAGGTCTCCAGCTGCAGACTTAATTGATCTGATTTTTCATCCCAGAAGTCTGTCTAACAGACTTCCCCTGGTCTATAAAAAGTCACACCCAAGTTCCATCTACTTGAATGGGAATCCAAAGGGAACATGAATACCTGGGAAACACTAAAGCAAACGTGTGCTTCTGAATGTTAATGTGTGGTAGAGCTCACCCCAATTCCTTCATACTAGTTATAAAATACACTGTTTGGGCCAACAGTGTATTTTATAACTGGGCCCACCCAATTAATATCTTGGGCCAACCGATTAATATCTTCTTTTTACAAAGAGCATTATGGTTTGTGCCAACATCTTGCTCCATATGACACACAAAATCTCTAAAGAACAGTGGTCAAAGAGAAACAAATTATGCCAAAGAGAAAAGTTGCTTTTGCGTTTTAAGCTCAGATTCTTTAGAAACAAAAAAAGTTAATAAACCTCTCATTTATAAGTACACACACACACACACACACACACACTCACACACATATCAACATTGATTAAAACTAGAACTAACCAAACTAGACCTCTGACCATGAAACTTGCAAGCAATGATTTCTGGCTTAAGGAAAGAGGAGGGCAGTACTTGCAGGGAGGGCGTTACAAATGTGAGGCCCTTTTCATAATATAGCAAGTTAACCAACATTTCCTGCAGAGGAGCAAGCAAGGACCCGAACTTTTAGATACAATTTCAGACCACTCAAGAACTCTCATACACCCTCCCTTGTAGGTCCATGGACTGCAGCCTCAGAAACCCGCCTGTCATGACAAGAAAAAAAAAGAAAAAAAATCATTACAGTCAGGGACCTGTGATCAGTTCCTGAGTTTGCTACTTAACTAGCAGTTTATCCAAAAGCATGTTACCTAGTAACTCCTCTGCCCTTATTCTCCGACACTTTAAAAAAGGAGTAACAGTAATCTGCCAGGGGTACTATGAGGATGAGAAAGCCACGCCAAAAGTCACTCTGTCAAGTGCCAAGCACTACACTAGAATTAACTGTTCCAGTAAAATATGTCATCACAAGGAAGAGAAACTAAAAACTATCTTCTAAATTATAAAATAATAAACCATCGTTATCACAAGGCCCCAAAACTAGGCTTTGGAAATATATCCTCTGGGGCTAGGGGGGGAAAATCCTACTCCAAGCTCACTAAGTTTCCAAACTAGAGCCAGCACACATGAACTGTGTTCAAGCAGTATTATACTACAGCTATGTTTACAATTTTTCCTGAGGGGACCTAGATCTGTAATCCCCCAACAGTGCTGATCCCAGATGAGAAATGGGATGCTACTGCAGGGTACACTGCATGCAGAGAGTGGGCAAGGGACTGGGAGTGACAGAAGGCCCCAAGGAAACGCCCACATGTACAGAGCCAATTACTCTGGGCGGGATCACTCTGTGCAGCACCCCTGCCAGCGCTCTGCAAACACCAGCTCCCCACCCTTCTAAATGATGCCCCAGGAGACTGCAGCTCCTGAGGGTGCAGCCTCGTCCACTCTGTTCACCACAGCAAACAGCACAGTGCCTGGCAAACAGCAGATGGTCCATAAATATGCTGCATAATGGCAACACACGATCATCTCCACTTTAAAAATAACATGGAAGTTCAGAGAGGCTAAATAACTTGACCAAATAATACACAGCCATGCTTGGAAGCCACATTTGCCTTTTTTCAAAAGTTCTCCAATGGCACGCTATCTGCCCTGGATCTCTGGCTTTAAGAAGGGGTGAGAATCCATCCTGTGCAGACCCAGACGTAGTGAAGGGCTTTACTATGAGACCCAACGCAAGTTCAAGGGTTTTCCACAGGCAGGATCCTTCAGACTCAGGTAGATGAGACAGCTAGAGTTTCAATCTGACACTAAGAGTGTGGGTCTGAAGTTGAGACCAAACCAAACGCAGCAATCAAGGACAGACTGATACTTGGGCTGGCTTTGGGGACCAAATGTGAGCTCCTCCAAAGCAGGGAGTTCTGTCTGCCATAGTCACACGCCTAGCATAATGCCTGGAACACAGGAAGCACTCAAAATAAAATCAACACAGACTGTTCATTAAGGGATGAGTGAAAGCCACCGGAAAAAAGGAGGTGGCACCATGAGCACAGATGCTACCGAAAACACAGGACTTAAAAAGAGTGAAGATGAAAACAATAAGCACCATGACTCACCCAGAGATCCCCCTGCTCTATCTTAAAGAGACAGAGTTCTTGGGACACGGTATAGCACCTCTAGAGATGGAAAGGGAGGAAAGCTATACATTAAAGAAGAATTGTCCCATCCAGACCCCACATCCTTGATATCACAGGTAACACCAGAGGAAAAGGCTGTCCAGAGAAGAAGTAAGAACCTCATGGAGGGGGCCTTCTGTTTGAGGATACCTTCATTTTAAAAGACCCCTTATCACTCTGACCCTAGTGGTCCTTACTAAAGGTTGCTTATAAAGAGGAATAGTCTAGGAAATAACAGCTGTCAGAATCTGCAGTGTGGCACTGCATAATCACAGGCATAATGCCTAAGGCATGACAGACAAAAAGTCTTTAGTAAGTTCTAGGCCCAAATGTATCATCTGTAAGATTTGCGTGTGGTGCCCAGTTTCTTCAGTTTAAATTAAAGACACTATCTCATGTTCATTTATATACAGTAAGATATCAGAAATATTAATCAAATTATACTATGGTGAATGTTTTTCACTCTTGGAAAACAGAAGAGGCATAAGATTCTAAGTCAGCACCAAACTTTTTTTTTCCCATTTTTAAGTTTAAGAAGATAGCTACCAAATGCTTTAAAAACACTCACACACACACACACACACTTGCACCCTCCAAGTAAACAGACAGCTATCTGGGTTTCAACATATATGATAACAGTGAGTGAAAATACTAGGAAGTACCCTTTGTGAGAAATAAACTTACTTCTGAAATAATTAAACTTAATATACATTTATACCTTTTAGCAAAACTCATTTTCCATGAACCATAAGCATCTAATTTCTAATTAAAAACAGATACTGTATACCTGATATGAAAATGACCAGAAGTAACTGGAGAAAAAGTCTAATAGAATTTTCTCCAGTTTATTTCCCTCAAGTTAAACATGCATTGTGAAGGCGCCATGGTACTGTACAAAGCAATGTTTATTTCCTTTAATAAAAATGAGTTTAAGCTAAGTTTATCAAGAGCAAGTCAAACGGAAAGGCTATAATCATCCCAAATTCTGTGGTGTTGTCATATAGCTATTTAAAATGTCCTCAAATATCACACTACAATTGGCCAGCCAAGCGCATGATGAATGTTTCCAAAATCGTGTAGCACAGGAAGGCATAAGACCCCACGACCTCCAATAAACAAAATATGCTAGTTCTCAAATCTGGCAAGAAATGCAAAACAATCTAGAGATTCTGGCCAAGGAACATGAACAGTTCACACCCATAAGTTATTGGCGATGTACGCAGATCTTATTTCTCTGGCAGGTCCCGCACTAAAAGTGAAACCGGATCATCCAATTTCCAGCCAACGGATCCTCGTATTAAATGAAAACGGCAACCTATATTCAGCACCTTAATTCATTTTAGGGAAAACAGAAACCTATAAAAAGATCCATTCGTTCTCCTATCAGAGTCCCGCAAACTGCTGATTCTCAGCCTACTTAGGGTCAGGCTTGGTCTAATTTCATGTTAGGGCACTTCCCCCATCTACGTCTGCACTTGTGCACATGAGTCTCCAAGCTCTTCTATGAAGGCTCGAACGGGTAGAAAGAGTCTGCGGCCACCCTCGCAGAAACGATACCTTGCCCAAAAGACACTGAGGGATAACTCGGGGCACTCGCTATGAGGGGGCGGGCTGGGACACGGGAGGGGAAACTGAGTTAGGGAAGAAACGGAAGCTCAAGGTGACCGGGACACAGAGTCGCCTCGTGCCCCAGACTCTCTCCCGACCGCGAGACCGTCCCACGCTACCCAAGGGGGTACCTGTCACCGGCCGCGCAGCAGCGGCACACGCGCCGCCCGCAGCCCCTTTCCAGCCCATGCCGGGGCCGCGCTTCGTCCGCGACGGCACCTGGGACAACGTCCGGGCGGGATGGGGCGGGTTGGGGCGGGGCAGCTGCGGAGGGGGCAGCAGCTGCGCCAGTGAGCGGCCGACACGCGCCTTTCCCGCGGCTCGGCTCACAAGCCGGCCTCGCAAAGCTAAAGACCAGCCGCCTACCGCCCTTTACTTCCGCTTCCTACTGGCTGGAGCCGGAGGACTTCCGGCTACTGAGTCGCAGGGGGAGCCGCCCAGAGCGCCGCGAGGCTGCCATCTTACATCCAAGGTGGCCCCGCCTCTCTCCTTGCTTCCCGCTCCTCAGTGTAGCCGGAAAGGGGCAGTTCTGCAAGTCCTGAAGCGAGCTGTAGGCAGGCAGCTGAGACCCAAAGGCTTCACCACGTGGTGCGGCCGGAAAGGGGTTTCGTACTTTTTACCGATTTGGCCTCGAGGGAGCTTCAAAGTCCACTTCCTTAAACCCTTTTATTAAAAGCACTGTTGCACAGTAAAGGACAATGTGACTTCATGTTTCTGAGCATCTTCGACTTAAACTTTAGACATCGATAGCTTTCGTTCCAGGGAGCAAGGGAAAGGATGATTTAATTTTATGAAACGATTTAGCTTATTTTATACGGGCAGTGGCAACTTAATCTACAAGGATTACTTTGTCCTTTGATTTTTTTTAATATAAATCTGTGTAAAATTGTTTTAGAGTATGTGACATTGGGAAGATCATTTTAGCCATCAGATATGAATACATCTTTGGAGGGTATATTCTTAACTAATAAAGTGAACTAAAAACCAAAAATACATTAAAAAGTAAGCGGAGCTTCAGTGGCCCAGTCGGTTAGCGCGCCGTACTTATATGGCAGTACATGCAAAAATACATTAAAAAGTAATTTAAGAAAGTGTGCGATTTCAACTGACTCTATCATAGGACACAGTCCTTCCCTTGAGAATGCCAAAACAAGGACTAAAAACACCTCCCTCGATCTGCAATGTGCTTAAGAACCTCTGTAGCTGACTGTTGGGTTTTCAGGTCCTTGCTGGAATAAAAGGATTGCAAATAATTTTAAGGACTGAAAGTAACCATTCTAAGTTCATTTCTCGAGGGAGATTTTGTGTTAGTTGCTTTCCACTGTGTGTTTTCTGACCATTATTCCCACAACAAGGGAATTGTTTTCTAATTCACTTCCTAGCACAGCTTTTCACTGTTTTAACTTGGTCTACTATTATTGATGAATGAACACCAACCTTTGCTTAGTTTTAACTAAGTGATAGTACAGAACTTATAAGAAAGTTGAGTTTCTCTTTTGCTGAACTTTTCTCAGGAAGTTTAGTGTAATTTTATCTCACTAAAAAACAGATTTTTAAAAATTGTTCTGACTTTTTATTTTGAAATAATTACAGATTCACAAGAAGTTGCAAAGATACTATAGCGAGGTCCCATGAGCCATGCACCAAGTGCTCCCAGCAGTTACATCTCAAATAACTGTAGTACAGTATCAAAACCAAAAATCCGAGATCCGTACAATGTGTTTGTATCATTTTATCAGTTGTGTAGATTTGTGTAACCATCACTAAAACTCAAGAACTATTCCAGCCCCACAAAGATTTGTGATGAGTTGTGGGAGAGAGGAAAACTAGGTGGAACACAGATGATTTTTAGGGCAGCGAAAGTATTTTGGATGATATTCTCGTAGTGGATATATGTAGTTACACATTGTCAAACCCACAGATATATGTAGTTACACATTGTCAAACCCACAGAATGTACAACATCAATCCTAAGGTAAACTATGGATTTTGAGTGGTAAGGATATGTCAACTTAGGTCCATCAATTATAGCAAATATACCACTATTAATAGTGGGGGAAGTTGTGAGAGTTCCTGTCCTGGCTCAGTGGTAAAGAACCTGACTACTATCCATGAGGACATGGGTTCAGCCCATGGCCTTGCTGTGTAGGTCGGGAATCCGGCGCTGTCATGAGCTGTAGTGTAGGTCACAGATGCAGCTCAGGTCTGGCATTGCTGTGGCTGTGGTGTAGGCCAGCAGCTGTAACTTCGATTTGACCCCTAGCCTGGGAACTTCCATATGCCACAGGTACGGCCCTAAAAAAAAGAAGTAGTAGAGGAAATGGTTCATATGGGGCCTTGGAGGTATACAAGAATTATCTGTACTCTCAGCTCATTTTGCTATACATCTAAAACTGATCTAAAGTCTTTAAAAAATACTCTTTTTTAAAAGGGAAAATCAGAAGTTCCCCAGCAGCCTAGTGATTAAGGATCTGGCATCATCACTGCTGTGGCTCGGGTTCAATCCCTTCCAAATGCTGTGGCCACAGCCAAAAAAAAAAAAAAAAAAAAACATAATCCTCTTTTGTCATTATAAGATGAGTAAAAATGAAACTCTAACTTTTAAAAATAATTGATAGATTCTATTTTTAGAATGGTTTTAGTTTTACAGAATAACTGAGCAGATACTACATACAGTTCCATATATCCATCCCACCCCAACACCTGACACCCAGAAGAGTTTCCAGTGTTATTAACATCTTGCATTACTGGGATACAGTAGAGTAACATCCATATAGTGGAATATTTAGAATAATTCTCAAATAAAATAATTGTCAGAGTTCCTGTTGTGGCTCTGCGGTAATGAACCCAACTAGTACCCATGCGGATGCAGGTTCAATCCCTGGCCCTGCTCACTGGGTTAAGGATCTGGGGTTGCCTCGAGCTGTGGTGTAGGTCACAGATGCAGCTCAGATGTGGTGTTGCTCTGGCTGTGGCATAGGCCAGCAGCTGTAGCTCCTATTCAACCCCTAGGCTGGGAACTTCCATATGCCATGGATGCAGCCCTTAAAAAAAAAAAAATAGAATGATTGTCAAACCACCTGTCTGACAAAGGACTTGTAACTAAAATGTATGAGACTCTCAAAGCACAACATTGTGGAAATAACACTCATAAATTATTTTTAACTAAAGTCCATAGTTTACATCACAGTTAATGCTCCAAACACTAGATCATGGGGGTGGAGCCATCACGAATGGGATTAGTGCTCTTATAAAAAAAAAAAAAGAGAGAGAGAGAGAGAAAGAAAGAAAACTCTCTGCAGAAGTTCCCAGGGCAGGGATCAAACCCACACCACAGCAGTGACAATGCCAGATCCTTAATCACTAGGCCACAAGGGAACTCCTGGACTGTGATAAAAATTTAAAGATATGTCAAGCACTTGGCAATTGCAAAGAACTCTACAAGTCCTGAAAAATGTTTGTCCCAACATATCAAAACTGAAGAACTTCACAATAAAAAAAAAATCTGATAGAGCTCCATTACCTTTCTGCCATCTGAAGACACAAATAAATCTTCTTGTCTGTTGTCCACTTTTTCCATTAAAATATCTAACATATTAAATAAAGTTACTTTAGAATTCTAGGAATTCCCCTCATGGTTCAGCAGAAATGAATCTGACTAGCATCCATGAGGACGCAGGTTCAATCTCTGGCCTTGCTCAGTGGGTTAAGGATCAGGTGTTGCCGTGAGCTGTGGTATAGGTGGCAATGAGGCTTGGATCCCTTGTTGCTGTGACTGTGGTGAAGGCCAGTAGCTACAGCTCCGATTTGACCCCTAGCCTGGGAGTCTCTATATGCCACTGGTGCAGCCCTAAAAAGACAAAAAAAAAAAAAAAACTAGTCTGATAATTCCAAAACCTCTGCCATATCTGACTGACTATGATGATGATGTTTATCTCTTCAGATTATATTTTTTCTTGATTTTCAGGATGCCTATAATTTTCATTATCCAAAATATACAAACAGTCAAACAACTTAAAAACAAAAACAAATAACAAATAACCTAACAGAAAAATTCGAAGAAGACCTAATTAGACTTCTCTCAATATACACAGATGGCAAATAGGCCCATGAAAAAAATGTTCAACATGCCTACTTATTAGAGAAACACAACTCAAAACCGCAAAGAGTTACCTCCTCACACTGGTCAGAATGGTATCATTAACAAGTCTACAAGTGACAAATGCTGGAGAGGGTGTGGAGAAAAGGGAACCCTCCTACACTGTTGGTGGGAATATAAATCGGTGCAGTCAATATGAGGAATAATATGGAGGTTCATTTAAAAAGTAAAAATAGAGTTACCATATGATCCTGAAATCCCACTCCCATATATTTGGGGGGGAAAAATCTAATTTGAAAAGACGCATGCACTCCAGTACTCATAGCAGCACTGTTTACAAATAGCCAAGACACAGAAGCAACCTATATGTCCATGAACAGATAAATGGATAAGATAAGAGTTCCCTTGCAGTTTAAGTATCCAGAGCTGTCATTACTGTAGCTATGGTTACATAAGTGGTGCAGTTTCAACCCCTGGCCCAGAAACTTCAATATGCCACTGGTGGGGCCAAAAAAAGGAAGTGATATATATATATTTTACCACTAAATAAAATATTAGCCAGACATAAAAAAGAATGAAATAATACTATTTGTAGCACTGCGGATGGTCATAGAGATTAACATGCTAAGTGAATTAGTGAAGTCAGACAAAGACAAATATCATATGATATCACTTATATTTGGAATCTGAAAATAGATACAAATTAACTTATTTACAAAACAGAAACAGACTCACAAACATAGAAAAAAGAACTTATGATTACCAAAGGGGAAGAGGGGGAGGGATAAATTAGGAGTTTGGGATTAGCAGATACAAACTACCACATATATAACAGATAAACAACAAGGTCCTAAAAAAACCCCACAAGGTCCTACCATGTAGCATAGGGAACTATATTAAATATCTTCTAATAGCCTACAATGGAAAAGAATTTGAAGAAGAATGTACAGAATATACACACACAAACACATACATATAACTGAATCACTTCACTATACACCAGAAACTAACACAATATTGTCAATCAGTTATACTTAAATAAAAATAAATCAAATCCATTTTAAAACATCAAATGCTACAGGGAGTTCCCACTTTGGCAAAGTGAGTTAAGGATCTGGCATTGTCTCTGCAGCAGCTCAGGTGGCTGCTAAGGTGTGGATTCAATCCTTGGCCCAGCACAGATGGTTAAGAATCTGGCGCTGCCACAGCTGCGGCTTAGGTTGCAGCTGGGGATCACATTCTATCCCTGGTCCAGGAAATTCCATATGCCGTGAGTGTGGCCATCCCCCAAAAAATTAAGTGCTGCAAATCCACCCCTTACATCTTGGTGATGGTCAAACTGATTGTCACTGATCGGTGAGTCAAATGATACCTGTTAACAAAAGCTTGAGATACCAACCCCATCTCACTCACAAATTTGTCACAACTGGCATCAATATTTGCCACAATGGGTACAGTTTTGGAATAAGAATCTCGGAAATAAAATGTGATATTTTCTGGGTTTTTCTTTAAGTTTTTTTGAATTATAGTTGATTTACAATGTTGTGATAATTCCTGCTATACAACATAGTGATTCAGTTACATACACGTCAATTTTCTTTCAGAAAATTTTCCCGTATAGGTTACTATAGAGTATTGAGTAGAGTTCCCTGTGCTACACAGCAGGTCCCTGTTGACCATCCATTCGATAAACAGTGGTGTGTATATGCCAGTCCCAAACCCCCCAACCACCTCCCACCACCTGTCCCCTTTGGTTACCACAAGTTTGTTCTTGAAGCCTGTGAGTCTGTTTTTGTTATGTAAATAAGTTTACTTGTATCATGCTTTAGATATGATATATCATATAAATGCTACCGTATGATGTTTCTCTTTCTCTGCCTGACTTACTTCACTTAGTATGGTAACCTCTAGGTCTATCCATGTTGCTGCAAATGGCATTATTTTATTCTTTTTTTTTTTTTGACTTGAGTAATATTCCATTGTGTATATGTACCACATCTTCTTTATCCATTCTTCCATTGACAGACATTTAGGTTGCTTCCATGTCTTGGCTATTGTAAATAGTGCTGCTATGAACATAGGGGTGCATGTGTCTTTAATTATGGTTTTCTCTGGATAGATGCCCAGGAATGTGATTGCTGGATCAGACGTTATTTCTATTATTTTGGTTTTGGAGAACCCTCCATACTGTTTTCTATAGTGGCTGTTTTTTGTTTGTTTTGGTTTGTTTGCTCGTATGTTTTTAGGGCCGCACCCTCGCATATGGAGGTTCCGGGACTAGGGGTTGAATCGGAGAGGAGCTGCCTGCCTACACCACAGCCACAGCAACGCAAGATGTTTAAATCACTGAGCAAGGCCATGGATCGAACCCACACCCTCATGGATACTAGTCGGATTCAGTTCTGCTGCACCACATCAGGGACTCCGGGAATTCCCATAGTGGTTGTTAATACTTGTCATAGGTTTTTGGGTAGTTAGTTTACGGACTTGAAAACACTGACTTAGAAGTTTTAATCTTTTAAACAGATGCAGCATATGGTTTCCTGCCTGGTTTAGTTTTCTACTTTTGCTGTAACCACAAACTTAGTGGATTGGAACAGCACAAGTGTATTATCTTAACAGTTCTACAGGTCAAGCATCCAACGTGAGTTTTAGTGGCTTGGAAGAGCACAAGTGTGTTATCTCACAGCTCTATAGGTCAGGCATCCGGCATGAGTCTCAGTGGCTTGCATTCCCCTCTGGAGGCTCTAGGAAGAACCCACTTTCTTACTCTTCAGGCTTTCACAGAATTCAGTTCCCTGCAGTTGTTGGATTGCGGGCCCCATTTCCTTGCTGACATCTTAGGCTACCTTTAGCCCCTGAGGTCCTCTCTCTGGTCCAAGTACATAGCCATCTTTAAGTAACTGGGCACCGAACATTTCTCTTCCGTTCTTGCATCTCTCCCACTGCAACGCTGAAGGGTTCTCCACTTGGAAGGGCTCATGTGATTAGACTGTGCTCACTTAAATAATCTCCCCGTCTCAACCTCCACACCCTTAGTTACATCAGTGAAGTTACTTTTACCAGGTAAGGTTATCCTTATGGATTGCAGGGATTAGAACATAGAAAATTCCAAGATAGTTTTTCTGCCAACCACTCTAGCACATAGATGCAAGCTCACATATGTCCATTTTGTGGATAACAGAGTTTAGAATTGCTGAATGACATTTCTTTATCATACTTGAGCATGTTTTAGACACAGGGCTTTTGAGAGCAGGAGCTTTATAAGCTTCCATCTGGTGCTTTCTCTGTAGACTTCAAAGAGCCATTTGCTTTTCCAGATGGTGTTTTAACATTTACACATAATTCTGGGTACACACAATAGCACACAGAACTGGCATTTAGGTATAAACTCAGAATACTAAAGGTATCCTAGCTCATAATTTATTTATTTATCATTCATTTATTAACTTTTATTGAAGTATAGTTGACTTATGAGATTGTGATGATTTCTGCTGTACAACACAGTGATTCAGTTATACATGTACACACATCCATTCTTGAACTTTCAGATTCTTTTTCCTAGCTTGTGATTTGTTAGATGTGAAAAAGGAAAACCTGAAGGTGACAGGCAGCAAAGCTGCATGTAGGGTTGACATTCAGCTGCAGTTTCTCCCTGGGTAACTCTCATAGAGCTCTGAGCAGCTTTGACGATGTGCAGTTTCTGAATCTTCGGTGATGAGAAAGAAGTCTGTATCGTACAACTAGAATTCTGCAGCAGTGCTTTGGCTGGAGGGCACGGAAGGGCCTCATACCACCCGACTTCTTTTCCACTCCAGGCCAGCTCTTCCATTCCCCATTCTTCCACAGAAGAACCCTCACTAACCTTTCTTTTTTTTTTTTTTTTTTTTTTTTGACTTTTTAGGCCATACCTGCAGGATAAGGAGGTTCCCAGGCTAGGGGTTGAATCAGAGCTGCAGCTGCCGACCTACACCACAGCCACAGCAATCCAGGATCCGAGATGCATCTGCAACCTATACCACAGCTCACAACAATGCCATATCCTTAACCCAGTAAGCAAAGCCAGGAATTGAACCTGCAACCTCATGGTCCTTAATCAGATTCATTTCCTCTGCGCCACAATGGGAACTCCCCTCACTAACCTGTGTGGACCTGGTTGTACCTTCAGTGCCAGCCTGGGCTGACTTCATCTGTAGGGCTGCCCGGGAAACATTGAGGGTCTCCAGTGTCCCTAATGGGAAAGCCAGTTCTCTACCCAGTATCCAAAGAATCTTCCTTTAGACTGCAGACCACCTTGTGTAAGCTGAGAAGGTACTTGCTATGTATGTTCTAATGTCCATGGCTTAAGCATCTAAACTGTTTTGTTTTGAGATCAAACTCTTCACTGACTAGTTGTTGTGAAGTAGGTGAGTTTTGGCTGTCACATACTCTGACTGCCCTGAACATAGAGAAGCCATATCTCTGGCTCCTATTCCAAAGCTCATGTGTCACAAAATTCCCCACACATTTCCTTGATGTAAGAAGGAGATAGTTAGTTAATGTTCTTTCTTTTTTTTTTTTTTGCTTGTTTTGCTTTTTAGGACTGTGCCTGCAGCATATGGAAGTTCCCAGGCTAGGGTTAATTGGATCTACAGCTGCTGCTCTACACTACAGCTCACAGTAATGCTGGATCCTTAACCCACTGAGCAGGGCCAAGGATCGAACCCACATCCTCAGGGATATTAGTCTGGCTCGTTACCGCTAAGCCACAGTGGGAACTTCGACAAATGTTCTTTCTTTCATTCATTCGGTTAATGAATACTCTGTGCCATAAATCCTTGGTCTTCAAGAAGCCCAGTCTGTGGGCAGAGAGGTGTAGACACAGATAACTATAAAACACATGAAGGGCGAAGACAAAGGCCACACTGGGCCATGGTGGTGTGCTGAGGAAGGGCACCACGCCAGCAAAGAGAATCAGGGAGTTCTTCCTGAGAGCTGCAAAGAAGTTCTCTGATTACTTCTCTCTTTTGTATGGTAATGCTTTCTGTTATTAAAAAAAAAAGTGTAATCCATTGGATAAAGAAAATTCGGGAAACTCAGATGTAGAAAAATTAATCTATCCATGTATCTCCCAAGTATACCTTCATTTTAAATTTTCATCTAGAGCATGATGAAGGATAATGTGAGAAAAAGAATGGATATATGTATGTGTGACTGGTTCTCTTTGCTGTATTGTAGAAAGTTGACAGAACACTGTAAACCAGCTATAATGGAAAAAATAAAAATCATTATAAATGCTGGTCTAAAAAATAAAAGACAAAAGAATAAAATTTCCATCTATTCTGGAGTTCCCATTGTGGCTCAGCAGGCTAAGAACCCAACTAAAATCAAGGAGGTTGAACGTTCGATCCCTTGCCTTGGTTAGTGGGTTAAGGATCTGGCATTGTCGTGAGGTGTGGTATAGGTTGCAGATGCGGCTCGGATCCTGTATTGCTGTGGCTGTGGATGTGGCAGTGGCAGGTGCAGCTCAGATTTGACCCCTTGCCTGGGAAATTCCATATGCCACAGGTGTAGCCCTAAAAAGAAAAAAAAACAGAAAACCCAAAATAAAATTTTGATCTATTTCCTTTTGTTCTTTTTTTTCCTCGTAGATTTTTTTTTTTTTTGCTTTGGAAGATTTTTACCATATAAACATTTACCTGCAAGCAGCATCTTCTAAACTTTGAAAACTTAGCTGATCATTATGACATACATTTGGGGATCATGTATTTGACATTACCATTTCACCCAAATTCCTTGACTAATTTAATTTCCAAATATCTGTGGATTTTCCACATATTTTTCCGTCATTGATTTCTAATTTAATTCTGTTATGGTCAGAAAACATATTTTCTATAATTTCAAATTATTAAAATTGATATAACATGCTTCATAGACATGGACCACAGCGTATGGTCCATCATGGTGAATGTTCTGCATGTACTTGAAAGGAATGTATAATTCTGCACATGTTGGATGAAATGCTCCAAAACATCAACTAAGTCAATTTGGTTGATAGCGTTATTCAAGTCTTCTGTAATCTTGCTTATTTTCTGTTGCATTTTAGTTTCTTTGTTATTCAAAAGGTAACATATTTTAGAAGTTCCCTGGTGGCCTAGTGGCTAAGGATCCAATGTTGTCATTGCTGTGACACAGGTGAGATCCCTGGCCCAGAAGTTCTGCATGCCTCACATGTAGCCAAAACCAAACAGGGCATTCTCACTGTAGTACAGTAGGTCAATGATCCAGCTTTTCTCTGTGGAGGCCTAAAAAGAAAAAAAAAAAGAAGTAACATATTTTAGATATTTTTTTGCACTTAGCTTTTCCTTCATTTGTGTTTGTTTTTGTTTTTAGGGCCGCACCTGCAGCACGTGGAAGTTCCCAGGCTAGGGGTTGAATTGGAGCTGCAGCTCCCCCGGCGCCACAGCCACAGCAACATGAGATCCTAGCCACATCTGTGACCTACACAACAGCTCACAGCAATGCCGGATCCTTAACCCACTGAGGAAGGCCAGGGTTTGAACCCACATCCTCATGGATTCTAGTCGGGCTCGCGCTACCACTGAGCACAATGGGAACTCCCCTCGCCCCTTTTATTTTTTAACATAACAATAAATCCTGGAAATTCTCTATATCCTTATCAAAAACTTCCTCTCACATTTTTTTTCTTCTTATTGTTCTAATTTAAATATGGTTGAATTCACCTTTTTTTTTTTCTAAATGCCGCACCCTCAGCATAAGGAAATTCCCCTATCAGGGGTTAAATCCTAGCCATAGCTGTGATCTATCCGTTAACCCAGTGCTAGATCCTTTAAACAACTGTGCCAAACTGGGATGTTGGGGTCAAACCCAAGCCTCTGAAGCAACCAAGCCACTGTAGTCGGATTGTTAACCCACTGCATCACAGCAGGAAATCCTTGATTCACTCTTTTTAATTAACAGCTCATTGTGTGTGTTTTGGGGGTTTCGTTTGTTTTTGCCGCACCTGTGGCATGTGGAAGTTCCTGGGCAGGAATCGAACCAGTGAGACAACAGTGACCCAAGCCACTGCAATGGCAACACCAGATCCTTAATCCACTGAGCAAGGCCAAGGATGGAACCCACAACCTCATGGTTCATAGTTGGATTCATTTCCTCTGCACCAAGACGGGAACTCCTCGAATCTGGCTTCTTTCGCTGAGCATAATCCATGTAAGATCCATATATGTTGCATAACACAGTAGTTCATTCCTTTTTCTTTTTCAATCTTGGTTAAGTTATTGTGATACCCTGATCTGAAGGCTAGGTTTTAAGTTCGGTTTCTTTCTTTCTCTCTCTCTCTCTTTTCTTTCTTTCTATTTATTTTTAGGGCTGCACCTGTGGCATATAGAAGTTCCCAGGCTAGGGATCAAATGGGAAATGCAGCTGCCAGCCTATGCCACAGCCACAGCAACGTAGGATCCAAGTCATGTCTGTGACACACACTACAGCTCAGGGCAATGTCAGATCCTTAACCCACTGAGCAGGATCAGGGATGGAACCCAAATCCTAGTCAGTTTCATGATCCACTGAGTCACAACAGGAACTCACTAGTTCATTCCTTTTTATTACTGAATAGGATTCCACTGAATGAATGTACCATAATTTGTTTAACCATTTTCCTGTAATTAAATATCTGGGTTGCTTGGTGATTATACGAGTAGAGCAGCTACAAACATTCATAAATACATTTAGTGTGAGCACTTGTTTTCATTTCCTTTGGATAAATACATAGGAGTAACATTTGCTAGGTAATATTATGTGTATTTAACTCCATAAAAAAAATTTGACAAACTCTTCCAGAGTGACACAAAATTTAAGAAGCATTCATTTTCTGGGAGTTCCCATCATGGCTCAGTGGTTATCGAACCCAATTAGTATCCACGAGGATGTGGATTCGATCCCTGGCCTTGCTCAGTGGAAAAGGATCTGGCATTGCCATGAGCTGTGGTTTAGGTAGCAGACGCATCTCAGATCCTGTGTTGCTGTGGCTGTGGAGTAGGCTGGCTGCTGTAGTGCCGATTCAACCCCTAGCCTGGGAACTTCCACATGCCTCGGGTGCAGCCCTCCCCCGCAAAAAAAGACCAAAGAAAAAAAGCATTTATTTTCTGTAATCAGACAGATCATGAAAATAAGAACCTCTTTTAATCTGGCACTTTCACTTTGCTTCATTTGCCTCATTTAGGCCCAGCCATGCCTCTAATACATGTAGGACTATTCATGTTATTCGTTTCTTGTATGAAAGTTGGTAAGTTCTGTCTTTCAAAGAATTTGTCTATTTCATCTAAAGTATCATAAAACTTTTTCTGTAAGAGTTCAGATTGTAAGTATTCATAGGCTTTGTAGATCACATATATTCTTTGTCACATAATCTTTTCTCTCCCTCTTCCTTCTTTTTCTTCTGAAAGCTTTGAAAAATATAAAAATTATTCTAGGCTCATGGGTACATTTGACCCATAAGCCATAATATGTCCCAAGTTATTGAAATTAGGGGCATAAAATTCATTACATCCATTGTTTCTCCATTTAATATTGTAGATTCATTGAAGATGTTACCGTTCTCATTTCGGTTATTGCTAATTTGTGTAATCTACCTTTATCTTAATCAGCTTAATTAGAGATTTTTTTCACTTTAATTCCTCTTCTCGAAGAACCACCTTTTGCTTTCTTTGGCTTTTTTCATTTATTTTCTTTCTTTTCTTTTCTTTTTTTTTATGGAAATTTCCAGGCTAGGGGTTGAAATGGAGCCATAGCTGCCTGCCTACACCACAGCCACAGCAACACCAACCAGATCCAAGCTCCATTTGTGACCTACACCCAAGCTCAGAGCAACACTGGATCCTTAACCCACTGAGTGAGGCCAGGGATCCAACCTACATCCTCATGGATGCTGGTCGAGTTCATTATTGCTGAGCCACAATGGGAACTCCTCATTTATTTTCTATTTTCATTTTCAGTGAAATTTGCTCTTTTCTTTATTTCCACATTTCTGCATGATTTAGGTTTAATTTGCTTCTCTTTTTATAGTTTCTTAAGAAGGAAGCCTGTATCATTGATTTGAGAACTTTCTTCTTAATGCTCTAAATTTCCCTCTAACTACTTAGCTGTGCTCCACAAATTTTGATATTTTGTATTTTTAATTTTCATTAAATTCAAAATGTTTTCTAAATTCCCTATTTCCTCTTTGACTCATGAGTTATTATTTATTTATTTATTTATTTATTTATTTATTTATTTATTTTTGTAGGACCACACCTGTGGCATATGGAAGTTCCCAGGCTAGGGATCGAATTGGAGCTACAACTGCCGGCCTATACCACAGCTCATGGCAATGCCATATCCTGAACCCACTGAGTGGGGCCAGGGATCTAGCTGGACTTTTGTCTGTTTTGCTTGTATTTTACAAAAAACAGATCTTGATTTGATTTCATTGATTTATTTTTTCATTTGTAGGGCCGGCATATGGAGGTTCCCAGGCTAAGGGTCGAATCAGAGCTATAGCTGCCAGCCTACACCACAGTCACAGCCACGCAGGATTCATGCCATGTCTGCAACCTACACCACAGCTCACAGCAGTGCCAGATCGTCAACCCACAGAGTGAGGCCAGGGACTGAACACGCAACCTCATTGTTCCTAGTCGGATTCATTTCTACTGTGCCACGACAGGAACTCATTGATCTTTTTTATTATCTATTTCATCTCTATTACATTTACTTCCACCCTGATCTTTGTTATTTCCTCCCTAGTACTAGCTTTGAACTTTGTTTTTCTTGTTCTAGTTCCTTGAGGTGTAAAGTTAGGGTGTTTAATGAGATCTTTCTTGTTTCTTAACATAGGTATTTATAGCTATCCATAGATGAACTGGTAAAGAAGATGTGACATCATGGAACTGTAACCAAATATACTGTTCTCTAAAAAGTAACTTGGTCCTGTTGATTACAAAATATAGTTCTATAAACAAAACCCATATATACATAAATTTTATTGCAGAAGTTTGGAGATTATAACTAACAGTATTTAATTTAAGTTTGAGTCTATATTGGACAAATAAGCACGATGCTTTTCAAATGATTTGAAATCAGTTTTATTTGTCTCCTTTTATGACAGCGGTTTGACTTTTTGTTTGTTGAAGTAAAATCACTAAACTTGTGTACTGGTAGCATGGAAAGAAAAAAAAAAAGATGTGGCATATATAAAATGGAGGAGCTCCCATCGTGGCTCAGTGGAAACAAATCCAACTAGGAACCATGAGGTTGTGGGTTCAATCCCTGGCCTCACTCAGTGGGTTAAGGATCTGGTGTTGCTGTGAGCTGCAGTGTAAGTTGCAGACGCTGCTCGGATCCTGCATTGCTGTGGCTGTGGCGTAGGCCGGTGGCTATAGCTCCGATTAGACCCCTAGCCTGGGAACTTCCAAATGCCGCGAATGCAGCCCTAAAACACACACACACACACACACACACACACACACACACACACACAGCCAAAAACAAAAACAAAAACAAAAACAAAACCTAATGAATATAACCAAACAGAAATAGACTCACAGATATGAAGAACACACTAGCGGTACCCAGTGGGGAGGGCCAAGATAAGCGTAGAGGGTAAAGAGGTACAAATTTCTATGTATAAAATAAATAAGCTACAAGGATATATTGTACACCACACAGAATAGAGCCAAGATTTTATAACTTTCAATGGAATATATATATATATTTCCTTTTTTTTTTTTTTTGCTTTTTAGAGCCAGCAGGTGGAAGTTCCCAGGCTAGGGGTCAAAGTGGAGCTACAGCTGCCCGCCTACACCACAGCCATGGCAACTCGGGATCTAAGCCGCGTCTGTGACCTACACCACAGCTCATGACAATGCCAGATCCCAGACCCACTGAGCGAGGAAGGGACTGAGCCGGCATCTTTACTGATACAAGTTGGATTCGTTTCTGCTGATCCACGAAGGGAACACCCTCAGTGGAATAAATTCTTTAAAAATTGTGAATCGGAGTTCCCGTCATGGTGCAGTGGAAACAAATCCGACCAGGGACCATGAGGTCGAGGGTTGGATCCCTGGCCTTGCTCGGTGGATTAAGAATCTGGCATCGTTGCGAGCTGTGGTGTAGGTCACACACTGCTCGGATCTGGCATTGCTGTGGCTCTGGTGTAGGCCGGCAACTGTAGTTCTGATTATACCCCTAGCTTGGGAACCTCCATATGCCCTGGGTACGGCCCTAAAAGGACAAAAGACAAAAACAAAACAAAACAAAAAAATGTGAATCATTAAGTTCCATACCCAAAACTTAGTATTTTAAATCAACTATTCCTCAAAAATATGTAAATAATTTTTTAAAAAGAAAAGGCAACGTATGGAATGGGAGAAAATATTTGCAAACCATAGATATGATAAGGGGTTAATATATAAACTATATAAAGTACTCATACAACTTAACAGCAAAAAAATCTAATTTAAGAAGATTTTGTTGTGTGTGTCTTTTGTCATTTTAGGGCCACACCCGTGGCATATAGAGGTTCCTAGGCTAGGGGTCTAATTGGAGCTGTAGCCACCGGCCTACTCCAGAGCCACAGCAACGCAGGATCTGAGCTGTGTCTGCAACCTACACCACAGCTCACAGCAACGCTGGAACCTTAACCCACTGAGTGAGGCCAGGAATCGAACCCACAACCTCATGGCTCCTAGTCAGATGCATTAACCACTGAGCCACAATGGGAACTCCAAGAAGATTGTTTAAAGAAATGGAAAGATATACTATGCTCTTGCTTTGGAATAATTAATATTGCTGGCCATACTACCCAAAGCAATCTATAGGTAGAATGTGATCCTCATCAAATTACCCATGACATTTTTCACAGAACTGGAATAAATAATCCAAAAATTTATAACAGAATGATAAAAGAGCCAGAATTGCCAAAGTAATACTGAGGAAAAAAAATTTGACTGAAGCTGGAGGCATAACCCTCCCAGACTTCAGAAAATACTATAAAACTATATTAATCAAAGCAGCATGGCATTGGCACAAAAACAGACATGGATGAATGGAACAGAATAGAGAGCCTAGAAATACATCCACACAGCCATGGTCAGTTAATCTTTGACAAAGAAGGCAAGAATAAACAATGGGAAAGAGGCTGTCTCTTCATAAGTAGTGCTGGGAAAGTTAGACAACTGCATGTAAATCAGTGAAATTAGAACACTCCTTCATACCCTACACAGAAATAAACTCAAAATGGCTTAAAGACTTAAATATAAGTTTTATGATGTCATAAAACTCCTAGAAAAGAACATAGCCAAAACATTCTCTGACATAAGTCATACCAATGTTTTCTTAGTTCAGATTCCCACAATAAATGGGACCTAGTCAAACTGGAAAGCTTTGGCACAGCAAAGGAAAATATAAACAAAATGAAAAGATCATGCATGGAATAGAAGAAAATATCTGCAAAAGATATGACTGACAAAGGCTTGATTTCCAAAATACACAGACAGTTCGTAAAACTCAACAACAAAAAGTGGACAACCAAATTGAAAATAGGCAGACCTAGGGAGTTCCCATCATGGCTCAGTGGAAATGAATCCGACTAGGAGCCATGAGTTTGTGGGTTCGATCCCTGGCCTCGCTCAGTGGGTTAAGGATCCGGTGTTGCTGTGAGTTGTGGTGTAGGTTGCAGACACAGCTCGGATCCCGTGTTGCTATGGTTGTGGCATAGGCCAGCAGCTGTAGCTCCGATTTGATCCCTAGCCTAGGAACCTCCACATGCCACAGATGTGGCCCTAAAGCAACGAAAGACAAAAAAAAAATTATTTTAATAAAAATAAAAGTTAAAAATAAGAAAATAGACAGACCTAAATAGGCATTTCTTCACAGAAGACATACAGATGATCAAAGCACTTGGAAAGATGATCATCATCACTAATTGTTAGAGAAACGCAACCCAAATGTCCACCAACAGAGGAATGGATAAAGAAGATGTGGTACAGGGTGTTCCTGCTATAGCACAGTGGGTTAAGAATCCGACTGCAAGGGGTTGCTGTGGAGGTGTGAGTTTGATCCCTGGCCCCACACAGTGGGTTAAGAATCTAGCATTGCCACAGCTGTAGCATAGGTTGCAGCTACAGGTCAGATTCTATCCCTGGCCCGGGAACTTCCATATGCTGGGGGTTCAGCCATAAAAGAAGGAAAAGAAAAAAATTTTTAAAGAAGATGTGGTACTTATAGGCAATGGAATATTAATCAGACTTAAAAAAGAATGAAACAACGCCATTTGCAGCAACATGGATGGAACTAGAGATCATCATACTTAGTGAAGTAAGTCAGACAGAGAAAGACAAATATCATCTCATACCACTTCTGTGTGGGATCTAAAATATGACACAAATGAACTTATCTATGAAACTCACATACATAGAGAACAGATTTGTGGTTGCCAAGAGGTAGGGAGGTGGGAGGAATGGACTAGAATTTGGGATTAGCAGATGCAAACTACTATATATAGAATAGATAAACAGCAAGGCCCCACCTACTGTATAACACAAGGAGCTATATTCAATACCCTGTAATAAACCATGAAAGAAAAAAATATATTTTTCAATATATATTTGAATCAATTTGCTATATAGCAGAAATTAAATCAACTATACTTAAAAAAAATTTAGAAAAGAAGACCTTTGTCCCTTCTTTTGCAGTCACTATGCTTTTTCCATTTTTTTTTGTGCTAAAATATGCATAACGTAAGATTCACCATCTTTACCATTTTCAAGCATTTCAGCAGTTTTGACCAATGAGCCAATCTCCCACAAATCCCTACAGAGGAAGATATTGGAGAAGGGTCCCTCTGATCTGCCCACGGTGTCTGGTTTTGAAAGTGGCTTCAAGGAAGGCCTGAGTCTAATCTTCTAATACCACTTGGGGAGTTGAATAATATCAGCATGGAGAGTATGTCCCAACAGCCTGGTCTGTTGGGGAAAATTATTTGGGTGTATAGTGCTGGAAGCCACAAAGTTTTATGGTCTCCATGGTTTCAGTTAGGGCAGGGAGCAGTCACCCAGGTCACAGAAGGGATACAGATGCAGTCCTGAGAGGATTTGTGGGTTAGTCACGATTTCATCAGGAAAACAGAAGCCACCTTAAATAGTCCAAGAAAAAATAAGAGATTTACACAAGTGTGCTGGAAAGACTCTAAGAGGGCCTCAGTGATTCCCATCTCCTGCTGTGCACATCCTGTGTAACCACTTTCCTATATATGTGGATGATCTAGCAACCTACTTTGAACCAGCAGAATACAACAAAGACAACGTTGTACTCTAAGAACATCACAAGGAGTTTACAAGAAGAGATGGTGACATCTTCCTAATGGACTCTTTCTACTGCCTTTTCTTTTCTCTCTCTCTCTCTCTCTCTCTCTCTCTTTTTTTTTTTTTTTTTTTTTTTTTTTTTTTTTTTTTTTGTCTTTCTTAGGTCCACGCTGTGGCATATGGCAGTTCCCAGGCTAGGGTTCAAATTGGAGCTGCAGCGGCAGCTGCCGGCCTCTGCCACAGCCACAGCAACGTCGGATCCGAGCTATATCTGTGACCCACAGCAGATGTCATGGCAATGCTGGATCCTTAACCCACTAAGCAGGGCCGGGAATGGAAACTGCATCCTCATGGATATTAGTCAGGTTCATTTCTGCTGAGCCACAACGGGAACTCCTCTACTGTCTTTTCTATTTGTGTTGATAAAACAAGCAGTCATGCTGGAAAGTTTCGCTGAGCACAGAATTGAGGGTGGCCCACAGTCATCCAGCAGCGAACCTTCACTGCAACAGACCACAAGGAACTGAATTTTGCCAGGAATCACTTGAGCTTGCAAAAGGACTTCTCCCTTCCTATGTTTTCAGATGAAGCCCCTGCCCTGACCCACACCTTGATTTCAGCCTTGTGAGAAACTCTGAAGCAGAGGACCCAGCTAAGCCATGAGCAGACTCCTAGTTGAAAGAAACTGCAAAATAATACATATGATTTATTTTAAGCTGTGAGTTTGTGGCAGTTTGTTTTGTAGTAACAGATAACTAGTACAATAATTATTGGAAGGCTCAGGAAGTGACTGTCTAGGAGGCTATTACTATCTTAGCTGCCTACAGCACTGATATGGTCTCAAGGCAACCATAGATTTTGAAATTGCCACCTCAGATTTACTGCCTTCGGGATCTTATACAAAGGAAAATATGACTCAGGAATCTGTTGGATGACAGAAAATAAGGAAGTGCTTGAATAAATATGGGGGAATGTTGAAAGAACACAGAGCCCACCAGAAGTTCTCAATGGTCAAAGCTCAAGCAATTAGGGAAATAAACTAAATAGTAATAGTAGTGGAGAATAACTCAGAATAAAATAAATGTCCAAAATTCCATCTGATATTAATTAATTAATTAATTGGAAAGAAGGGACAGGCCTTATGAAACAATATCAATTTTAATGTAGAAGGAATAAAGGAAATGCGAACTAACCATCAGGCAAATACCACAGCAATAACTGTGGGAGGCAAGTTGTACTGAGGGATTCTAAGGTCAGAGGGTAAAACAGGATATTGAGCATAGTCTCAAAATAAATCTAAGGTATTTAGCAGTTACAAAGGGGGGAAATTAGTAATTTTAAGTTGGAGAAACCCAGCAAATAACACCTTAACCAAATGATCAAGGTTCACCACCTGATATGATGCGAGATGTACACAATATCCCATGCATAACTTCAATCTAATCATACGAGAAACTGTCAGACAAACAAATGGAGAGATATTCTACAAAACACCTGACCCAATACTCATCGACAGTGTCAGAGTTCTAAGAGGCAAGGAAATGAGTTGAAGTAGAATAAGGAAACAAGTGGCAGAGACAAGGATGTACAAAAACTAAATGCAATGTGGGATTCTGGTTTGGTTCCTGGAACATTAAAAGGCTATTAGAGAAAAACTGATGAAATATTAAGAAACTCTGAGACCTCATTAATAAATAGTATTGTACCAGTGTTCATTTCCTGATTCTTTTTTTTTTTTTTTTTTTTGCTTTTTAGAGCTGCACCCCCAGCACATGGAGGTTCCCAGGCTAAGGGTCTAATTGGAACTACAGCTGCTGGCCTACGCCACACCACAGCAACAGCAACACAAGATCTGAACCGCATCTGCAGCCTACACCACAGCTCATGGCAATGCTGGATCCTTAACCCACTGAGCAAGGCCAGGGATCAAACCCGCAACCTCATGGTTCCTAGTCAGATTCGTTTCCGCTGCACCACGATGGGAACTCCCCTGATTCTTTTCTTTTCTTTTCCTTTTTTTGGCTGTGCCAGAAGCATGTGGGAATTCCCTAGATCAAACCTGGGTGCTGGAGTGACAAAGCCAGATCCTCAACCTGCTATATCACCAGGAAACTCCCATTTCCTGATTTTGATAATTATGCACTTATATGACCCTATAAGTTGTTAATATGAGGAGGAGTTGGGTGAGGAGCACGTGTGAATTCTTTATGCTACTTTCACAAATTTCTATTTTTGTTTTTTCATTTTTTTCATCTATTTTCACAAATGTCTGAATCTATATATTTTTTTTCAAAACAAAAACTCAGGGCATACAAATGATCTCTTACTCTTATTTAAAATGCTAAGAACGCCACAGGGAGTTCCCGTCGTGGCTCAGTGGTTAACGAATCCAACTAGGAACCATGAGGTTGCGGGTTCGATCCCTCGCCTTGCTCAGTGGGTTAAGGATCCAGCGTTGCCGTGAGCTGTGGCTTAGGTTGCAGACGCGGCTCGGATCCCGCATTGCTGTGGCTGTGGCATAGGCCGGCGGCTATAGCTCCTGTTAGACCCCTAGCCTGGGAACCTCCATACGCCACGGGTGCGGCCCTAGATAAAAGCAAAAAGACAAAATAAATAAATAAATAAGTAAAATGCTAAGAATGACAAAAATTCCATCATCCCCATTCTTCCTAACATGCTGCTCCTGATCCTCACACCATCAGAGACGACCTTGTGCTCTCCCCAGGGTGAGACCCTGAGTCCTCTAAGTTATTGTGTCTCTCTAGGTGATGTTTATTCCTTTTCTAGATCAATTG
The DNA here is from genome assembly GCA_004024745.2 of Catagonus wagneri. NCBI lineage: Eukaryota > Metazoa > Chordata > Mammalia > Artiodactyla > Tayassuidae > Catagonus > Catagonus wagneri. Next base: position 6,213,587 of record PVHT020000141.1, read on the forward strand.
CAATACACCTGTGATATATTTTACTCTAAAATCTGAATTATTATAAGGTTAATACAAACAAATACAACCAAGGTCAGCAACAGCATATCATGCAGAGACATTTCTAAACCAATCCTGGGGGAAAAACTCGTCTTTCTCAGTGGAGCGGTCTTGGGAAACCCCCCACAAGGCCGTGATGTGGGTTGAGAGAGCAGTGTCAGTGCAGCAGGAGGAGCTACTGTGGGCTCTAAGCCATTCGCTCACACAGCTCACTTGTGTCTCCAGGACATGTTCATGCACAATCTTATACGTACTGTTGACCTTGTGAAATTATTGGGATGCGTGACTGATTTTATGGATTCATAGATCCAATAACACCCAGATCATGATAGCCAACTAGGGTCAAGTAGTAACTTAATTTCTCTTCGGTTTCTGTTGTTGTTGTTTGTTTTTATATTCTTTTTTATTTCATTTTATATTTTTTTTGCTTTTTCGGGTTGAACCCGTGGACTATGGAAGTTCCCAGGCTAGGGGTCGAATTGGAACTACAGCTGCTGGCCTACGCCACAGCCACACCGATGCCAGACCCGAGCCATGTCTGCAAACTACCCCACAGCTCATGGCAACACCGGGTCCTTAACCCACTGAGCGAGGCCAGGCAATGAACCCGCATCCTCATGGCTACTAGTCGGATTAGTTTCCGCTGAGCCATGATGGGAACTCCAGTACTCCTTTTTATGACTGAATAAATATTGCATTTTATGGATACACCACATTTGACTTATCCATGTGTCAGTCGATGGGCATTTACATTGTTTCTGTTTTTTTGCTCTTATGAATAACATTGCTATGAACATTCATGTATGAGTGTGTAGACATAAGTTTTCATTTCTTGTGGGTGTAAGAGTGGAATTTCTGTTCCTACGTTAATGCTATGATTCAGGAACTGACACCCCTTGTACAAAGAAGCTGCACCATTGTACATTCCCACCAGCAGTGCATGAGAGTTCACCTTACACTACCTGCTAGCCAATATTTCTTATGGTCCTTTTTGCCACAGCCATCCTAGTGGACATTGATTGGTACCTCATGGTGCTTTTGATTTGTACTTTCCTAATGACTAATGAAACTGAGCATCTTCTTAAATGTTTACTGGCCATTTGTATACCTTTGGGGAAATATACATTCATATCCTTTGCCTATCTTTTAAATTGAGTTGTCCTTTTTTTTGTTTTTTGACATGTCCATGGCATGCAGAAATTCCAGGGCCAGGGATCAAACCCTTACTACAGCAAAGACCTGAGGAACAACAGTGATAACGCCAGGTCCTTAACCTGCTGAGCCACCAGGGAACTCCTTGAGTTGTCTTTTTGTTATTGAGTTATGATTCTTTGTATAGTCTAGATATAAGTTGTTTATCAGCTATATGATTTGAAATATTTTCTCCTATTTGTGGATTTGTCTTTTCAACTTTCTTTTTTTTTTTGTCTTTTTGCCTTTATGTAGAGCTGCACCCGCGGCATATGGAGGTTCCCAGGCTAGGGGTCTAACAGAAGCTGTAGCTGCCGGCCTTCGCCACAGCCACAGCAATGCGGGATCCGAGCCGCGTCTGTGACCTTCACCACAGCTCACGACAACGCCGGATCCTTAACCCGCTGAGCAAGGCCAGGAATCGAACCCGCCACGAAGGGAAATCCTGTCTTTTCAACTTTCTGATGGACACCTAAGAAGACTTTGCCTAACACAATGTCATAAAGACCTATTCATATGTTTCTCAGGCTCATTCTTCTGAGAGTTCTATAGTTTAGGTTTAGAGCTCTATTTTTAGGTTTATAATCCATTTTGAGTTAACAGTTGCTTATGATATAAGCAAAAGATCCCAATTTATTCTTCAGTATGTGTCTCAGCACCATTTGTTGAAAAGACTCTTCTTTGCCCCATTGAATTATCTTGGCATCCTTTTTGAAAAATCAATAAATCATAAATGTGAGAGTTTATTTTTATATTCTAATTATGTTTCATTGATATTATACATATACATGTATATATATCAATATATATGTATATATGTATGTGTATATGTGTAAATATGCATGTGTATATATGTATATACATGTATATATATCAAAATACATATACATAAATATCTATATATGTGTGTGTGTATATACATATCATATATATATATATATATATTCTTATGCTAGTACCACACTGTTTGATTAACTTAACTTTGTAGCAAGTTTTGAAATCAGGAAATTTTTTTTTCTTTTAAGATTGCTTGGGCTATTCTGAGTCCTTCGTATTTCCATATAAATTTTAGTTGGTAAATTTCTGCACCAAAAAAAAGGCAGCTGGGATCTTTATTTATTTATTTATTTGCTTTTTAGGGCTGCACCTGTGGCATACGGAGTTTCCCAGGCTAGGGGATGAGGCTATGCCACAACCACAGCAATGCGGGATCCGAGCCGCATCTGCAAACTACACCACAGCTCACGGCAATGCCGGATCGTTAACCCACTCACTGAGCAAGACCAGGGTGGAACCCACAACCTCATGGTTCCTAGTCAGACTCGTTAACCACTGTGCCACGATGGGAACTCCCAGCTGGGATCTTTAGAGAGATTATGTTCAATCTGTAAAAGACACATATTTCTAGATAGAGCTAGGTGCCAGGGTCTCTACTGCTCCTAGGAAAAGGAACATCTGAAGGTTGCTAGGAAAGAGTTAAACTTCCATTTTATTAGTGAAGAAATCAAATGATTAGATCTGCCTTTTCTCTTTTAAATGATCAGTGTGCCTGATAAATCAGCATGTATTATATTCATTGACTTGGCGTCATTTTATTTTATAAAAAATTTTATATATTCATTGATGCTGAATCTTATTTTGCCATTTAGTCTTGGAAGGAATTTAGTTTAATCTGGTATTGAAAAAGCCATTGCAATTCTCCTGTGATCCATCTACACAGATAAGGAACTTCTAGGTTTAGCATTCATTTGTGATATTACCACGCCTTCCCTGAACTATAAACTGCATAATTGTTTTCTTTTCTTACGGGCAAATGCAATCACTTTTTCTTACTGTCTCATTTAAATGTTATAATCTTAATAAATTGGTTTTTTCTCAGTCATTGCTAAATTTCTTGTCACTGTGAAAGATAAACGCATTCTATAAATATTGAACTGTTTTTTAAATTACATTGAGCAATCCTTAAATTATGCTTTGGATTTTTAAATTTTTTTATTAAAGTATAGCTGATTTATGTTGTGCCAATTTCTGCTGCTAGCAAAGTTACCCAGTCATACATATATAAACATTGCTTTTTTTTTGTCTTTTGCCTTTACCTAGGGCTGCACTCGCAGCATATGGAGGTTCCCAGGCTAGGGGTCTAACAGGAGCTGTAGCCACCGGCCTTCACCACAGCGACAGGAACACAGGATCCGAGCCACATCTGCAACCTACACCACAGCTCACGGCAACGCTGGATCCTTAACCCACTGATCAAGGCCAGGGATCGAACCCACAACCTCATGGTTCCTAGTCAGATTCGTTAACCATTGAGCCACAACGGGAATTCCATAAATATTGCTTTTCTTATATTATCTTCCATCATGGTCTATCCCAAGAGACTGGATATAGTTCCCCGAGCTAGACAGCAGGACCTCATTGCTTATCCATTCTATCGCATAATTGTTTTCAAATGCAGTTTTAAACATTACTCAGGTATGATGAGGCCAACGGATCAAGAAACAATTGCTATTGAAAAGATGGTTTCGGAGTTCCCACTGTGGTGCAGCAGAAACGAATCTGACTAGTAACCATGAGGATGCAGGTTCGAACCCTGTCCTTGCTCAGTGGGTCAGGGCAAAAAAAAAAAGCTAAATTAAATTTTAAAAAAAGAAAACATGGTTTCTCACAGTTCCCAAGAGGAGGGGGCATGCTACACAATGCAAGGCCACCAGGATGAGTCAGGAGGCAGACAAAGCAAGGAGAAAATGTGGGAAAGAGATTTTGATTATAGTTCTCAAGAGAATGAATGAGCTAGGCAGGATCAGCAGACTAAGCACATATAGGATTGCATGTTTGAATCATTTCAGCAGGTTCTGGAGCATAGGGGCTGCCTACAGATGCTAATATGTTAACTCATACATTAGAAGGGATATTTGTCGATAGGACACACATTGTGCTAGGAAAAGGTGGTGTTAATACTGCATTAGTTAGGAATACGTTTGGTACTAGATAGGATGGTCTTTCATATTAGACAGAATTGACGGTGCTTGGCAGGAGTCTCCAGGAAAATCCCTTTGTGAGAACGGAGGCTCCCTAAGGCAACACTGTTTCTGTGGCTATCAAACCATCTCCTAAAGCAGTGGAAACCATTAGGCCTTGGATATAAAGTTGGCTGTTATAGCTTGATTACAACAGATTAGTCTGAATTTAGGTACCAGTTTTAAATATAAGAATTTCCTTATCTTTGATATATACATATCTATATATCTTTTTAGGGCCACAACAGTGGCATATGGAGGTTCCCAGGCTAGGGGTCTAGCTGCCAGCCTAGACCACAGCCACGGCAACGCTGGATCCGAGCTGCATCTGCTGACTATACCACAGCTCACGGCAGCACCAGATCCTTAACCCATTGAGCGAGGTCAGGGATCAAACCTGTGTCCTCATGGATGCTAGTCAGATTCGTTTCTGCTGAGCCACGATGGGAACTCCGAGTTATATATGTTTAAAGCATTGATTGGAACAGGTACAGAACAGTGTGTGTAATATGCTATTACATCTGAAATGAAAGAGGAGTTCCCGTTGTGGCACAGTGGGTTAAGGATCCAACTGCAGTGGCTTGGGGTTGCTGTGGAGGCACAGGCTGATACCTAGCCAGGTGTAGTGGGTTAAAGGATCTGGTGCCAGAGTTCCCATCATGGCTCAGTGGAAACGAATCTGACTAGGAACTACGAGGTTGTGGGTTCAATCCTGGGCCTCGCTCAGTGAGTTAAGGATCCGGCATTGCAGTGAGCTGTGATGTAGGTCTCAGATGTGGCTCAGATCTTGCATGGCTGTGGTGAAGCCCAGCAGCTGTAGCTGCAATTGGACCCCTAGCCTGGGAACCTCCATATGCTGTGGGTACACCCCCCCAAAAAAAAAGAAAGCAAAAAAGAAAGAAAGGATCTGGTGTTGCTGCAGCAGTGGAGGCCCAGATTCAGTCCCTGGCCTGGGAAGTTCCATATGCCACAGGTGCAGCCATTAAAAAAATAAAAAGAAAAGAAATGAAAGAGAACAATTGACACACACATATTCACTTGTAAACATATCAACAATCTTAGGAGTGACAAGAGAGAAGCTAGTAAGATTCCTGGAGGTGAGCTGAGGGTCAGAGAGACAGAAGTAAGAGGGAGACTGCCCTGCAGACCCTTTTATAACACGTACAGGTAGTTTCTATTCAAAAGACAAATTTAAGGAGTTCTTGTCATGGCGCGGTGGAATCGAATCCGACTAGAAACCATGAGGTTGCGGGTTTGATCCCTGGCCTCACTCAGTGGGTTAAGGATCTGGCGTTGCCGTGAGCTGTGGTGTAGGTCACAGAGGAGACTCAGATCCTGCATTGCTGTGGCTGTGGTATAGGCCAGCAGCTACAGCTGGGATTCAACTCCTAGCCTGGGAATTTTCATAGGCCACAAGTGAGGTCCTGAAAGGACATACACTCAAAAAAAGTATCAGGACTAGACCCAGATGAACCAGAAAAGGCAAGCCCAGTGGGAGAAGCCTTGTGCCTGAAGCTTGCAGCTGCTGACAGGGTGAGGAGAAGGCCTGTCTCCCACTTGACTAACAAATGGCCCTGGTCCCTTGGGGATGAAGAGCTCATCAGAACAACTTTTTATGGTATTAAAATCTTGTAGGAGAAAGTTCTTATTCTTAGGAAATGCATTCTGAACTTATTTATTTATTTATTTTTGGCCTTGGCATGCAGCGGTTTGATGTGGGAATCTCAGGCCCAGAGCAGGGATTGAACCAAGGCTGCAGTGATGAGAGTGCCAAGTCCTAACGACTAAACCACCAGGGAACTCCCGACACTGAATTATTTTAGGTGAAGCATCTTTTTTTTTTTTGCAGGCCACACCCACAGTATATGGAAGCTCCCAGGCTAGGGGTCAAATTGGAGCTGCAGCTGCTGGCCTATGCCACAACCACAGCAACTCGGGATCCAAGCCGTGTCTGTGACCTACACCATAGCTCATGGCAATGCTGTATCCCTAATCCACTGAGCAAGGCCAGGGATCGAACTTGCGTCCTCATGGATACTTGTCCAGTTTGTTAACCATTGAGCCATGACAGGAACTCCGTAGGTGAAGCATCTTGATGCCTGAACTTACTTCCTGATGGTCTAGGGGGGAAAAGTGAGTGTAGACAAACACAATCACATACACAATCAATGCGAGAAGACAGGTGAGGACGCACAAAAAACAAATGTTAAAAATTGTCAGGAGGAGAGTTCCCACTGTGGCTTAGCAGATTAAGAACCCGACTAGTATCAGTGAGAAAACAGGTTTGATCCCTGGCTCCCCTCAGTGGGTCAGGGATCTGGCGTTGCCGTGAGCTATGGTGTATGTCACAGACTAGGCTGGGATCCGGCATTACTTTGGCTGTGGTGTAGGCTGGCAGCGGCAGCTCTGATGCAACCCCTTGTCTGGGAACTTCCATATGCCGCAGGCACTGCCCTTAAAAAATTTTTTAAAAATTGTTGGGATTTCTCTGGTGGCTGCAGCTCTGGTTACTAGTGTGGTTCAGGTTCAGTTCCTGGCCCAGGAATTTCCACATGCTGAGGACCAGGCCAAAAAAAAATTGTGCAAAATGTTGGAAATTGTCGAATCTAGTTGCACGGAACCTAACCATTCACTATGCAATACTTGCAACTTTTCTATGTGTTCAAAATATTCCTAAATTAAAAAGTGAGGAAAGGAAAATAACAGTGGTAAAGTGCTTCCAACAATCAGCTGAAGGTGGAAAAAAAAAAAAAAAGCTAAACACGAGGCAAAGCACGGTTTATTCCCAGATAGATAGATGCCTGGATAAGATGCATACTTTTGTCTCAGGTTGGTTGCTTTCTGGATACACCAACTGCTCCTGTTTGCTAAAATCTAGAGTCTCCATTAAAGGAGTGCTTGGTTACTGAGGTGGCCTGAGCAGTCCAGAATCTATTGGGATCAGTACAAAAGAAATTAACCCAACATTGTAAACCAACTATAATTAAAAAAAATAAATAAATACAAAATTAAAAAAAAAAAGATCTATTTGGGTCTGGACCCTCACGTAGATAAATGTCCGCTGCAGGCAAAGTACGGTGGGAGGCAGGTCAGATAGAGTAAAGGATACGAAAGACATCAGTGAACTCGGGATATGTGGCCCAGACATGAGTACCACTCCCCAGGTTGGCTGGTGATTAAATGCTCCAGCCCCCCGGCCCCGTCCCTCCCTCCAACCCCTCATCCGCCCCTCGCCGCAAGGCTCAGGGCTGCTCTTCTTCATTCACAGCGCTCCCTCTAGAGGCCAGAATGTGCTACTGACACAATGGCCAAGCAGGGCCAGCGGCACTTGGTAGGTGAGCTCTCCCTTAAAGAGGATGAGGTGGACGAGATTTAGCGTGGTTCTTGCCCACCCAGGGAAGGTATCATTCTGTTCTTTGTAGGAGTGTGGAATTCCCTCAGCGTCGGCAAGGTGCGTCAACTACAATGGGCGTGGGGTGGGCACGGGGAATCCACTGGGAGAAAGATGGCAATTACTGAAAACTGGCAGACACCGCACTGGGGGAGGTGGACATGCCTCCTATGGCCATTGACGGTGGGCTATGGAAATGTGACATCCTGGATCTGGATGGCCTTGTCTGGGGCTACCAATTCAGGTCATGAGCTGGAAGTCTAAATAGAAAATGAAGTGGTAGGGGAAGTCACAAAAGTAAGCCAAACACCCACAGGAGGCAGGAACAGGTCCCTGGGGCCTGGCACTGAAGGGTTCTCCTTTGTGCTGCTGATGTTAATTAGCTGTTCTGCTAACGGCCATAAGCTCCTTGGGTAGCCTTGTGGTCCTGGGTGGCCAATTCACCTTCTTCTTCCTCTTCTCTTTCTTCTTCTTCCTCCACCTCCTCCTCCCCTTCTTCTTTTTCTCCTTTTCCTTCTCCCTTCCTCTGCTTCTTGCAATTTTCTTTCTCTTTTAAAAAAAAAATATATATATACATATTTGTATTTTTTGCCTTTTCTGGGGCCACACTTGCAGCATATGGAGGTTCCCAGGCTAGGGGTCTAATCGGAGCTGTAGCCGCCGGCCTTCGCCACAGCCACAGCAACACGGGATCCGAGCTGTGTCTGCAACCTACACCACAGTTCACGGCAACGCTGGATCCTTAACCTGCTGAGCAAAGCCAGGGATCGAACCCGCAACCTCATGGCTCCTAGTCGGAATCGTTAACCACTGAGCCACGACGGGAACTCCCTCTTTAAAAAATATTTTATTAAAGTGTAGTTGACTCACAATGCTGTGCCAGTTTCTGCTGTACAGCAAAATAATCCATTCATACATATATATACATTCCTTTCCTATGTTATCTTCCATCACGGTCTATCCCAAGAGACTGGATGTAGTTACCTGTGCTATACAGCAGGACCTCGTTGTTTATCCACTCTGAATGTATCAGAGTTCCCATTGTGGCTCAGTGGTTAATGAACCCAAATACTATCCATTCTAAATGTAATAGTTTGCATCTACTAACCCCAAACTCCCTGTCCATCCCACTCCCTCCACCTCCCCCTTGGCAACCACAAATGTGTTCTCTCTCTATGTCTGTGGGCCTGTTTCTTTTCTGTAGATAGGTTCATTTGTGCCATAGTTTAGATTCTTCACGGAAGTGATATCATATGGTATTTGTCCTTCTCTTTCTGACTTACTTCACTTAGTATGAGAATCTCTAGTTGCATCCATGTTGCTGCAAATGGCATTATCGGGTTCTTTTCTATGGCTGAATAGTGTTCCATTGTACATATATATCACATTTTCTTTATCCTTTCATCTGTCCGTGGGCATTTAGGTTGTTTCCATGTCTTGGCTCTTGTGAATAGTGCTGCTATGAACAGGGGTGCATGTATATTTTGAATTATAGTTTTGTCTGGATATATACTCAGGAGTGGGATTACTAGATCATATGATAGTTCTATATTTAGTTTTCTGAGGCACCTCCGTACTGTTTTCCATTGTGATTGCACCAATTTACATTCCCACCAACTGTACCACAAGGTACCAGTACCACACTGTCTTGATTATTGTGTAGGAGGTTTCTCTTTTCTCCACACCCTCTCCAGCATTTGTTTTTTGTAGACTAACTAATCATGGCCATTCTAACTGGTGGGAGGTGATACCTCATCATGGTTTGATTTGCATTTTTCTAATAATTAGTGATGTTAAGCATTTTTTCACGTAGTTGCTGGCCAACTGTATGTCTTCTTTGGAGAAATGTCTATTTAGGTCTTTTGCTCATTGTTCAATCTGGTGATTGTTTGTTATTGAATTGCATGGGTTGTTTGTATATTTTTGAGATTAAGTTCTTGTTGGTTGCATTGTTGGCAAATATTTTCTATTCTGAAGCTTGTCTTTTCATGTTTTGTTTTGTTTTTATGGTTTCCTTGGCTGTGCAAAAGCCTGTAAGTTTAATTAGAACCCATTTGTTTATTTTTCTTTTTATTTCTATTGCCCTGGAAGATTGACCTAAGAAAACATTTGCACGGTTTATGTCAGAGAATGTTTTTCCTCTGTTCTCTTCTAGGAGTTTGATGGCATCGTGTCTTATAAAGGCCGGCAGCTACAGCTCCTGTTAGATCCCTAGCCTGGGAACCTCCATATGCCGCGAGTGCGGCTCTACATAAAGGCAAAAAGACAAAAAAAAAAAAGTTTGAGTCTTTAAATCATTTTGAGTTTATTTTTGTGCATGATGTGAAGGTGTGTTCTAGTTTCATTGCTTTAAATGCAGCTGTCCAGTTTTGCCAGCATCACATACTAAAGAGACTCTTTTTCTCATTTTATATTCTTGCCTCCTTTGTTAAGATTAATTGACCATAACTGTCTGGGTTTATTTCTGGGCACTCTCTTCTATTCCATTGGTCTATATGTCCATTTTTGTTTTTTGCGGGATTTTTTCTTTTTTCTTTTTTTTAATATTTTTTTTAGGGCCATACCCATGGCATACGGAAGTTCCCAGCCTAGGCTGAATCCAAGCTGCAGCTGCCTGCATACACCACAGCCACGGCTACTCCAGATCTGAGCCCTGTCTGTGACCTGCACCGCAGCTTACCTTACCTCCGGATCCTTAACCCACTGAGCGGGGCCAGGGATTGAACTTGCATCCTCATGGATACTAGTTGGTTTCATTACAACTGAGCCATAATGGAAACTTCAGTATGTCTGTTTTTGTACCAGTACCACACTGTCTTGATTACTGTAGCTTTGTAATATTGCCTGAAGTCTGGAAGAATTATGCCTCCTGCTTCCCCCAACACAACTCCCCCCCCCCCCAGTTGCTCTAGCAATTCTGTGTCTTTTATCATTCCATACAGATTTTTGGATTATTAGTTCTACCTCTATGAAAAATGTCTTGGATAATTTGACAGGGATTACATAAAATCTGTAGATTGTTTGTGTAGTATGACCAGTTTAACATTTATTTTTTTCTTTTTAGAGCCGCACCTGTGGCATAATGAAGTTCCCAGGCCAGGGGTCAAATCAGAGCTGCAGCTGCTGGCTAGAGCTGTAGCTGCTGGCCTATACCACAACCACAGCAACTTGGGATCTGAGCCGCATCTGTGACCACCGCTCACGGCAATGCCAGATCCTTAACCCACTGAGCGAGGCCAGGGATCGAACCTGCATCCTCATGGATGCTAGTCACGTTCGTTAACTGCTGAGCCACAACGGGAACTCCAGCATTATTAATTCTTCCAATCCAGAAGCATGGGCTCTCTTTCCATTTCTTCGAATCCTCTTTAATTCCTTGATTATTGTTTCATAGTTCTCAGCGTAGAAGTCTTTCACCTCCTTGGTCAGATTTATTCCTAGGTACAACCAGGGACTGATAACATTTACCCTTGACACACCACCGTGTTACCTCAACATCAGGCAAATCAGAAGCTGATTGTATTGATCACTCACCCTGCGACCCATCCCCCATCACCCAGCTTTGAAATGCTTTACAATTTTGGTTCAGGGAATTCAGGCTTTCGGGGGGATACAAACCACCAACCCCCTTGCATGGCCCTGCAATAATCCTTTCTCTGCTCAAAATTCCTTTTTTTTTTTTTTGCCTCACTGTGCTTCAGGCAGAGGAACTTGTGCTAAAACTATCAGGGCTCAGGGCGGGTCCACTGCCCTCGAGCTGCATTGCAAGAGCTGAGATATAAATACAAGCAGCCTTTGGGAAGTGTCAAGTCAAAGAAGACCCCAGTTTTAAGAAATTCCCTTGTGGCACAGCAGGTTAAGGATTCAGGTTTGTCACTGCAGGGGTTTGGGTCACTGCTACGGTGGGGATTCAGTCCCTAGCCCAGGAATTTCCACATGCCACCGGTGTGGCAAAAAAAGGAGAAGAGGAAGAAAAAAGAAAAGAAAAGAAAAAAGGAAAAAGTTCTCTATTAAAAGAAACTGGTCAGGAGTTCCCAATGTGGCTCAGCAGTAATGAATCCGATTAGTATCCATGAAAATGCGGGTTCGATCCCGGGCCTTGCTCAGTGGGTTAAGGATCTGGTGTTGCCGTGAGCCGTGGTATAGGTCACAGACCTGGCTCATGGTCAGAAGGAGAGTCTTGGTCATAACCAAAAGGATGGAAGTTGAAAGAAACAGATAAGAAAGGAAAGGACTCAGATGAAATGTAGCAGAGGCAGGATCTGAGTCTATAAAAATATAGCCGTAGGGATTTTTTTTTTTAATTCAGGTATAGTTGATTTACACTGGTGTGTCAATTTCTGCTGTACAGCATAGTGATCCAGGCATACATATGTATATATGTTCTTTTTCTCATACCATTTTCCATCACGTTCTACCCCAAGAGACTGGAAATAGTTCCTTGTGCTGAACAGGAGGATCCCATTGCTCATCCATTCAAAATAACAGTTTGTGGAATTCCTGTCATAGCTCAACAGTTAACAATTCTGACTAGTATCCATGAGGACACAGGTTCAATCCTTGGCCTTGCTCAGTGGGTTAAGGATCTGACATTGCCATGGTCTGTGATTTAGGTCATAGATGCAGCTTGGATCTGGTGTTGTTGTGGCTGTGTTATAGGATGGCAGCTGCAACTCCAGTTCGACCCCTAGCCTGGGAACTTCCATATGCTGCAAATGCAGCCCTAAAAGAAAAAAAGAAAGGAAAAGAAAGAAAGATAGGAAGAAAAGAAAAAAAATTATTAGTTCTTTTATTCTGACTTATGCTTCAGGGAGTTTTACTGTGTGTACGTAATGCTCCCTGAGGGTGGTGATGAACCTGTTTTTTGGTCCTCTGTACACCTAGCCTCTGTGGAGTGCCTCTTACTCCATCTATTGGTAGATGAGTGGCCCGTTCTTCCTGTCTGCTCAGTGGGGCATGTGCCATTGTTTTCTCCTCTGGCTGCTAGGGTAATCTCTCCTGTGCCCCCTGATGCCATAAACAGTAAGCCAGCCTCTGATGTGGGCACACTCAACTCTGATCTGGCAGCCACTCTTGGGACTTGGGTCCAGCACACTGGCAATTTTTACTGTGGAAATTGCTCGCAGCCACATTTAGTGGTTCCTTGACATCTCAATTTCCCACAAAGTAAAAGAACTTCCTTTCTACATTTTGTGTTTATTTCTATCCCTTGGATAAGTTCTATGCAAAGACCACAGGCTGCCTACCAAATGGCCAATCTTTCATTCTTTCTTAAAAATAGTATCTTAGGAGTTCCCGTCGTGGTGCAGTGGAAACGAATCCAACTAGGAACCACGAGGTTGCACTTTTGACGTCTGGTCTCGCTCAGTGGGTTAAGGATCTGGCATTGCCATGAGCTGTGGTGTAGGTCACAGACACGGCTCGGATCTGGCATTGCTGTGGCTGTGGTGCAGGCTGACAGCTGTGGCTCCAATTAGACCCCTAGCCCAGGAATCTCCATATGCCACGGGTGCAGCCCTAAAAAAAAAGAAAAATAGTATCTTAAATTTTTTAGTTAGATATATTGCTGCCCAGGTGAAAATCCACATTCCTCAGACTCCCTTGCAGCACACAGTCTGTGTTCTGGCCATTGAGATATACGTGAAATAGTCCTGTGCAACTTCCAGGAAGTATCTTTAATTATTATTTTTTTATTTTTTAGCTGCACCCACAGCAAGTAGAAGTTCCCAGGCCAGGGATCAAACCTGTGCCATGGCAGTAACAATGCCAGATCCTTAACCCGCTGAGCCACAAGAAAACTCACAGTATCTTTAAAGGGAAATTATGGAGCTGTTATTAGGAGGGGGATCCCTTCTAGGGCAGGAGCCTGGGCCCTCATCTATCACTCGGAAATGAATTTTCTGAGGAGACACATGTGCTGACAAAGCAAAGGACTTTATTGGGAAGGGGTCCTGGAGCGAAGAGCAGCAGGGTGAAGGAACCCAGAAGAACTGCTCTGCCATGTGGTTTGCAGTCTCAGGGTATATGGTTATGGGGTTAGCCTTCCAGCTTGTCTCTGGCCAATATTACCTATGCCTACATTTAGTCTGATTCCAGGCCCTTCCTGGTGATGCAGGCATCTCTCAGTCAAGATAGTTTCCAGGAGTTCCTGCTGTGGTGCAGTGGCGTGGGGATCCAGTGTTGTCACTGCAGTGGCTCAGATCACTGCTGTGGGTGCAGGTTTGATCCCTGGCCTGGGAACTCCACATGCTGCAAGCACAGATGTGGCCCAGATCCCATGTTGCTGTGGCTGTGGCGCAGGCCAGCAGCTGCGGGTCTGATTTGACCCCTAGCCTGGGAAAATCCATATGCTGAAGGTACAGCCCTAAAAAGTAAGAAGGAAGGAAGGCAGTAAAGAAAGGAGGGAGGGAGAAGGAGGGAAAAAAGAGAATTTTGTGCAGGACAGGTTGGGGTAGGAAGCTATTTGAGTGGGGGAAGGACTACTGTAGTCCAGAGAGGAATTATTGAAAGGTTGAGGCAAGGTTATGGAAGTGAATGGAGAGAAAGTACAAAGGTGTATATGGTGACTCTGGAAGATGGAAGCACAGAAACCAACAAGAGTAAAACCAAAGGCAGAGGATGGCGATGCCATTAACCCAACCCAGAAATCAGGAGGTGAGGCAAATCAATACAAGTGTTCAACATGTTAAATCTCAAGGGCTTGTAAGACATATGTGTGGAACTGTAGGTGTACAACTCAAGAAAGAGGTCACAACGCAGGTAAAATTGAGTCATTTTCACGAATGATGCTGTAAACTGTGAGAGTGCATTAAACTACTTAGGAAGATAGACTAGTATTAAGAGAGGGTTGGAACCTTGGAGAGTGCTGTAAATATGAAAAAGAGGAAGTATAAAACAGGTGAATAGGAGCAGAAGGAGAATCAGGGGAGAGTGTAGTTCTGGAGGCCAAAGGAAGAACATTTTAAGAAGGAATTATTGCTCTTAAACTGGACAAGGTGAGAACTAAGCAAAGACCACTGAGCGAAGGTGAGTAGGTTAGTGGCGACTTTGAGGGAGCAGTGTGAGAAGAGAGGCAGGAGCAGGCAGAGTCGACTGCCCACGGAGAGAGGAGGCTAAAGTATATCACGTCAGTTACTTCTAGAAGAAGTGTGAGAAGGGAAGCCTGTTAGAAAGGAAAGTGGCTTGGGAAAGGTGAGGGGGCATTAGAAAGTCATCCTTGTAGCCTTGAGTTACCCTCTTCTACTAAGAACGCAGCTGTGCACTAAAGGAAGAAGCGATTTGAGCACCATTTATTTCCTAAAGCAAAACTCCAGACTAAGTTACCATCTAGGAAGATTGGCGGGGGGACACAATCTCTATTTTCAGACTCAAATTCTGCTTTCGCAGCTTTGGCTAAGGCTTCCACAGCTGTATAACTCCAACTCTCTACCCCAAACAAAACACCGCCACCTCCCTCCGCTTCTCCGTAATCCGGAAAGTCTGAGCAGATGCACCGCGCCCGAGTCCTGCTCCAAAGGCACCTCTCCGAGCCGGCTTTAACCCGAGGGTGCTCGGCTCCTGGCCGAGCTCCCCACGCAGCGCGGCCAGTGCAAACCCAACTGAGTCGCTTCGGTTCCGCGCACCAAAGCCTCCCATGATGCTCAGGCTTTGCGGGTCCTGGCCTCAATGGGGACATCAAGTCCCACACACAGCGCGGAGAATCCCGTACAGTCCAGAAAATCCTCAGCCCTGCCTGCGGCCCCCCTCGGTACACTGAAGTCGGAATCCATTACCCTATTCCCGCGCCGCAACTCCCTCGGAAAAATGAAACCTGGTGCCGTCAGATGAGGCAAAAAGGTGGCAGCTTTTTAATAGGCAAAGAAAAAAGGCAGAAACGACGCTAAACAGCTAAGGGGTGTGTTGCCCGGGCCGGGTCGCCAGGACGCCCCGCCCAGGCCCGCCTTCTCGGCACCAGAACCACATTTCCCAGAGGCCTCTGCGGCCCCGAGGGGCAGGCCCGTCCGCTCTCCACTCATATTGAACGGTGATTGGCTTACCCGGACAAGGGCGGGGCCTACCCCAGCCAATCGGTGAGAGGCTCGTTACGGCGGCGGAAGCAGCGGCGCTGGGCAGAGGGGTGGGGGACCGAGTGCTAGCGCCTCGGCGACGGCGGCGGGTCCTGAAGCCCGAGGACGTCGGCTCCGCAGGCGCAGAGCGCACGGGAGCCAGCTCGAGGCGGCGCGGCGGCCACTCGGCGCAGGACTCAGGTAATGGCGGGACGTGCGCCCGGGAGGGGAGGGAAAGGAGAGGGGAGGAGACGAGGGGGCGGGGCGGCTGAGCCGGGCTGCAGCGTCCGTCCCGCTGCGCGTCCCCAGAGAAGGGCAGCGGTGCTTCGTTTTCTGCAGCGCAGATCTGTACTCTTTAGCTAACTGAGCACGGCAGTTGGGCCGGCAGCAGCGGCCGGGTGTCCTGCGACAAGGAATGGAGAGGCGTCAGGAAGGCTGGGCTGAGTCGGGCTTGGGGGCGTGGCGGGCGTGGGCCTTGGCGGGGAAGCTGAGAGGCCGGGGGAGCGCGGGCGGGCGGGCGGCCCAGGGAGTTTGGCTCCTGGAGCAGTTTAAAGTGACTCTCCACATCCGGGCCCTGCGCCCGCCGCTTTCAGACCCCGACCGAGGCGGGGCCTTGCAGCTCCCCGCCCCTTTCGCCGGCAGCTCTTGTCTTCTTCTGCCATTGGCTCATCCTCCAGGGGTTTGGGCTGCCCAGGCGAGGCTCGCGCCTGATTGGCTGGCAGTCGGCGGGAGGGTGGGGCGGGATCACAGCGCGCAGGCCGCGGTGGATTGGTGTGGGTTCTGGAGTGACGTACCCGGCGTGGGGCCAATGGGCGGGCGGGGGAGGTAGCAGCAGGTTCGGGGAAGAGGACTGAAGCATAGCGGCAGCCGGGTGTCCAGGGTGAGCGGGGTCGGCGGGACTGGACAGCGGCGGGCCCGAGGCGTGCTGCGGCATGAGCGGTCCCCGCGACCTCTGAGCCCAGCGCTGCCACCGCAATGGGTTCTCCGCGGTACCCTCACCCCGGCGAGGTTGAATCGGGAGGGGCGGGCGGCGGCTGCAGGTAAAGAGGCACACTGGTCCTGGGACTCCTCAAGAACGCTTGCCCCCCCTCCCCAGAGGACTGAGAGACCCGAAGTATCTGGAGACCTGTGTTCTCCGATCTCGGCGGTGGGCTTCAGGGTGGGGGGGTAGGATTGCGGGCTAATCAGGAATATGAGTGGAGCTTGGCTCCTGAGCAAAAAGTGGGGGTCGATTTTAGATAATGTGGTGAAAGTCTCAGTTCCCTTTGGCTCAGCTGGGGTCTGTGAAAGGGGCTGGAGATCGGGGGGAAAGAAATCTGTAAATGGAGGCCAGTGCAGGGTAGCTTTTGAAAATCCGTTCTGTATCAGGTCTTGATGTAAGGTTTCTGATCCTATCTTAGGACAGGGAATCTGCCTCCAGTTTCTCCTCTGACACACTGATGACAGTTGTGTTCACCTTGGTATGAGGCTTAAGTCTTTCAAAGGCACATGCCATTTGTCAGGAGACTTTACATATTTACATATATATTGTGTTAATACTTGTCGTGTGACTGTTGTACAGGATGCAGTGTGGACTTTTTAGTGTGGCAGTCCACAAGTATTTGGGGGGGTGTCACAATGTCAGAGCCACGCGAACTATTTTACCATTAATTGAACCTATGTACATCAGAAACTTAAATAATTTAGACCATTTATGCACTCAATGTTGAACACAAGTGTTGTTTTGATGAATGATGCTGCATTTGCTCTTCTAAGGGAAGATATAGGTACTAAATATGATTTAATTTCTCATTATTGGTTACAGTCTCAGAATCCAGTAATAACATATGACTATGTACTGCAGGTGGAAATGAGTTCTCAACAGTTTCCTCGGTTAGGAACCCCTTCCACCGGGCTAAGCCAGGCTCCTTCACAGATAGCCAGCAGTGGTTCTGCAGGATTGATAAACCCAGCTGCCACAGGTGAGATGTGTGATATTCTTCTATATTGTTTACTGCTTTAAAATATTGCCAGTTTTCTACTTTAAAAATTAGCAAATTCCTTTTGGGATCTGAGTGAATACTAAGTTATTGAATTTGAAGAAAGGATATATTACAACTCTAATAAAAATAATATTTTTTTCCCCTATTTGATTCACATGTACCAGAGTGTACATGAAACTTACAGTAAACCACACCTACAAGAACTATTTTTTAAGTGTATTAATGTGTTCTTATTTAATTACGGCTCAGAGGTATAATAATAATGCTGTGAGGGAGCACAGAAGTATATAAAGAATAGGTCTTGCCTTTTAGGAACTTACTATCTAGGAAAAGAAATCTTTTTTATCTTTAAGGTATTTATACACATATATTCATCTTGGCTTTCAGTTGTATACTCTTTGAATTCTGTGGATCAGGGGTCCTCAGCTGGTGATGATTTGCCCCCCAGGGATTTGGCAGTGTCTGGATATATTTTTTGGTTGCCACAAGTAGGGGGTGCTATTGACATCTCATATTTAGAGGCCAGGGATGCTGCTCAACACTCTGCACTGCACAGGACAGCCCCCCACGACAAAGTATCCAGTCCAGTCAACAGAGCTGAAGTCCAGTAAACTCCTTCAAATAATCTCTGTGTTATATGTATCAAGTAAAAAGATGGCATTACAAAATGAAATAAAAGTATTCCTTTTTCTATTCTTTTTTCTTTATTAATTTCTCTGTTCCTTATCATGGTAAATGGTACTACCACCTACTCATTGCTCAAACCAGAAACTTGGGCATCGTATTTAATTGATCTGTCTTTGTCTCTTACCTGTGAACTGTGGTCCTTTGTGTAATGTTTCAGCCTCATTTTCTTACTGTTCCTCCTTCCTGCCAACTTCATTTTTGTTACAAATTTTTTTTAGTTCTCTTTAGACTTGAAGTAACTGTAAGCTCTTTATGCTTCCTGCTTAACAGTAGCTACTCATATTTGTGAATGAATAAAAAGTTTCTAATTTTCTTGACCTTGGGACATCAAATATTCTGGTTTTGGGGTGTTTTATCTTGTTTGTTTTTTCCCACAGTCTTTTTTCTTCCTTTCTGCACTTACTCATCTGGCTAATTCTTTCTTCTTCCTTGAGGTTTCATCTCAGATGTCACCTTCTCTGAGAAGTCTTTGCGAACTCCATTAGCCACAACAATTCAGGGTAGGACCTCCTCCTAGAATGAAGGTCAGGACCCATCTGTCCATGCTCCTGTGTATGGCTATACTTGCTACAGTGTAGAAGTCAACACATTCTTACAGAGTAACTTCAAGTTCTTTACTCCTTAACAGATATTTTAGACAGTATTTTGTCTTTGGTATAGAATCACAGCTGGGAGTTCCCGTCATGGCTCAGTGGTTAACGAACCCGACTAGGAACCGTGAGGTTGCAGGTTCGATCCCTGGCCTTGCTCAGTGGGTTAAGGATCCGGCGTTGCCGTGAGCTGTGGTGTAGGTTGCAGACGTGGCTCGGATTCTGTGTTGCTGTGGCTGTGGCGAAGGCCGGCGGCTACAGCTCCTGTTAGACCCCTAGCCTGGGAACCTCCATGTGCCACACAGGTGTGGCCCTAAAATGACAAAAGGCAAAAAAAAAAAAATAGAATCACAGCTGAATAATTTAAAGGAGCATCACTAAAGAGAATTTTTGAGCATCTATTTGCAAAGGATTAAACAACTCATTTAAAAAGGTTTTAGTTAGCAGTAATTGTCCCCACATTTTGCCGAAAGGAAATCATTGACTTAGTCCAAAATTTGTCTCTAATTTTACTACTGCAATATGTAAATTTTTTTCTCCTGCAATTGCTCTGAAGAAGAAATAAAAGTTTTCCTCAGCGTTCCCTTGTGGCTCAGCAGGTTAAGGATCAGTGTTGTCATTGTCATGGCTCTGTTTACAGCAGTGGCTCAGGTTTGACCCTTGGCCAAGGACTCCTGCTGGTGCAGCCAAAAAGAAAAAAAAAAGTTTTCTTTAAGTAGTAGAGGTCTCATTATCTCCTGTTGCTCTCGTCAGAAGAAGTAATTTGGGATCCTAAGCATATCAAGATTTCAGTACATGCGTACAATTCAGACATATAGATTACAACCAGTTCTCTTAGCTACTGCTTGAACGTTCTTTTCTGATAAAAATAAACTGAAAATAAAGAATTCGAAAAGCTTAGAAAGAAACAATAAATGATTTCAAAAAAGAGCCTAATGGAAATGATCATGCATTATATCTTAATGAGAGCATCAAAAATCAAAGTCTTTCTGGACAGCTAAATTTGGGGAAAAGTTATAAAAATTGTCTACCTTCTTTAAAATTTTAATTATAAGAAAATCTGGACAGTTGGGAAAGGTTAAAAATTCATAATGGAAAGACGGAAGTAAATTGTCTTTATTCACAAACATGATCACGTATACAGACAATACTAAGGAATGTTTTGAAAAAGCAGAACTATTAAGTGAAATTAGTAAAGGTACAGAAATCAGTTATATTTCTAAATGTTAGTAATGAACAGTGAAAAAAATTTGTTTTTGCCTTTTTTTTTTTTTTTTTAGTGCTGCAGCTGTAGCATATGGAAATTCCCAGGCTAGGGGTCGAATTGGAGCCATAGCTGCTGGCCACAGCCACAGCCGTGGCCACACCAGATTTGAGCCATATCTTCTCTCTACACTGCAGCTTGTGGCAACGCCAGATCCATAACCCACTGAGCAGGGCAAGGGATCGAACCCACATCCTCATGTATACTAGTCAAGTTCTTAACCTGCTGAGCCAAAACAGGAACACCATGAGTAGTGAAAATTTTAAAATGTCATTTACAGTAGCATCAAAAAAACACCCCAAGAAAATACTTAAGAATAAATTAACAAAATGTATGTAAGATCTGAGTTTAGAAAACTATGTTGAATACTGCTGAGAAATTAAAGACCTAGATAAATGTTTTGTTCTTGGATTGGAAAACTCAGTGTTTTCCTTTACCCAAAGAGATGTGTAAATTCATATAAATCCTAATCAAAATCACAGCAGGTACTTTCCTAAAAATTGACAGTCTGAATCTAAAATGTATGTGGAGGGAGTTCCCATCGTGGTTCAGTGGTAACGAACCTGACTAGGATCCGTGAGGATCTGGGTTTGATCCTGACCTCTATCAATGGGTTAAGGATCTGGCGTTGCTGTGAAGTGTTGGTGTAGGTCCCAGATGAGGCTCAGATCCCACTTTGCTGTGGTGTGGCATAGGCCAGCAGCTGTAGCTCCGATTTGAACCCTAGCCTGAAGCTTCCATATGCCATGGGTGCAGCCCTAAAAGCCTTAATAAATAAATAAAATGTATGTGGAAACTAAGGGACCTAAAAGAGCCAGAGGAATTTAGGTCAAAAAAAAAAAGTTCAGAGAGGGCTCAGTGGGTTACGAACCCTGACTAGTATCCATGAGGATGTGGGTTCAATCCTTGGCTTCTCTCAGTGGGTTAAGGATCCAGCGTTACCATGAACTGTTGTGTAGGTTGTAGACATGGCTCAGATCTGGCATTGCTGTAGCATAGGCCAGCAGCTGCTGCTGCAATTTGACCCCTAGCCTGGGAACGTCCCTGTGCTGCAAAGTGTGACCCAAAAAAGCAAAAAAAAAAAAAAAAGGACTGTTCTTCAAAAGATATCGTTAACAAAATAAAAACAAGCCACAGAATGAGAGGAGACATTTGTGATAAATATATCTGGAAAGGACTTATATCCCAGACATTAAAAAACCTGTAACTCAATAGCAAAAAGGTAGCCTAACTTTTTTTTTAAGGGGACAAAATATTTGAATAGATGCTTCATCAGAGATGCTATATAAAGGACAGATACGCATATAAAAGATATTCAACTGTATTTTCCCTCAGGGCTTTGCAAATTAAAACCACAGTGAGAAACTATGTCACATCCACTAGAGTGACTAAAATTAAAAGACTTAAAATACCTAGTTTTGATGTGTTGGTGGATCAAGTAGAACCCATACATTGGTGGGAATGCAAAATAATCTAGCCACTTTGGAAAAGTTTTGCACGGTATCTTAAAAAATTAAACATAGGCTTGCTGTACAACCCAGCAATCTCATTCCTAGGTATTTAGTCAAGATAAATGAAATGTAACTCCTACTTCATTATTCACCGATGCATTATTCATAACAGCCAAACACTGGAAAGGACCCAGATTTTATCACCTGGTGACTGGATAAGCAGTTTGGTCTAGACATACAATGGACTACTACTCAACAATACAAATTGCAGACTACCGTAGTATACAGTAACGTGGATGAACATCAAAGGCATTATTCTGAGAATGAAGCCAGACACAGAGGACCACATATTGTGTGGTTCTATTCATACTAAATTCCAGAAAAGACAAATTGATAGTGATAGAAAGCAGATCAGGGGTTTCTAAGGAGTAGGAGTGGGATTAACTACAAAGGGGTATGTAGTTAGAGTAAGGGAAATGTTCTGTATCGTGATTTATATTGTGCTTACAGTACTGAGTACATTTGTGAAAGTTTAATTTTATACAAAAAATTAATGGATGTCACTTTTAAGCTGTACCTCAATCAGTAAAGCTGATTCATTAGAAAGTGGACAAGGGAGTTCCCGCTATAGCGGGATAAGGATAAGGTTAAGGATCTTGCATTGTCTCTTCGGAGGCATGGCTTTGATCCCTGGCCTGGAGCACTTACAAATCCAGCGTTGCCACAGTTGTGTAGGTTCCAGCTGCGGCTTGGATTTGATCCCTGGCCTGGGAAACTTCCATTTGCCACAGGTGCAGATGAAAAAGGAAAAATAAAAATGGACAAGAGGTAAGAACGTATACTTTACAAACATATATATGTATCATAAGATATATATGAATAGCCTATGGTCACATAAAAAGACTAGCTGTCGTGGAAATGTCTATTAAAACCACATTGAGATACCAGCACACACCCACTCATGTCCGCATATCAGGAGCAGTTGGAATGCTAAAACACTGCTGGTGGGATCATAAGATGATACAACCACTTTGAAAGTACTTTGACAGTTTCATATAAAGTTTACCATTTGACCCAGTCATTCTGTTCCTAACTTGTTGGTGAGAATGTTTGTAAAAAAGTTACTGAACTTTTTTTAAATTATTGTATGCAAATTATACTGCAGTAAAGTAGATCTTTAAAATAAAGTGATTTTAAAAATCAAAATTAAGAAAAATTGTGAGTGCCCTAGGAGAAAAGTCAATATATAGCAAAATGTAAAACATACACCAGTCTTTTTCTCCTAGTATTTTTTTCCCACAAGAAAAAAAACTTCTTATTTTTTCCTGGGGAGATTATTGAATAAGAACCGCGAGTACGTACAGATATTTACTCCAGAGTTGTTGATAATAGTAAAAAATGGAAATAACCTATAAGCCTATTCATCAATGATATGGTAGTTTAAAAAGCTTGTAGTACATCTATGCAATAGAATTCCATTTAGCTGTTTTTAGGTGCAGTAATATAGTCTGTATTACTTAGCAATTCCATTCTTTTTTTTTTTTTTTGGTCTTTTTGTATTTTGAGGGCCACACCTGCGGCTTATGGAGGTTCCCAGGCTAGGGGTCCAATCGGAGCTGTAGCCGCTGGCCTACGCCACAACCACAAGCAATGCAGGATCCAAGCCGCATCTACGACCTACACCACAGCTCACAGCAATGCTGGATCCTTAACCCACTGAATGAGGCCAGGGATCGAACCCTCGTCCTCATGGATGCTAGTCGGGTTCACTAACTGCTGAGCCACAATGGGAACTCCAGCAATTCCATTCTTAAGTATATACCCAATAGAAATGCTGCATATGTTCACCAAAAGACATGTACATGAATATTACCAGCACTTTTTTTCATAATAGTAAAAAGCTGAAAACTGTCTACCGGCAAGAAAATGAATAACTTGTGATTTATTCAAGCAATGGCATACTCTACTGAGTGGAAGATCTATAGCCACATGCAGTAACATGGACAAATCTCATATCCATAAGTGAAAGAAGCAAGATGTACCCAGGTACATTTGTTAGGAGTGTATTTATGTAAAGTTCCAAGATAGCAATGATCTATAGTGTTTGAAGTTGGCATAGTGAGTGTCATTGGGAAGGGATGGTGACTGGAATCAAGCTGAGCAGAGGGTTTCTGGAACCCAGTAGCATTCTGCTTCTTGAGCTGAGTGCTGGTAACTCAGGCGTATTCCGTTTGTGAAAGTACATTGAGCTATGCAATTAATATTTGTGCTCTTGTCTTTATGAAGGTTATAGTTCAATAAAAAGTTAAATAAAAACCCACCCCACATTAGAGAAGTGAGAAGTGTCTGAAGGCTAATCTTTGTTGTTTTGATTTGATTTTTTTATTACATTTTTAGTTGTACAATGATCATCACAACCCAGCTTTATAGCATTTCCATCCCAAACCCCCAGTGCATCCTCCACCCTGAAGAGTAGACTTTGAAAGCAGCTTTACTTTTCTTTATAGTTTTCCAAATAATTAAAATTCTTTACGTAAGTATAATCCGTATTTTCAGAAAAATAACATTACTATTGTTTTGGAAAATTGATAATGCAAATGGATATTGTTACAGACTCTCTTTCATTACTTTAGTTCCTTGATTTTTTAAAACTTAATTTTTTTTTTAAATTTTTTTCCATTATACCCAATTGCACAGCGTGGTGACAGGGTTACACTTATGTATATGGATTCATCACAAGTGGTTAGACATAGTTCCCAGTGCTGTACAGTAGGATCTCCTTGCTTTTCCAACCCAGAGGCAACAGTCTACAACTGTTAACCCCAGGCCCCCACACCATCCCACTTCCTACCCCACCCTTTTGGCAACCACAAGTTTGTTCTTCAAGTCCTTGATTTTCTTTTCTGCATAAAGGTTCATTTGTGCAGTATATTAGATTCTAGATATTAGTGATATCATATGGTATTTGTCTTTCTCCTTCTGACTTACTTCACTCAGTATGAAGGTCTCTAATTCCATCCATGTGGCTGCAGATGACATTATTTTATTCTTTTTTATGACTGAGTAGTATTCCATTGTGTACATATACCACATCTTCCTAATCCAATCATCTGGTGGTGGACATTTGGGTTGTTTCCATTTCTTGGCTATTGTGAATAGTGCTGCAATGGACATGCGTGTGCAGGTGTCTTTTTTAAGGAAAGTTTTGTCTGGATATATGCCCAAGAGTGGGATTGCTGGGTCATGGTAGTTCTATGTATAGTTTTCTAAGGTACCTCCATACTGTTTTCCATGTGGTTGTACCAGCTTACATTTCCACCAACAGTGCAGGAGGGTTCCCTTTTCTCCACACCCCCATAAACTTAATTATTAAATACACTACGTGTTCCCATGGCCCAAAATCCTAAAGGAAAGAGTATACAGTGAAAAGTATATCTCCTATCCCTGTCCCCTAGTCACCCACTTTCTTTCCCTTCAGGCAACCAGGATGGTTTGGAAATGTTACCCATGTGCACATACAAATGCATATATTTTGTGTGTTTTATCAACTTTTTCACTGTTCTGTACCTTGCTATTTTCATGTTTTTCATAATGTATATTATACGTTTTTCCATAAGAGTACCTAAAAAACTTTCTTGTTTTATTTTTATAGTTGCATGATAGTGTATTGTGAGTATACCATAATTTATATAGCCAGTTCCTTTCCTAGTATCAAAATGCTGAAAGAAATAATCTTGTACCAGGATCATTTTACACACATGCTCTGTATCTGTAGGATACATTTAAGTTAGTGAAATTGTTGAGTCTCAAGGGGTACATACATTATAATAACAATAGAGATTTACTTGTTTCCTCTGTAGAGATTTTTTTTTTTCTTTTTACAGCTATCCCTGCAGCATATGGAAGTTCCCAGAGCTGCAGCTGAGGCCTACACCACAGCCACAGCAATGCCAAATCCAAGCCGCATCTGTGACAATGCCATATCCTTAACCCACTGAGCGAGGTCAGGGATTGAACTCACCATCCTCATGGGTACTAGTCAGGTTCTTAACCCAGTGAGAGCTCCCGTTCTGTAGAGATATAGACTGAGAAATTTGTTTTGAAATATTATACATTCTTAGACATTAAACTATACTTAAATTGGAGTTTCCGTCGTGGCTCAGCGGAAGTGAATCCGACTAGGAACCCTGAGGTTATGGATTTGATTCCTGGCCTCACCCAGTGGGTTAAGGATCCGGCGTTGCTGTGAGCTCTGGTGTAAGTTGCAGATGCGGCTTGGATCCCGCGTTGCTGTGGCTGTGGTGTAGGTTGGCGGCTGCAGCTCAGAGTAGACCCCTATCCTGGGAACCTCCATATGCCACAGGTGAGGCCCTAAAACGACAAAAAAACAGAAACAAAAACAAAAAACTATACTTAAATTATCTTTTTAATATTAGGTTTTTATACTTTCTAAATAAATATTTTAAATGAGGTTATCTTATATCTTATAGCTATTTGAGCTCATTTTAGATAGTTGTCAGGTCCTTTGTTCATAGGAAAGCCATAATATCTAAAACAAGTCCCATGTTCCATAGGTATGACTTTGAGTTTGATGTCCTTCAGGGGACTTTGATGCCTAAATTCTCCTTGTCAAGAAGGTCTCACAAGGAAACAGTTTAACAATCCTGAAACTTCACAGCAAGCACCACTCTTGTGTGTGCTGTTATATTAATATTGGAAGGACGTGACATGCTGTTTCACCCTTAATGTCTTCACTAGTCAACGATGAATCTAGTCGCGATGCTGAAGTCACTGCCAGGGAGCACATGGGTTCCAGCAGCTCCCTACAGTCCCGTGAAGAGAAGCAAGAGCCTGTTGTGGTAAGGCCTTATCCACAGGTGCAGATGTTGTCTACACACCATGCTGTTGCATCGGGCACACCTGTCACAGTGACAGCCCCACCAGCCCATCTGACGCCAGCAGTGCCACTCTCATTTTCGGAGGGACTTATGAAGGTAATGGAGAGGTTTAAAATTACACATTGAACCCCAGCTAAAGACTGGCTAGTCTTTCTGACAATGTTCACAAAGTCTTAGGCTGTATTCTAGGATGATAGTTTTCCTTTTTGACCCATCAGTTCAGCCCTTCTCTGTAACTCAGAGGCTGCTGTTCCACAGTGCCTAGTCTCGTGCTGCTGGGCAGTTGGCATCACAGGATCTCTTCTGGTATCCATCCATTTTGACACTGATTTTATTCAAGTTATGGTCATGCCAGTATAGCTCTTACCTTGGCCTAGCATCCTTTTCCAAGGTTTTGTTTTGATAGCTTGCTAATTGGGGACATCTAAGAATATCTCCTTGTGTGTTACCTTGTGGATGTGTTTGAGTTCCTGGGAGTTTTTGTTTACTTCTACCCAAACTTGGGAGGCAGCATTGCATAGAAGAAAGAATGTGGGCTGTGAGCCATACAGATCTGGGCTTTATTCCCAGTTCTAGTTTTTACTGTATGTGTGGCTTTGAACAAGTGACTTAGTCTTGCTTTGTCTATTTCCTCATCTGTAAAATGGAAATGCTAGTACTTCGGTGGAAAGGCTGTGGTGCTAAGAGAGAAAATACATAAGGCTCCTGGCATCTTTCCTGGCCTTCTCCGGGTTTGATTTGTGAACGTATGTAGAATGAAATGCATCACTAGTAAAAAGCTATTGATATGTTTCGTGTGGTTTTCTGTTTGCAGCCGCCCCCGAAGCCCACCATGCCTAGCCGTCCCATTGCTCCTGCTCCACCTTCTACCTTGTCACTTCCCCCCAAGGTTCCAGGGCAGGTTACCGTTACCATGGAGAGTAGCATCCCTCAAGCTTCAGCCATTCCTGTGGCAACAATCAGTGGACAACAGGTTTTTTTCCTCTTAATTTGCTGATTTTCAAACTGAGATGCCAAACTGTTGATCATTATTTATTGAATGCCAGCAGTACATTAGGCACTGGAGTAAATAAATAAAAAGTTAAGTGGTCACCGGTATCTGCAAGGGGACATGAATAGAGCTGACAGAGAAAGGATAGCATAGGGGGTAAGACCAGTAGGCACGGTGGTCTTGTCATTTAGCCCGTATATACGGAGCATCTGCTGTGTGTGAGGCACTACCTGCGGTGTGAGATACAAACCTGGATAAGACAGCCTGTGACCTTGAGGAGCTCAGGGTCCGGTTGTGCTTAGATATAGGGACAAAACTCGAGTGGGTAGAGAACGGCCTCCCAGCAGTAGTGCTTCTCTGGGTTATTCTCTGAGAAGAGTGATGTGTATTTCTTGGGCAACTGGCAGGTCCCCTCAGCAGCTTGCCAGTCATGAACATTTAATTTGAAGTCTCATGTTTTAACTTAATTTTTTTTGAAATTGCAGTCTTCCTCAATGTGTATTTGATTTATTGAAATATTTTAGATTACTTACCAATGGAAACTGAATCTCCAAGCTCTTTCCCTTCAAGTTTTCAAGAAAAAAAATTGGTATTGCAAAAAGCTGCAGTGTGCTTTTGTTCATTTTGTCACAGTGCTGGGTACTCCCAGAAGGGCCAGAGTGTCCAGCTAAGAAGCGCTGGCATCAGGGGTGGGCGAGTGTGAGGAAGGGACACTTGGGGGTGAGCCTGTTGGGTGCTGACTGGATTTACTTAGAAATCTGGGATAGCATAAAGAGTGGGTGAGTGAGCGCAGTGGAGTGTAAAGGAAACAGGGAGAATAAGAAAAGATAAGCTTTGGGCCAAGACAGAAAACAAGGGCAAAAGACTAATGTTGAAGATGAGTGTCTGAATGTGATCTGTCACATGTGTCACCAGTGACAGGGATCTGGCAACTAGTCAGACTCAAGGCGGTTGATGGGTCTTCCCAGTCACCTACCACATGCCTGCTGGCCCAGGTCATCGTGCTGTATGCTGGGTAAAAGAAAATTGAATGTCCTTTCCCTTGGGTGCTCACTATCTAAAAGGAACAACCTGACCCACATTTGGAGGCACCTGACTTCCTAGAAGCAGTGGCTAAGCACCAGTGGTTAAGACCAGGCACTTGGAAGTAACATCACCTGCTGTCTCTTGCAGGGACATCCCAGTAACCTGCATCACATAATGACCACCAACGTACAGATGTCTATCATCCGCAGCAACGCTCCTGGGCCCCCTCTTCACATTGGAGCTTCTCATTTGCCTCGAGGTAAAGGCTGCTCATTTTGTTCAAACTCTTGAAATGCAACAGCAGGTATATGTTGGGTAGAAGATAACTGTAACATGAAGCGTATCCAGAATCAGCTTATTAAAGATGCAGGACAGCAGAAATACGCTTAGAGTAATGCACATTTTTAGTATGGTCTAACAGGTGCTAATTTTAGTTGTATTACAAGTGTGTATATATGTTTGTAAACTTAAAGGGGTTCAGATTTTTCGAATGGTCTAAAAATTGTCCTTGATAATGAGGAACTCCTCAAAGCTATGATAGTCTAAACATGGTTTTCGTTTTTAATAGGTGTCACAAATATTAATGCTGCATATTTTTGAAGTCTAGTGATAATGGTTTTACAAATCTTTTTACTTATAGCAATAAGATGAATTTATTCTTACAACTAAATTCTAAGAGATTGTTAAGGTATTAAGTTTAATGAGTTTTTTCAGTTACTTGGTCAGAAATCATTACCTTCTATTGGAGATTATAGTTATTATTGGCAAAATCCGACTAACAAATGTTGTTACAACCTAACTTCGTGGTTCTCGGCGTGCGGTTCATAGACTGCAAGAGGGTCTGTGTCAGCTCAAAACTAACCCATCACATGTCCTTTTCTCAGTGCTGACATTTGCACTCATGCTGCAAAGGCAGTGGTGGTTCAAATGAACTCTGTCTGATGGTTAAACTGCTGGAGCCTTGGCCTGAATCCAGGTAATGGCACTGTGCTGTGCTTCACTGCCGCGTACTTGCAGTTGAGAAAAAAAAAAGGAGCCAGTTTCATTTAAGGACATCCTTGAAGAAGCAATACAGATCATTGATCTTAATGAAATCTCGGCCCTTGAGTGCACATTTTCTTAATTTTCTCTGTGATGAAATGGGAAGTATACGTAAAGCACTGATGCCGAGTAGGGACATAATGAGTTTATAGGGAATGTAATCAGAGCTATTTAAATCATGAGCCTATTAGGCATACTAATGAAAAAATACTGTTTTTCCAGGTGCAGCCGCTGCTGCTGTAATGTCCAGTTCTAAAGTAACCACGGTCCTGAGGCCGACTTCCCAGTTGCCAAATGCCGCCACCGCTCAGCCAGCAGTACAGCACATCATTCACCAACCAATCCAGGCACGTCAGGGTATAGGTGGTCAGCCAGCAAGTGTGAAGTGCCTCCTCTGAGTTATTCACCCTGCTGGGCCCTGTGAAAGCCCTTTGACCCTAAGTGCCTGTGGATCTAGTCACCAAGATCTAGAGAAGCTTGAATTACGTAGAGTGTCATGTGCTCCACTGTAGGGATGTAGGAAAGAAATGGAAAGGGAAGACTTTCTGTTGCGGGGGACTGGCAGCGGGGAGACAGAAGTGACGAGGAAGTGAAGGTGGGCAGCACTGAACAAGGCAAGGAAGATAGTGATGCTTGTACACAATGGAGAGTAAAGGCTAGATAGAACTAAGGGGTGAAACCCTGAACATTTTATGCACATTTGTATACACACATGTATGCTTCCTGAGGAAGACGGTCCACACCTTTCAGCTTCTTTTCAGGGAAATCTGTGGCCTTTGGCAAAAAAAAAAAGAAGGGTGCCTTTGGAGGGCCAAACTAGTAGTCTGTTTCAAACAGCTGGCTTTAAAATGATAAGGAAGAAAGGTGATAAGCTCTAGCCCAGAGCTTCCAAACTAAAACAAAATAAAAGACCCTGCAGCCTGACTGGGGCCCCAGGACTCTAGCGATACATGGGAAGGATTGGAGGAAGAGGGGAGCCAAGGCAAGGAACTGACCAGAGCTCACATCTTGCAGCTCTCCTAGTGTGAGACGAACTGTAACAGCAGCGCACTGAGCACGGGGGCTGGCAGAGAGAAACAGCCCGAGAGTGGGCAGGGCTTGCTCAGTTACCCTCATGTGTCAGGATCAGGAAACAGGGACTACTTGAAGAGCTCAGCTGACTGGAGGAAATGACAGTGGACAAGCAGGTGAAGCCCAGTGCAGAACTCCTTGGTCAGGTGAAGGTTTTACACACAGGCGTATGGGTAAGGGAAGTATCTCCCTGGGAAGACACCCAGAAGGCATCAGAGCACCCTGCATCTCCCCAGCAAAGAGTGCTGTTGCTAGGTATTTGCCCTGAGCAGCGTGAGAGCCGGCGACTCCATCCAGCCCTGGGGAGGCCCTCTGTGGATGGCCCCTGCTTGTGCGGTCATGGAAACTGTCTACTCCAGAACCAGCTAGATCTGAAGGGTTAGCTCCCAATTCGTGCTCTCAAGTAGGACAGAATTTTGAATCTGATTTTATATTTGAAAAGGAGGAACTTGTGTATCATCCAACCAGAATTGAATTTCTTTGGGTAATTCTGATTCTCAGCTTTCTAACAGCCTACCTGAAAAGAGAACTCCTTCATCAAAATGGTGAGAGTTTCCTTTCACTTGGGCATGAACACGCGTATTTATAGGCCCAGGTTCCAAATCACGGGTTGGGTGTTTTTGGCATACTCTGTGTTTTGCTTTTTGTTTTCAATGCAATCTTCTCTTCTCTTCTCTGGGTAGTCTCGTCCACCTGTGACCACCTCTAACACAATCCCTCCTGCTGTGGTAGCGACTGTGTCGGCCACCAGAGCCCAGTCTCCAGTCATTACTACGACAGCGGCCCACGCCACTGATTCCGCACTCAGGTATATTTGAGGGTCTGAAGACCAAGTCATCCTGCCGCCCTCCTTTCTCTCCCTCCCCTTTTCTTTTCCTTCCTTCATTCCTTTACTTAACTCAATACATATATATTGAGTGCTTTTTTTTTAATGAGCTTTGTAGTATTCTAGATACTGAGGATAAAGCAGTGAGCAAGTAAGAAATTCCCGCCCTTCAGAGTTTCTATTTTTTTTCCCCTTTCATGTGTGTGATTAGTTCTGTAAAATTATATACAGATCTATGTGCAAAGTTCCGTTTTTGCCATTGGGTTTATTTTTATTTATGTTTATTTTTTTGGTTTTTAGGGCCATACCTGCAACTTACGGAAATTTGCAGGCGAGGGGTCGAATCAGAACTGCAGCCGCCGGCCTACACCACAGCCACACCAACGCAGGATCCAAGCTGCTTCTGCGATTTACACCTATCTTATGGCAATGCCGGATCCTTAACCCACTGAGTGAGGCCAGGGATTGAACCCACATCCTCATGGATACTAGTTGCGTTTGTAACCTGCTGAGCCACAGTGGGAAATCCCAGAGTTTCTATTTTTAGAAACTGACCGGAGACACACAATAAAAATATATAGTTTTTTGGGGGTGACAAAAAGTGCTTTGGGGAAAAATTAGGGTGAATGGGCTTTGGACTGACATGGGTAATACAGAGGGCTATTTCATGTAAGGTGGTCAGGGAAGGCATCGTTGATAAGGATATATTTGAGCAGAAAATTAAAAGATGTCGGAGTTCCCATTGTGGCTCAGCGGTTAACGACCCCGACTAGCATCCATGAGAACATGAGTTTGATCCCTCACCTCACTCAGTGGGTTAAAGGATCCAGCATTGCTGTGAGCTGTGGTATAGGTTGCAGACATGGCTCAGATCCCAAATTGTTGTGGCTGTGGCCTAGGCCGGCGGCTACAGCTCAGATTGGACCCCTAGCTTTGGAACCTCCATATGCCAAGGGTGTGCCCCTAAAAAAAATAATAATAAAAAAGCCAAAAAATAAGTAAATATGTGGTGAAATGAATGTTTTAGGCATCGGAAATAGTAAATGCAAAGGACTTGAGACAAGAGTACATTTACCATATAAAGAGGTTGATGGTAGGAGAGTGGCCAGAGGTTATTTTAGGAGGTAACAGGGTCCGCAGATCCCCCAGGGCTTTATGAAGCACTCTGAGGACTTGGACTGTGCTGGGCTGCAAGGGGAGGCCTTACTTAGCAGAATTTGGAGCAGAGCAGCCCGGTGATCTGAAGTAGCTGGATCAGCTTGGTTGCTGGGGAGAGTACCTGTGGAGAGGCAAGGCTGGAAACATTGTTTGGAAGGGTGTGGTGGGAACCCAGGAGGGAGGCTTGTTGGAGGTGGAAAGCCTCCGTTAGCTTCTGAATAGGATGTTGAAGATAGTCAGGAGGACCTCTGAGGAATTACAGGTGGAGTTAGAATGAGAAAAGTCAGATTATGCCAGCGCTAGTTGGCCGTGCTGCTAGGAGAGTGGAGTGGCAGTAATTTGAGATGGGGAACAGGAGGAGAAGTAGGTTTGAGGGAGTAATGCCCAACTTTGGTTTTGGGCATTTTAAAGTTGTGCATTGGAAATCCCCTGTGGTGTAACAGGTTAAGGAGCCGGCGTCATCGTTGCAGCGGCTTGGGTCACTACTATGGTGTGGGTTTGATCCCTGGTTTAGGAACTTCCAAATGCCACTGGCACAGCTAAAAAAAAAGTTAAAGTTGTGCTGACTTCTGAGCACTCAGGTGAGATGTTAAGAAATGATTAAAAGGATCTAAAGATGTGGCGAAAGATGGAGGTGTCCTTCTGAGTGTGGAGTCCACAGAAGAGTTCACGGAGAGGTGATTTAGGAAGATGGCAGAACTGGGAAGAGATTTGTGCGAGAGGGCATGGCTGAAAGAGACAGCTGTCAAGGAAGCCGTGTTCTCATGAGAGAACTGGATTCACTAGGGCAAGAAGGTAAAGGGTGTGCTCACAGAAGAGGTGGAGGAGAGAGGGGATTTTGCTGAAGATGGACTGTAAATTATCGCTAACGGTGAAAAATTCTGAATCTCTAACTATCTTTGAATTCTGGAGACAGAAAGTTTAAACCAATTTCCGTAGAAAAAAAATTTCCAAGCACTAGCTCCAAGAAAAGCACGTGGCCCAGACGTTTCATTGAATGCCAAACTCTGAAAGTTTGACTGACTTGTACCAGACTCTGAAAGACCAAATAAACCAACAATAGGTTCGAGGCATAGAAGAAGAAAGTTTCCAAAAAAAATTTAAGTTGTGTGTCTTACTCCTTTTGTTAAAAAGGTTCACTCTTGTTTTCCAGTTCTTTGATCACTTTTTGGTGGTTGTTTTTTATCACTTGGCTGAATTAAATTTATTCTCTTACTTGCATCAGGGCTTATAGAACCAATGTTTTAAGTTTCCACTTACTCTAGATATCCTTATACTCAAGCAGTTGTTTGGCTAATAAAGAATTTTTTGATTTCTATATTCCATAAGTACTTTATAGGTATTTTTCTTCTGCTTTCTAGACATGGCTAATGCTGTACAGAAATCTGAGTCTAGCCTAATTTTCTTTAATCCCTTAAAAAGGACCTTGATATTTTTTCCTGATTGCATAAGATCCTTTATCTTTGAATTTCAGCAACTTTATTAGGATGTTTCATAGCGACCATTATCTGTCTATTTATAAAAAGTTTTCTTGAATATTTATATATTTGTATTTCTTGAATGTTTATAAATATATATGTAAATTTATATGTTCTATTCTATTCTATTTGAGGGGGGGATGAGCACCCAATTATGTGTCTTTTGGATCTCTGACTTCCTTATCTAAATCCGTTTAACTTTTTCCTTATGATTCTGCTTACTTTTTTCATGATCTTCTATGTCTTTTACTGAGTTTTTAGCATTGGCTCTCATGTTCTACTCTTAATTTTGTCTTCGTTCCTTAAACAGCTGAATGATTTTTTTTCTGTTTCTCTCTTGAGTTCTGCCCGCTTAGTTTGTTGTCTTTCATTGTCTTGTCATCACTCCCAGTGAGCTCTTAGATCTTTGCTTTGTGTTTTCATTTCATGGAAGCAATTATGTCATAAAGTTTCTTAATTGATGACATAATTTCCATCTGCTTGGTGAAAGCATTTGTAGTGAACGTCTTCATTTCTGTCCACCTTTTTTCTCTTTTTCTTTTTTTTGGCCACACCCATGGCATGCAGAAGTTCCCAAATCAAGGGTTGAACCCAGGCCACAGCAGTGACAACACCAGATCCTTAACTTTCTAGACCACCAGGGGACTCCTGTCCACCTTTCTTCTTGTAGCATCTTTTTACATTTTATTTTTCTGCCTTTTGTCTTTCTAGGGCCATACCCATAGCATATGGAGGTTCCAGGCTAGGGATCGAATCGGAGCTGTAGCCACTGACCTATGCCACAGCAACGCAGGATCCGAGCCGAGTCTGCGACTTACACCACAGGTCACAGCAACGCTGGATCCTTAACCCACTGAGTGAGGCCAGGGATCGAACCTGCATCCTCATGGATCTTAGTCCCAATCAGGTTTTACCCTTATGGCTCAACTTTTCATTTTTTCTTCCTCCCAATTTATGTTCTCATGGTTCCAAAATACAAAAACCTGAAAAGATACAGAGTAAGGACCATCACTCCTCTCCCCACTCTTCTAAGGTTCCTTTGTTCCCTTTGCCTTTGTAAAGTAACATGTTAATAGCTTTGGTGTATCCTTCCACTATTTCTTAAATATAGTTGAATTCAAATGCAATTCTTAACTTTTATCCTTTTTACCCCAACGATTGTTCAGTGCATTTATCGGTATGTCAGTCTCATAATTCATATGTTCCTCTTTGGGTTTTTTTCCACATAACAACGTGTATTGAAAGCTCTCCATTTCAGTACCAGAGTATCATTGTTCTTCTAGTAGCAATACGAGGACCTATTATGTTGTATAAATGGATCTGAGGTCTTTTCCAGTACTTTACTATCATAAATAATATTGTAGTGTATAACTTTATACTTATGTCATTATGCATGTGTGCAAGAATATCTGTAGGATAGAGTTCCCTTTGTGGCTCAATGGTTATCGAACCTGATTAGGATCCGTGAAGATTTGGGTTAGATCCCTGGCCTCGCTCAGTGGGTTGGGGATCCAGCGTTGCCGTGAGCTTTGGTATAGGTCACAGATGCGGCTCGGATCTGGCATTGCTGTAGCTGTGGTGTAGGCAGGCGGCTACTGCTCCAAATCGACCCCCTAGCCTGGGAACTTCCATATTCCGCAAGTGTGGCCCTAAAAAGCAAAAAAAAAAAAAAAAAAGGGCATATCTATAGGATAAATTCCCAGAAGTGATCAGAAGGTATATGTGATTGTAATTTTGCTACCTGTGTTTTACTGCTTTCCATAGGATTTGTACCAATTTATACCCCCTCCAGAATATTTAAAGTGCCTGTTTCCTGATAGCTTGAACAGCAGAGTGTACTGTCAGTTTTTCCAATTGATTATCTCAGTGTATTCCTCCCCCCCTTTTTTTTGGTCACGCACACAACAAATGGAAGTTTCCAGGCCAAGGATCAAACCCGTGACCACACCAGCTCCTTAACTTACTGTACCACAAGAGAACTCCATCAGTGTGTATTAAATTGCATTTCTCGTCCTATGAATAAGACTTGGAGTATTTTCACTTTGTTAAGAGGCCATTTGTATTTTCTTTTTAGCAAACTGGCTAGTCATATCCTTGATCTGTTTTTTTGTTGGGCTGTTATTTTTCTCATGGATTTCTAGGAGCTCTTAGTACATTAAGATTATGTTTTCACCTTTGAGTCTTTTAAATTTGCCTGTGGGGTGTTTTGTTATGTTAGGAGGTTTTCTTACTTGTTCACAGAGTCAAATTTACTTATCTTTTACAGCTTTTGGATTTTGAGAACTTTTAACTTTTCTCTTCCACTTCAAGGTTATCAAAGAATTCTGTCTTTTCTTCATATGCTTTTTCATTTTCCATTATACCTTTCATCACTTCCATATTTATCTTGGTGTATGTGTGAAGTATGGATCCAATTTTAATTTTTCCAAATGGCTCCATAGTCTTATCAGCATCATTTGTTAAATAACCCACTCTCCCCCTTCTGATCTGAGAAGTCAAGTTCTCTTACTATTTTTGCAGTTTTGGTAGCTTGTTGCCAGTTTATTTGATATGCTGTCTGTGTCGCTATCCCTTTCAATTACTAGGCAGTCATAACTGTAACTTTGTCATCTGGTAAGCAATGATATAAAATTGGGGAAGGAAGTCAGTGCTTCAGGGGTCACAGGTTAAGCTTCTGTTTCTCAAGTTTTTCTGTAATCTTCCCACATGACAGTTGGAATCTTAGTGCATATCTTCATCTTTGTCCACAATGAAGTGTGTTCATTACAATAATACTTTCTTGTGATTGTCATAGTGTTGATTAATTGTGTTGAGGACACTAAGAATGACTAAGGATTAATTTATCCCTTTCATGGTATATCCTGATACCTTTTTTTTTTCTTTTTAGGGCTGTACCTGCGGCATATGGAGGTTCCCAGGCTGGGGGCCTACACTACAGCCACAGCAATGAAGGATCTGAGCCATGTCTTTGACCTACACCATGGCTCACGGTAATGCCAGATCCTTAATCCACTGAGCAAGGTCAGGGATTGAACCTCATGGTTCTTAGTCAGATTCGTTTCCACTGTGCCACAATTGGAAGTCCCTTGGTACCTTTTAAAATGAGGCTTAATGGCAGTTTTCTCGATGGGCAGTTTACTTCATTGACTCACCTGTGGACTTCACAGATCTTTGAAAAAATAAAACTCTTTGGAGTTCCCACTGTGACACAACAGGATCGGCAGCGTCTTGGGAGTGCTGGGACACAGGTTCTATCCCCGGCCTGGCACAGTGTGTTAAGGATCCGGCCTTGCCACAGTTGTGGCTTAGGATGTGACCACAGCTTGGATCTGATCCCTGGCCCAGGAACTCCATATGCCGCGAGCCAGCTGAAAAAGAAAGAGAAATTATAATAAATAAAAAAATAAATTATTTGAGCATGATCTAGCATGAGACAGTAAGTGGCCTTGACTACCTGCATTGCATCTGGAGACAAGTTCTAGATCGTAGCGTCTTTTCTGTCTCCCCAGCCGGCCGACCCTGTCTCTTCAGCATCCACCATCTGCAGCAATTAGTATTCAGCGTCCTGCCCAGTCACGGGATGTGACAACGAGAATCACTCTGCCATCTCACCCTGCTCTGGGGACGCCAAAACAGCAGCTCCATACCATGGCTCAGGTAAAACCAGATGCCATCTGTCTACTCTGCGTTAAAACCAGAATTGTGCAAAACTTGCTACAGGGCCAGAAGGGCAGAAGGCAGGGATTGCTGTGAAACAGGATCTAGTAGGAAATGTTCTTGTAATTCTCTTTTGGGGTGTTCCCCCCACAGAAAACAATCTTCAGTACTGGCACACCAGTGGCTGCGGCAACAGTAGCACCGATTTTGGCAACGAACACCATTCCTTCAGCCACCACGGCTGGTGAGTCGGCAGCCCTTCTTGCCTGGGAAGGAGGAGGCACAGGTCGTGGGTCCAGTTTTCATGGCTCAGCCTCTGTCAGAAGATGAGAATTAGGCTAGAAAATTTCTCTTAACTTTCCCTAAGAGCTTTTCTTGGGTTTTTGAGAATCTGTGATGTGTACAGAGAGGCCATTATTGAGGAATTTCCCTTTTTCTCCTGTTCCAGGATCTGTGTCACACACACAAGCGCCCACGAGTACAATTGTTACCATGACAATGCCCTCGCATTCATCCCATGCTACAGCCGTGACCACCTCAAACATCCCGGTTGGTAAGTGTCGTGCAGCCTGCAGACAGGCTTAAAAGGAATTTTTCAGCCATTTGACTAGGTCTTCATATAGACGGCTAGTGTTGATTTTTTTTTTTTATTGTTAATTTTTAAAGCAGCACTGACTTTAACATACAGATTTGGCATTTTGATGGTAGGGGGAGAAAAAGAAGATTAACAGTAAAGCTTTGAGAGCTCAATGTAAACAATTTTAACTCTTTTTTTGACTGAACCATCAAACTTCATCTCTTCTACATGTACCTTTAAAAAAATAAATGTTAACTTTACTGATATGTTTGGCAAGAACAACAGGAAAAGCAAGAAAGAAGCAAAGATCTGGAACAAAAAGAACTTGGGCACTGATAGATTGTTCAGGAAAAATCTCTGGGTGATGCAATAGTGGGAGGAATGCTGAACCTCAAGTTACTCCCCGAGGGTTCTTACCTGAGTGTCACCCAAGGTACTTCATGACCATCCAAAAATTTCTTCCAGGCTTTCTCATTCCCCTTTTACATATGCGTATATTTTCCGTATTAAAAATCTTTGACAGGTTTCTGGCAGCCAAACTTCAAAGATCAAGAGCAGAGGTGGCAAGCTTTTTCTGGAGGGCCAGACCACGAATGCTTTAGGTTCTGTAGGCCTCACTGGTCAGCAACCGCTCAGCTATGGACTATGTGTAAACATGTGGCATGGCTGTGTTTCAGTAAGACTGTTAGTGGACACAGAAATTGAATTTCATATCATTTTCATGTGTCACACAATATTCTTTTCATTTTTTTTTTTCCCTCTAACCACTTAAGAGTGTGAACCCATTGTTAGCTCAAAGGCCCAAACAGGCCTCGGCAGGGTTTCGGCCGCAAGTTGTCGATGCCTGTCCTAGGAGCTGAGGGCTGTCACAGCTTCCAGAGCACAGACTGTGGCCTGTGAGCCATAACACTTCCCTCTTTAACCCATAAGTCACGGGTTTTAGTTTCTGATGTTACCTGTGCCTTGGCTCTGAAACGCTACATGTGCCATCTTCTTTATTCCCAAAGATATAGGACAGCCACCATGTTTTTATTTATTTATTTATTCATTTATTTTTGTCTTTTTGCCTTTATGTAGAGCCGCACCCACAGCATATGGAGGTTCCCAGGCTAGGGGTCTAACAGGAGCTGTAGCTGCCGGCCTTCGCCACAGCCACAGCAACGCGGGATCCGAGCCGCGTCTGCAACCTTCACCACAGCTCACGGCAACGCCAGATCCTTAACCCACTGAGGAAGGCCAGGGACCGAACCCGCAACCTCATGGTTCCTAGTGGGATTTGTTAACCACTGAGCCACGAAGGGAACTCCAGCCACCATGTTTTTAACATACTGTACTTTTAGAAGACTGCTTTTTGTGAGAGGATGAAGTGACACACTCAGTTGTCAGAAATCGGGTGACCGACACAGAAGTGTGACTCCCTGGCCTGCTGTGTCCCAGCACTGGGGTGGTCTCTTTTCCTCTGCTTCCTTCCTTTGCCTGTGAAATAAGCTGTAGCTGCCATGGACCTTTCAGCAAACTTTGAAAGCACTGTTCTTTTTTTTTCTTTTTTTGGCCATGCCCACAGCATGAGGACGTTCCTGGGCCAGGGATCAAACCCACACCACAGTAGTGACACTGCTGGGTCCTTAACTGCTAGGCTACCAGGTAACTCCCAAGGGCACGTTTGCAGAATAATGACAGGGCCCAGGAAACCCTTTCTCCTCTTTTGTTTTTTGGGTTTTTTTTTCTTTTTTTTTAGGGCTGCACCTGTAGCATGTAAAGGTTCCCAGACTAGGGGTCCAATCGGAGCTACAGCTGCTGGCCTATACCACAGCCACGCCATAGCGAGCCATGTCTGCGACCTACACCACAACTCACAGCAATGCTGGATCATTAACCCACTGAGCAAGGCCAGGGATCGATCCCACAACCTCGTGGTTCCTAGTCAGATTCGTTTCCGCTGCACCACAGTGGGAACTCCTCTTGCTCTTCTTTTGGATCCCTGGACCATTCCAGCCCTTACGTGGATACTGAGCTCCACTAAAGGCTTAGCAGAGAGGATACTGCAGGCTTTCCTACGTTACTGCTCCCTACAACTTGCCGTTGGAAAGACCAAATTTCTCATATACTCCTCTGAATTTAATTCATTTCTGTGAACTTTGGTGTGTGTGTTCGGGGGGGCGGAGTTGGAGGGTGGGGTTCAGCATTAGTGTACTTTTGTTGAAAAGGATGGTTGATTTTTCCATATTGTCATTGCAGACCATTTTTTGACTCTACCTTGCAGCGTCATCAGTCATCCCCAGTGCTGTAAAGTCAAAGCCAGGCCCATTCTTTTCAGTTTTGTAGTTGGGAATCTCACTGGGGAATATGTAGCTATGAAGAAAATAAGGCCAGTAAAGAGGAGAGGTGTGCACTCTAGGGCTCTCTGGTTTCATCTTGAACCCTGTCTGTGAAGAATTATTTACAGAGTTTTTGTTAATACCACTGTTAATATCTTGTCAATGTTGCTCTTAGGAAGATACTAAGAGTAACACTGTGAAAAAGTAAACTCATTAAAAAATACCTGGCAACAGGTAATTAATACTCATTCATTGGGCTAAAGCTTTCGATTTTTACCTGTCCTGAGTTACTATATTGCTGTATTCTCTATCTCCCCAGCTCATTTATCTTTGTATTTGAACCATTGACTAAATTTCAGATATGAAAATCATTTGACAGAAGTGTCCAAACAGATTTAACATCTGCTACTTAATGTGATTGGTTTTGTCTAAGTTCCGTCAGGTTTATGCTCTAGTTTTGTTTTCGTCTTGTATACTAATCCACACATTTGTTAAATCATAGTAGGATCTCTGTACAGAAGTGCCTTGATTGTGAAAGGAGACCTTATATTAACCCTAGAGCATTGATTTTCAAGCTAGGGGCATAAGAGATATATTAAAGTCGCCTAAGTGGCTTTTTCTAAGTGTCACGTACTTTCTCCAGGTGAGATTAAATGTTGAATTCGGCCATTGTTATTAAAAAGAATGTGTTCCGAGAGAAAAGCCTGATTAACCACAAACATAGGGTTTCGCCTGCAGTGAATGCCCATTTCCAATAGAATGCCGTCCTTATTTTCTCAGCACATGATAGTGGTCTCAGAATTATAAAATGCAGAATTAGATGATCGTGGTGTTGGGAAAACAAGGATTATCTTTGGAAATAACCCCAATTTATGATTTCTGCATTATGTTTTTCCTGTAGTTTTTTAAAAAAATAATTGAAGGTGATGGCTTTTTTAATTAGGAAAACGTAAAGATATAATTTGTGTGTGGCTTACCAACCTCTGCTTAGCTACTCTGTCACATGACAGCTGCTTTCCTACTGGAAGCACGATTTTCTCCTACTTTTTATGCGCACAGCGAAAAAACAAGGCTTTGTTGCTTTTTATTTAGCAATCAATCTCTCTCCTTACTACTGGTGGAAAATACATCATGCCAGTTTCTCTTTCTGCGTTAGCCAGTGGAGGCCATCCTCACTGATCAGACTGGGCATTACACCCATCATCCTGCAGAAACTTCCCCAGCCGCCTCACTTAGGAGATAGCCGGGCATTGGGGGTGGGGGCGTATCTTTGTGCTGCTTATCTTTGGTGTTCAATATGCTGCACTTTGGGTAACATGAGGGCATCATCTCGGTCTCTGGTGTTTCTGTGCCAGTCATTGGTGTTACCTGGGTCTTGAACCAAGTGGAGGCTGTCCCTCTGTCTCTCTTGAGGTCACAGCTTTTTTCAGATTCCCAGGCAGAGACTTAACAGACAGGTCTGTAAGAATAGCTCAGCTGTACCTTTTAAACAAAATTTGACTGCAGATTGTAAAGGAGAGCAAACCTTGAGCTTCAGATTAAATTTGAAAACGATTTTGTTTTTTATTTTGTTTTGTTTGAGGGTTTTTTTAGGGCGGCACCCACGGCATAT
The DNA here is from genome assembly GCA_004024745.2 of Catagonus wagneri. Lineage (NCBI taxonomy): Eukaryota > Metazoa > Chordata > Mammalia > Artiodactyla > Tayassuidae > Catagonus > Catagonus wagneri. The sequence continues at coordinate 6,255,900 of PVHT020000141.1, forward strand.
GGAAGTTTCCAGGCTGGGGGTCGAATCAGAGCTGTAGGTGTAAGCCTACGCCACAGTCACAGCAACTCAGGATCTGACCTGCATCTGTGACCTATACCACAGCTCACAGCAATGCCAGATCCTTAACCCACTGAGCAAGGCCAGGGATCGAACCTGCATCTCAGGGGTACTAGTCGGGTGTGTTAACACTGAGCTATAGCGAGAACTCCTATATGATCATTTTGATTTTGCCGTAAAGTATTATGCGAAATCACAGGACATTCAGAAGAATTTGGTAATTAAGTGATTATCAAGAGAAGGCCTCCTCATTGATGAAGAAACAGAGACTTGGAAATTAAAGTGATCTTCTTATTACTGTAACTGGCTACAGATCACTAATTAGTTATAGGCCCCAGAGTAGAATGTGTTTGCTATTCTGTGTTTACGTTTTTGTTGATTTTTTTTTTTTAACTTTCCTCCTTTTGAAGAAACGGTCTCCAAAAAAATTTTTTTTAATTAACGAGTACCTTGGTGGTTCAGCTGGTTAAGGATCTGATGTTGCCATTGCTGTGGCTCAGGCTGTTGCTGTGGTTTGGGTTCAATCCCTGGCCCAGCAACTTCTGCATGCCAAGAGCATGGTGAAATAAATAAGTATTTACATTTAAATTTTTTTTAAAAAGTCTCCAAGAAGCCAGGTCAGGAGTAAAGGGCCTGGTTGCTCATATTTTTGTTCAAGTATTAATGTTGAACTCTGCTTTGACAAATGACAATGTATCAGTGAACTCTTAAAGTAATTCAGTCTAGCCATATGTACTCATCTTTCTCATGTTTTATTGTGATTAAAACTAAAAATCCAGGAGTTCCCATTGTGGTGCAGTGGTTAACGAATCCGACTAGAAACCATGAGGTGGCAGGTTCGATCCCTGGCCTTGCTCAGTGGGTTAAGGATCCAGCGTTGCCATGAGCTGTGGTGTGGGTTGCAGACGCCACTCGGATCCCGCGTTGCTGTGGCTGTGGTGAAGGCCGGCAGCTACCGCTCCTGTTAGAACTCTAGCGTGGGAACCTCCATATGCCGCGGGTGCGGCCCAAATAAGGCAAAAAAAAAAAAAAAAGACAAATATATAAATAAAACTAAAAAATCCAGGCTTCTTCTTATTGTTTGCATTTTAAGGTTGTTGCTGGCTAGGAATGTTTCAGCAGATGAACAGTAATGTAATTGTATTATACTTTTTGTAGCTAAGGTGGTGCCTCAACAAATCACACACACTTCTCCTCGGATCCAACCTGACTACCCTGCAGAGAGGAGTAGCCTAATTCCCATTTCAGGACACCGAGCCTCTCCAAATCCTGTGGCCATGGAAACCCGAAGTGACAATAGGTAGGAGGGGCTGTGCCCCATTGTGTCACTAATTGTTTTGATTTTTTTGGTAGAACAAATAGATCCACAAATATGGCATATGTTTCATAATTTTCAAAATTTCCCCCTAAAACAATACATTCTATAATTTTTTAGTTGTATGAAAACGTGCTATACTCATTCAGTCATTCTCCTTTTGATGAATGGTTTCCTAGTATCCATTTTTTAAAATTTGTGTATTTCTCTGTTTAATTTATTTTGAGCCATTTTGAAAGTAACAGTGGCAGTATCATGCCTCTTTATCCCTATGTATTTTCCATTTTGATCCCCAGAGAACAAGCTTTTCTTATTTAACCACAGTAAATAAGAAAAGTACGGGTATCTGCAACAATCCTTTAGGCTTCTGTTCTCTTTCATACATTGACATTTTTGAAGAGTGTAGATGAGTAGGGCAGTTGTTTTTGCAGAATATTCTTCAATTTGGGCTTGTTGGATTGTTCCTTGTAGTTAAGTTCAAGCTGTGCATTTTTGGAGTGAATACCATTTAGGGGATAAATTCTTCCCACTGTTAATACATCAGAGAGCTCATGCTCACCTTATGTCCCATTCCTAGTTATGTCAACATTAATTACTTAGAAAAGATGATGTTTGCCAGATTTTTCTACTCTAAAGGTGTGTTTTTCTCCTTAGTAAATAACTAATCTGCGTAGAATTCCCTTGGGGCTATAAATATGCAAATCTCCAAAAAACTTTCACTCGGTAGTTTTTGCACCTGTTGATTCTTGACTGAAGCTGTTGGAGCTTGCAATGTGATGGTTGCAAGACAGTGACTTTTTCAATCATTTCTTCCATATTTATCAGTTGGCATTCTGATGTAAAGAATTTTTTTCTTATCTATCCCGATTTATTTATTTTGTGTATTTTATTTTTTTTAATCAGCATGGGTTCATGGATTTGGTTTTGTTTATTCATAATTATAATCCATTACTGTCATCTGTTTGGATGCACAAATTGTCTCTGGGTTGGTCCTTAGGAGCCCCTTCAGACTAGCTCCTGTGGATTTTGCTATGTCTTGTGATTTTAGCTCTACCTTACTTCTTACTGCAACAAGATACTTGAAGTTCCTCCTGAGCTTGGTCTGTCTGAGCCCTGGAATCTGCCATTTCTCCAAGGAGCACTGGTTCCTTTTCATCATTTAGAATCCAAGATCTAGCATTAGCTCTGTTTGATGTTACTGGATTGTCATTTGTTCTAGGCCTTTTCAGCAGGTAGAGATGGGAAGTATGTAACATTTTATTTTATTTATTTATTTATTTTCATATTAACAATGAATTTTATTTCAGTTATAGGTGTACAAAGATCATAAGTCAATATGATAGATTTTGTGTCCCAAACCCACAGTGCATCCCCCCACCCCCCAGATTGTCTTATTTGAAAAACCAAGGTTTTCCAAAATCTGTGAGTCATTGTCTGTTCTTCAAAGAAGTTCATTGTGTCTCTTTAGTTTCCACA
>PVHT020000141.1:6259747-6276825 GCA_004024745.2 Catagonus wagneri
CTGTAGCTAAGTCTCTGTGATGCAGTTACTTTCCAGTCTGTGGGGCTTCCCACCCGGGAGGTATGGGGTTGCTTCTATCGCGTAATCGCCCCTCCTACCTCTTGATATGGTCTCCTCTTTGTCTTCTGGAGTAGAATATCTTTTTTGGAAGTTTACAGTCCAGTTGGTTGAAGGCTGCTCGGCATTTGTTTGTAGTTTTCCTGTTTTTTGGGAGAGAAGTTTAGCTCCAGTCCTTCTATTCCGCCATCTTAATCCAATCTCTGTATGTAACATTTTAAAAACTAGTATATTCTGGTACCTTTGGTTCGACCCTATTCCCTCCCCCATGTTTGTGTCTTCTTTCTTCTACACCAGTATGTGCTGGAGTGCACATGAAGTAATTTGAGAATGGGATCATTTTTAAATATTATTTGATTATTATACATAGAAGTACCTTTTTTTTTTCTTTTGTCTTTTGTCCTTTTAGAACCACACCTGCGGCATATGGAGGTTCCCAGGATAGGGGTCTAATCAAAGCTGTAGCTCCAGAGCCACAGCAACTCAGGATCCGACCCATGTCTACAACCTACACCACAGCTCTTAGCAATGCCGGATCCTTAACCCACTGAGTGAAGCCAGGGATTGAACCCACAACCTCATGGTTCCTAGTCAGATTCGTTTCCTCTGCACCACGATGGGAACTCCATATATAGAAATACTTATTAGTTGTTTGTTTTGTTTTTTTTTTTTTGACTGAGGTAAAGTTCATTTATAATGTTAGTTTCTGGTGTACAGCAAAGTGATTCAGTCTTACATGTATGTGTATACGTACATATATAGTTTTCCACTACGGTTTATTAAAGACTATTGAATATAGTTTCCTATACCATATAGTAGGTCCTTGTTGTTTATCTATTTATATATAGTGTGTATCTTCCAATTCCATACTCCAAATTTATCCTGCCCACCCCCCTGCCACGTGCCATTTCCCTTTTGGTAACCTGAAGTTTGTTTTCTGTATCTGTGAGACTATTTCTGTTGTAAATAAGTTAATTTGTATTTTTTTTTTTTTTTGGCTTGTACACATGGCATATGAAAGTTCCCGGGTCAGAGATTGAACCCATGCCACAGTTGCGACCCACAGCGCAGCTGCAGCGATATTGGGTCCTTAACCAACTGTGCCATGTAGGAACTTCCTATATCATGTTTTAGATTCTACATATAAGTCATATCATATGGTTTTTGTCTTTCTCTTTCTGCCTTATTTCAGTTAGTATGATAATCTCTAGTTGCATCTATGTTACTACAGATGGCATTATTTTTTTTTTTAAAGGCTAAGTAGCCTTCCATTGTGTGTATATATCCATATTCTTACAGATGTATAGATATACACATACCAGATCTTCATAATGCATTCATCAGTGGATATTTAAGTTAATTCAATGTTTTTGCTGCTATAAATAGTGCTGTTATGAACATAGGGATGCGTGCATCTTTTCAAATTAGAGGTTCCTCTGGATATATGCCCAGGAGTAGGATTGCTGGATCATATGACAGCTCTGTTTTTAGTTTTTTGAGGAACCTCTGTGTTGTTTTCCATATTGACAGCAGCAATGTGCATTCCCACCAACATTGTAGGGAGTTCCTTTTTCTCTACACCGTCTCTAGCATATGTTATTTGTAGTTTTTAATGATGGCTGTTCTGATTGGTGTTTTGGCTACACTCACAGCATGTGGAAGTTCCCAGATCAGGGATCAAATCTGCACCACAGCAGCAACCTGAGCCACAGCAATGACAAACCAGATCCTTAACCCACTGCACCACCAGAGAACTCTACATTATAGTTTTGATTTGCCTTAGAAATGCTTATTAGTGATTGATTGGAATGGCAGGGTAGTAGGGCGTGAAGCTCACCTTCTCCCCAAAACACGTCAAAAATACATCTTCATGTGCAACGGTTCACATAGAAAATCTACTGAATGCTGACAGAAGACTTCAGACTTTTCAAAGAACAGAAAATCTCCATATAACTGGATAGGACAAAAGAAAAGAGAAACTGAGAAGGAAATTGGGATGAGACCTGTGTCCCTGGGAGGAAGCTGGGAAAGAAGAAAAGTTCTTGTACTCAGAAGTCCCTTCACAGTGGGGAGAACAGCCATGACTGGGGTGGGGGGTGGGGGAGGCTTCAGAGCCTTTGAGAAGAACACAGCAACAGGTTTGCGGCAGCCGCACAGGAGACAGACCCACACAGTCAGTGCCATCGCCCTGTACCCTTCAGTCCAAGATGTGCTTCCATGGGTGTGAGTGGGGCCTGGGTGCTTAAGTTTGGGCTTTGAAGATCAGACTTGGGTAGAATTGGGATTGGTTGTGCCAAAATAGCTTGAAGGGCCTGCAGACTAGGGCCAACCACACTTGAGAGTGTACATGAAGGTAGCCTGGGCTGCCTTGGAGACCAGGTGCATTGTTTAGAGCAGGACCCACCATTACAGCCTTGTTCCCTGTGTAGGCTCTTAGGCAGCAGGAGACCTTATGCATGCTCCAGAAACAGTCACATGAGTCACCCATCACCACCTGGTTCTAGGAGTGGTCACAAACTACCTCTACTCCCATTACATGCTTTGAGTACACGTAAAAGCTGGTACCACTGCTGAGAACTCCACGACCAAGAACCAGCCACCACATCTCCACATCTGCTGTCAAGGGGATAATGGCCAGCACAAGCTGAGGAAAGGTGTGATGGTGGGCACCTGTACTAAAAACAGCCCTTACACCAAAAAATGTTAAGCCCATACAAGCTACACAGAGGTGGTTTCACATTTAAACCCTCCATGACCATAGTGGACAATTGTTTCTCCTAAACTCACAGAATAAAAGAGATATAAGTAAAATGAAGCAGAGGAGCCATTCCCAGTGAAAAGACCAAGAGAATTCTTCTGAAAGAACAGTGAAGCAAACCTGTTCAGTCTAATAGACACTGATTTCAGAAACGACATAATGAAAATACTGAAGGAACTAAGGCTATCAGCAGAAATGCAGCGTTCTCTGAAAGGAAACTAGAAACTATAAAGAAGAACCAAGAAAAATTAAAAAACTCATTTGCCACGACAAAAGCTGAGCTAATGGCAGTGAATAGAACAATGAATAATGCAGAGGAACTAATAAGTGACCTGGAAAATGAAACAATGGAAATCACTCAGTCAGGAACAGCAGACAGAAAGCCAAATGAAACAAAAGAAAGCAAAATAAGAGACCTGTGGATAATATAAAGCATGCCAATTTACACATGATAGGTGTTCCAGAGGGGGAAGAAAGAAAAGGTGATTGAAAATATATTTGAGGGAGTTCTCGTGGTGGTGCAGCAGTTAACAAATCCGACTAGGAACCATGAGGTTGCGGGTTCAATCCCTGGCCTTGTTCAGTGGGTTAATGATCCAGCGTTGCCGTGGGCTGTGGTATAAGTCACAGACACGACTCGGATCAGGCGTTGCTGTGGCTGTGGTGTAGGCCAGCAGCTGTAGCTCTGATTCGACCCCCAGCCTGGGAACCTCCATATGCCGTGGGTGTGGCCTTATTAAAAAAAAAAGAAAGAAAGAAAGAAAAGAAAATACATATTTGAGGAAATTGTGGTTGAAAGCTTCCCAGACCAAAGGAAGGAAGCAGACATTCATATACAGGAAGCACAGACGGTCCCAAGCAAGGTAAACCCAAACACATCTACACCAAGACATAATATAATAAAAATGTCAAAAGTTAAAGAGAAAAAAATTCTCAATGGCAGCAAGAGAAAAAAACAAAGAGTTAAATAAAAGGGAACCCTCCACAGGAGTTAAATACAAGGGAACCCTCCACAGGCTATCAGCTGGATTTTCTACAGAAAGGTATTGTAAGATATATTCAAAGTTCTGAAATGAAAAAAATCTTCAAGCTTCAATGGCCAGCGATATTATCATTTAGAATAGAAGGAGAGATAAAGAATTTCTCAGACAAGCAAAAACAAAAAGAATACAACAATACTAAACCTATCATAAAGGAAATATTAGGAGATTTTATCTAAATAGAAAAGAAAAGTTGATAGGAAAGAGGGCCGTGCCTGTGACATATGGACGCTCCCAGGCTAAGGGTTGACTCAAAGCTGCAGCTGATGGTCTACACCACAGCCGTGGCAATGCCAGATCGAAGCCATGTCTGTGACCTGTACTGCAGCTAATCCTATTAAATGAAGAAAAAGCATTTAACAGAATTCATCATCCGGAGTTCCCTTCATGGCTCAGTGGTTAACGAATCTGACTAAGAACCATGAGGTTGTGGGTTCGATCCCTGGCCTTGCTCGGTGGGTTAAGGATCCGGCATTGCCGTGAGCTGTGGTGAAGGTTGCAGAAGCGGCTCAGATCCCGCGTTGCTGTGGCTGTGGCGAAGGCCGGCAGCTACAGCTCCAGTTCGACCCCTAGCCTGGGAACCTCCATATGCCGTGGGTGCGGCTCTATATAAAGGCAAAAAGACAAAAAAAAAAAAAAGAATTCATCATCCATCATGGTAAAAAGTCTTATCAGTATAGGTATTTCAGTACTTTATTATGTTGAGGAACATATCTCAAAGTAACAAAAGCTGTGTTTAACAAACCCATAACCAATATAATACTCAATGGTGAAAAGCTGAAAGCCTTACCACTAAAATCTGGAACATAAGGATCCCCACTATCACTTCTTTTCAACATAGTATTGGAAGTCCTCGCCACAGCAATCAGATAAGAAAAAGAATAAAAGTTATCCAAATTGGAAGAAAAGAGGTATAATTGTCATTATATACATGACATGACACTATATATAGAAAACCCTAAATATGCTATGGAAAAACATTCAGCAGGGTAGGAGAGTACAAGATTAACATACAGAAATTAGGATTTCCTGCCATGGCACAGTGGGTTAAGAATGCAATCACAGGAGTTGCCATCATGGCTCAGTGGTTAGCGAATCCGACTAGGAACCATGAGGTTGTGGGCTCGATCCCTGGCATCGCTAAGTGGGTTAAGGATCTGGTGTTGCCGTGAGCTGTGGTGTAGGTTGCAGATGCGGCTCGGATCCCACATGGCTGTGGCTGTGGCATAAGCCGGCAATTACAGCTCCTCCTGTTAGACCCTTAGCCTGGGAACCTCCATATGCTGTAAGTGCGGCCCTAGAAAAGGCAAAAAGACAAAAAAAAAAAAAAAAAAACAGAGACTACAGGAGTTCCCATCGTGGCTCAGTGGTTAATGAATCCAACTAGGAACCACGAGGTTGTGGGTTCAGTCCCTGGCCTTGCTCAGTGGATTAAGGATCTGGCGTTGCAATGAGTGTGGTGTAGGTTGCAGATGCAGCTCGGATCCTACGTTGCTGTGGTTCTGGCGTAGGCTGGTGGCTACAGCTCCAATTAGACCCCTATCCTGGGAATCTCCTTATGCTGCGGTTGTGGCCCTAGAAAAAAAAAAGAATGCAACTACAGAGGCTTGGGTTACTACATATGTGGGGCCAATCCCTGGTCTGGTACAGTGGGTTAACGGATCTGGCATTGCCACAGCTGTGGCTTAGGTCATGGCTGTGGCTCAGATTCAGGCCATGGCCCAAGACTTCCATGTGCTTCAAGTGAGGCCATAAAAACAAAGACTGAAATCATATAGAATACAGTTAAATTTCCTTATACTAACAATGAAATATCAGAAAGGGAATTATAATAACAATTCTTTTTAAAATTGCACCCCAGGAGTTCCTGTCATGGCTCAGCGGAAACTAATCTGACTAGCATCCATTAGGATGCAGGTTTGATCTCTGGCCTTGATCAGTGGGTTAAGGATCCAGTGTTGCCATGAGCTGAGGTGTACATCACAGACACAGTTCGGATATGGCATTGCTGTGGCTGTGGTGTAGGCCAGCAGCTACAGTTCAATTCAACCCCTGATCTAGGAACCTCCATATGCCCCAAGTACAGCCCTAAAAAAAAAAAAAATTAAATAAAATTGCACCTCAAAGTTAAAATACTTAGGAGTAAAACTGACCAAGGGTTAAAGACATATATGCTTAGAAGTATGAAACATTGAGAAAAGAAATTATGATTTTTTTTTTGCCCTTTTGTCTTTTCCAGGGACACACCTGCGGCATATGGAGGTTCCCAGGCTAGGGGTCCAATCAGAGCTGTAGCTGCCAGCCTGTGCCACAGCCACAGCAATGTGAGATCCGAGCCGAGTCTGCTACCTACACCACAGCTCATAGCAATACCGGATCCTTAACTCACTGAGCAAGGCCAGGGATTGAACTCACAACCTCATGATTCCTAGTTGGATTCGTTAACCACTGAGCCATGACGGGAACTCCTAAAGATGATTTAAATAAACGGAAAGATATCCTATGCTCTTGGATTGGAAGAATTAATGTTGTTAAAATTGCTGTACCTACCCAGAGCAATCTACAGGTTTAATGCAATTCCTGTGAAATCACCCATGACTTTTTTCACAAAACTAGAACAAGTGGTCCTAAAATTTATATGGAACCATAAAGACCCAGAATTACCAAAGCAATCTTAAAGAAAAAGAATAAAGCAGGAGGTATAGTCCTCCCAGACTTCAGACAACACTATAAAGCTACAATGATCAAAACAGTGTGGTATTGGCACATAAACAGACAAATGGATCAGTGAATGGACCAGAATAGAGAGCCCAGAAATAAACCCACACACCTGCAGTCAGTTAATCTTTGACATAGGAAGCAAGAATATACAATGGGAAAAAGACAATCTCTTTAGCAAGTCGTGTTGGGAAAGCTGGACAACTGTGTGTAAATCAATGAAGTTAGAACACACCTCGCCATACACAAAAATAAACTCAAAATGGCTTAAAGACAAACATAAGATGTGATAACCATAAAATTAGAAGAGGTTGTAGGCAAAACATTCTCTGACATAAATGCCACCAGTGTTTTCTTAGATCAAGAAAGGCAATAGGAATAAAACCGAAGCAATAGGAATAAAACCAAAAATAAATGATCGGATCTAATCAAACTTTAAAGCTTTTGTGCAGCAAAGCAAACCGTGAGGAAAATGAAAAAACAGCTTAGAGAATGGGAGAAAATATTTGCAATTGAAGCAATCAACAAGGGTTTAATTTCCAAAATATACGAACAGCTCATATAACTCAACAATAACAACAACAAAAATGGACAGAAGACCGAAATAGAAATTTTTCCAAAGAAGAAATACAGATGGGTGGTAGGCACATGAAGTGGTGTTCAACATCACTAATTATTAGAGAAATGCAAATCAAAACTACAAGGAGATACGGAGTTTCCATCGTGGCTCAGTGGAAACCAATCTGACTAGTATCTGTAAGGACTCAGGTTTGTTCCCTGGCCTCACTCAGTGAGTTGAGGATTAAGTGTTGCCGTGAGCTGCACTGTAGGTCACAGACAGAGCTCACATCCCTCGTTACTGTGGCTGTGATGTAGGCCAGCGGCTATAGTTCTGATTTGACCCCTAGCCTGGGAACCTCCATATGCTGCAAGTGTGGCTCAAAAAAGAAACAAAAAAAAGCTACAAGGCAATATCACCTCACACCTGTTAGAATGACCATCATTAAAAAGTCTACAAATGACAAATGCTGGAGAGAATGTGGATGAAAAGGAAGTCTTCTACACTCTTGGTGGGAATGTATGTTGCTGCGGCCACTAGGGAAAATGGCATGGAAGTTCCTCAGAAAACTAAAGAGGGAGTTATCATGTAACCCAGCAGTCCCACTCCTGGACATATATCCAGAGAAAATTATAATTTAAACAGGTACAGGCACCCCTATTTTCATAACAGGACTATTCACAATAGCCAAGACATGGAAACAACCTACATGTCCATTGACAAATGAGTTCAGACAGTGTGGTACATGTATACAGCAGAATAGTACTCCGCCATAAACAGTGCCATTTTGCAGCAACATGGATGCAACTACAGATCATCATGTTAAGTGACATAAGAAGGAGAAGAACAAACACCATATGATAACAGTTATATGTGGAATCTAAAATATGACACAGATGAACTTATCTACAAAACAGAAACAGACTCATGGACAAGGAGAACTGATTTGTGGTTGCCTAGTGGGAGGGGGTCAGTAGAGGACTGGGGTGGGAGGTTGGAGTTAACAGATGTAATCTGTCATACACGGAGGAGATAACAAGGTCCTACTGTGTAGCGGAGGAGATAACAAGGTCCTCCTGTGTAGCACAGAGAGTTGTATTCAGTGTCCTCTGATAAGCCATCATGGAAAAGGAAAAAAAAAGAATATGTATGTATTTCTAAGAGTCACTTTGCTCTACAGCAGAAATTAACACAAAGTTGTAAATGAACTGTTCAATAAAAATAAATTTAAAAGAAGAAATGCTTGTTAGCTTTCAGTATTGTTGATCTTGTGTCCATCCACTTTGCTGAACATGCTTATTAGTTCTGAAAGTTTATAGATTCTATTTCCTGTGTAGATGTCTACAAATGACAGTTTTTTGAGGAATGGTAGAGTTTTTTTCCATTCTATGTGCCTGTGTTTTTCTAATTGTTGGCTAGAGCTTCTTACATGGTGATAGTGAGCATCTTGTATTATTTCTGACCTGAATGGGAGTTCTGAAATTGCATTGTAAGTTTTGAGAAGATACTATTTTCAGTTTGAGGAACCAAGTTTCTTTCTGTTCCTGTTTTCTTAGGTATATATATCATGAGTTAGTGTTGTATGCTGCTAAATTTTTTGTGTATCTTTTGTAAAGTTTCGAATGGTTGTTCTCTTTTAATTTTTTGTTTGTTTGTTTGTTTTGTCTTTTTGCCTTATCTAGGGAAGCACCCGTGGCATTTGGAGGTTCCCAGGCTAGGGATCTAACAGGAGCTGTAGCTGCTGGCCTTCGCCACAGCCACAGCAACGCGGGGTCCGAGCCGCATCTGCAACCTACACCACAGCTCATGGCAACGCCAGATCCTTAACCCACTGAGCAAGGCCAGGGATCGAACGAGCAACCTCATGGTTCCTAGTCAGATTCTTTAACCACTTAGCCACGACGGGAATTCCTCTTTTAATTTTTTAGTATCTAAAACATTAATAGAATTTCTGATACTGAATCATTCCTATGATAAACCTTGTTTGAGCATGATGTAATTATATAGTTTTTAATTCAAGTCTATTAGTTTTTTGTCAATGTAGAAAGAGATTTGTTTATAATCTTTTCTCATACTCTCTGTCCAGCTTTGGTATTAAGGCTATATTATGCTCAAAAAAAATGTTAGATGTCTTTTCTTCTTTTTCTGGCCGCTGAATCAGTTTCTGTAAGGTTGGGATTATCTTTTATGTGTGTCTGATAAAATTTACCAGTAAAAACAATCTGAACTTAGAGTCTCTCAGTTGGAATCGAGCAGGAAAGATTTTTGATTACTGAGATTTTTTGATCTGTTTTGTTAATTATTTTTCTATGTATATGTTTCATTTATTAATATAGTTATTGATAGTATCCATTTATTTTTTAAATATTCTTTCTGGGTCTGTGCCCTTTGGTATAATTGGGACACAATTGGAGAAATGTTGGTATGGCAGAAGAGTTTGTAGGGGATAGGATCATTTGAAGAGAAAGAGGAGAATTGACCATTTTGGTTCCTATTACCTATGTTCCACCTATAGACCGTCTGTTCCTGTTCAGTTCCAGTACTTTCTGCCAACATACCCACCTTCAGCATACCCGCTGGCTGCTCACACCTACACCCCCATCACCAGCTCTGTGTCCACCATTCGACAGTATCCAGGTATGAGACCCACTGTGAAGATGACTTTTAGCATTTTAATTTTTGCAAGCAATGAGACAGAAATCACTCAGTGAGTATTTCTAGTATGGGTTTAATTACTCCAGTTTCTGTTTTCAAATTCTGATAAAGCTGAAATCTGAAGCTTTAAGATTGTAAATCACTGTCTCTGAGATCTTGGTTGTTACTTATTAGCGGTATTAGCATGATTTTTTCCCACCCCGAGGATAATTATGTTAACAGTTTTTATATAATCCCATCAGGTGGTGGTACAGTTAAAACAAGTGAAGCGGAGTTCCCATCGTGGCTCAGTAGAAACAAATCTGACTGGTATCCGTGAGGACGCAGGTTTTGATCCCTGGCCTCATTCAGTGGGTTAAGGATCCGACATTGCTGTGAGCTATGGTATAGGTCACAGATGCAGCTCAGAGCTGGTATTGCTGTGGCTGTGGTACAGGCTGGCAGCTGCCGCTCCAATTTGACCCCTAGACTGAGAACCTCCACGTGCCATGGGTACGGCCCTAAGAAGACAAATATATATATATATATATATAAAAATAAAATGAGTAAAGCTTTACTCTTATAGGGTTTCTATTGTTTTGTGGGATATTTGTTGTGGCTTTTTCTTTTCTTTTCTTTTTTCTTTTTTGGCTGCCCCATGGCATGTAGAGTTCCCAGCCCAGGGATCAGATCTGAGCCACAGTCAAGACCCAAGCCTTAGCTGTGGCAATGCCAGATTCTTAGCCCCCTGTGCCAGGCCAGGAATCGAACCTGCGTCCTAGTGCTCCCAAGACACTGCTGATCCTGTTGTGCCACAGCAGGAACTTCTGTTGGGTTTTTAATGTTAGTCCAATTATGCTCAGCATTCACCATCCAGTCTTGTTTTAAAAAAAAAAAGTTATTTTTGCTAATCCAGAATAAATAGTACTTAAACTCCAGGGTTTATAGAATGTTTTCCTATGTGACCCTTGGCTCACTTTGGGCTGGAAAAGGCTGGTTCATACCATTGTGACCATTGCCCTTCTGCAGTACAGTCCAGGACTGTAGCCAGCCCCACATGTGGCCATTGAGCATTTGAAGGGGGACATGACCCAAATGAGGAACTGAATTTTTTTGTTTTACTTAATTGAGAAAAATTTCTAATATGTTCAGAACAACTTAGTGATAGGAAACTGCTTTTTTCAAAATTATAGATAGATTTTATGGAATCAAGATACAAAATGAAATATTTCTAATAAAAATTTATTACGTGAATTGAGAAGCGTTTTAAGAGTAAAATGTACCCTGAATTTGAAGACATAACATGGAAAAGAGAATGTAAATTGTCTTACTAATAATTCTTACAGTGATTACATTTTGAAATGATAATTTGGGGAGGTGTATTGAGTTAAACAAGATATATCATTAGTTCCAATTGTGGGGAGTTCCCGTCGTGGCTCAGTGGTTAACGAATCCGACTAGGAACCATAGATTGCCGGTTTGATCCCTGGCCTTGCTCAGTGTGTTAAGGATCCGGCATTGCTGTGAGCTGTGGTGTAGGTTGCAGACGCAGCTCGGATCCCGCTTGCTGTGGCTGTGGTGTAGGCCGGCAGCTACAGCTCCTGTTAGACCCCTAGCCTGGGAACCTCCATATGCCGTGGGTGCGGCCCTAGATAAGGCAAAAAGACAAAAAAAAAAAAGGAGTTCCCATTGTGGCTCAGCAGTTAATGAACCTGACTAGCATCCATAAGGACTCGGGCTCCATCTCTAACCTCACTCAGTGGGTTAAGGATCCAGCGTTGCTGTGAGCTGTGGTGTAGGTCACAGACGTGGCTCGGATCCAATGTTGCTATGGCTAGCCTCGGAACCTCCATAGCTCTAAAAAAAAAAAAAAAGAGATGTATCATTAAAGTTACTTTATTAATACAGCTTTTTACTTTATTAATATGGCTACTAAAAAATACAAAATTGCATGTATGACTTACATTTTCATTGGACAGTGCTAGTCGAAACCTTTCAAATACTAAGGTTTAAATAACTTTGAAAATAGGTCCCTCCGTCTCTGCATTGTTTTGTGTGTTGATTTTTTGGGTGTGTGCATGGGGTGGGGGTGGGCGGTTGCTTTTCAAAACTTCCCTCAAGTTTCATTTTACTTTTTCCTTTAATTTGGGAAAATAACTTCATTCTGAATTTTTTGTCCTATTTTGCTATATATCAAAATAATAACTTCTTTTTAAAGGAAATTCATAAAGATTTCTTTCCTTCCTTTTTTTTTTTTTTTTTTTTTTTTTTACCTTTTTGGGCTGCACCCCTGGCATATGGAGATTCCCAGGCTAGGAGTCCAGTTGGAGCTATAGCCGCGAGCCTACACCACAGCCACAGCACTCTATCTGAGCCGTGTTTGCGACCTACACCACAGCTCACAGCAACACCAGATCCTTAACCCACTGAGTGAGGCCAGGGATCAAACCTACAACCTCGTGGTTCCTAGTCGGATTTGTTTCTGCTGCGCCACAACGGAAACTCCTCATAACATTTCTTTACTAACAATTCTATAAAGTAAAATCATATTTATTGCCAGAAGCAGGATGCTAAAACTGTCATAGAAACATGTTGACAGTAAGTAAATTTCATGCCTCTGTGTGTGTGTGGTTACACTGCTGAAAATTCTTCAGTCTCTGTATCAGTAACAGCACTCGCCTTCAGCTTCCTTCATCTACTGCCTTAGCCAATTGATATTTCTGTAACAGTGCAGTCATTTTGCCTGCACCAGAGGTGATTCATGACCAATATGTGTTTCTGAATGCTAGTCAACTGAAAAGGGCATGCCGAGCTCTGCAGACACTGTCATTTTGTGTAAACATTTATTGTGAAAGTCCATCATAAGAGCAGGGTTCAAAATGTTGGGGGTCCTGCCAGTCATCTCTTTCTCTACACGATTCCAAGGGTTTTTGTTTTTGTTTTTGTTTTTTGCTACTTTGAGCTGCACCTGTGGTATATGGAGGTTCCCAGGCTAGGGGTTGAATCAGAGCTGTAGCTGCCAGCCTACGCCAGCCACAGCAACGCTGGATCCTAACCCACTGAGCAAGGTCAGGGATCGAACCCGCAACCTCATGGTTCCTAGTTGGATTCGTTTCCGCTGTGCCACAACGAGATCCCCAAGGGTCTTTTTTTTTTACCACCACAGTAGCCCTGCCCTGCTCGTTACTAACACAGTAAAGTGAATAGAACAGTCAATATATTATTTCATCTGGTACCTGTATACTGTCATTGGTGCAGATGCGAGCTAATATATTATTTCTCAGAATAGAGAAATGTGAATCTATACATGGGTAGACATAAATGAAAAAATGATTTAGTAACTAGCTTACGGTGTCCTGTTTTCCAGCATTGTGGACCTATTAGCTTATATTAAGGAAGATGTTTTCAAATCATGAAGAGAGCAAGAGTTCCCTGGTGACTCTGGGTTAAGGATCTGACATTGTCACTGCTGTGGCATGGGTTTGATCCCTGGCCTGTGAATGTCTACAAAAAGTTTAAAACATTAAAAACAGAAAAAGAACAGGAAAGTTTGTATATAATAGGCTCTGATGTTGACAAATACAGGATTACTCTAATACATAGTTTATGATACATTAAAGCAATTGTTCATGGTCTCTAGTTGCTTGTAAAAATGGAATCTTGGAGTTCCCATTGTGGCTCAGCAGTTAACGAAACCCACGAGAATCCATGAGGACACAGGTTCAATCCCTGGCCTCTCTCAGTGGGTTAAGGAGCTGGCGTTGCTGTGAGCTGTGGTGAGGTCACAGATGCAGCTCAGATCCCGAGTTGTGACTCTGGCTCAGGCTGGCGGCTACAGCTCCAATTCGATCCCTGGCCTGGGAACATCCATATGCTGCGGGTGTGGCCCTAAAAGACCAAAAAAAAAAAAAAGGAAATCTTGTTGGTCTCTTAGTTATAAGTTAAATGGAGAGATGAATATGTAATTATGAATGTAGATGCGTAATTTATATCATTTGCGGGGAATTAATCCCTCTCATACTGTTCCTGAAATTTCACTTGTTTCAGAGATGTTTTCCACTTCATTAATTTTTTCACTTGTGCATTAGTTCCCCAAATACTTATTGAAACCCTACTGTGTGTAAGGTCCTGTGCTAGACTTTATTTATTTATTTATTTATTTATTTGATCACATCCATAGCATGGGGAAGTTCCTGGGCCTGGAATTGAACCTGCGCCACAACAGTGACCAGAGCCATAGAAGTGACAATGCTGGTTCCGTAACCCACTGAACCACCAGCAAATTCTTAGGCTTTATTTTTATAGTTGACTTTTAAACAGATGTCACTTTCAACAAACCTTGTATCTAGTAGGGAGATAAGATGTGAAGAGCTACTGTAGTGTGTGCCAGATCCCAAGAGAGGGGCTTGAGCAAAGCCATGCCGATTCTAAACTAAGAGGTTATTTCCACTTGACTCCTCAGTTAGGGCTGTAGGGTTGGAGGTCAAGAATGATTTCCTAAAGGAAGTTTGGAAAGCAAGTCTCAGAATGGATAGGGCAGAGCCACGGTAGGACTGGAGTAAAGCACATTTCCATCTGTAAATAAAGTATTAGCATAGAATATGTGCTTGAAGAAGAGTGGTTTGATTTTGGCAGGGGCATAGTGTGAGTGAGAATGCAAAGCAAGGAATGAGAATGAATCTTAAAAAGTCCTGGAGTGGCGACTAGACTGCAGGTTCTGCAACAGGTACATAACCAAAAACTGTTATTTAACAGAAATAACAAAGATACACTTCTCAGGAAGAATCATTTCCAGTAACACTCTGGAAATTGTGTATGTATGTATTTTACACGGGAAGAATTGCAACACAGCAGTGACTATAAATTTATGTGTACTATTCACTATACTTTTCTTATAATAATTTATGTTTTTATCTCTTTGGTTTATAAAACTTTTTCAAAAGTTAGATCTTTTTTAAAAATCGCATCAGAGTTCCTGTGGTGGCTCAGTGGTTAATGAATCCGACTAGGAACCATGAGGTTGCAGGTTCGATACCTGCCCTTGCTCAGTGGGTTAAGGATCCGGTGTCGCCATGAGCTGTGGTGTAGGTCGCAGACATGGCTCAGATCCCACGTTGCTGTGGCTGTGCGTCGGCCGGTGGCTACAGCTCCTATTAGACCCCTAGCCTGGGAACTTCCATATGCCACGGGTGTGACCCTGAAAAGACAAAAAATAAAAATGAAATAAAAATTGCGTTATAATTGACATTTATTAGTGTCCCGTGTATAATGTGATCGAATATTTATATGTATTGCAAGTCTGGTTAGCATCTGTCACCATAGTTACAGATTGTTTTTTCTTGTGATAAGAACTACTCTCTCAGCAACTTTTAAATATGAAATACAGGAGTTTCCGTCGTGGCTCAGCAAAAACGAATCTGGCTAGCATCCATGAGGATGCAGGATCAATCCCTGGCCTTGCTCAGTGGGTTAAAGATCTGGCGTTGCCGCAAACTGTGGTATAGGTCACAGACATAGTTCAGATTCCTGCATTGCTGTGGCTGTGGCGTAGGCCAATGGCTACAGCTCCAATTTGACCCTTAGTCTGGAACCCTCCATATGCCGCAGGTGCAGCCCTGAAAAGACAAAAAAAAAAAAAAATCCATAACTACTGTATAAGGTAGGAGTTCAAAAACACCTGTGATAGTGGTTCTGTTAATTAAAGCAGATTCTTAACCTGGAGGCATTGATGTAGCTCAGAAGTCTTATATTATTTACATAGTTGCCTGTTCACATTTCACATTTAGTAAATGATTGCTTTTTTCTTGTTTTAATGCTGTTTCTAGTAGTCTGCAGAGCATATTAAATTGTTAGGAAGTAAGGAGAAAAAATACTCAATATATAGTGTTTCATCTAAGCCCCCTTTTCTTAACTAAGGGTTTAGATCTTAAACAGTGAAAAGATTCTGTTTTGATTTGAATGTTTTTCTCCTTCTATGGACTCTGTCTAATCAGATCTAACATTTTTGTCACTTTTTGCATCATTTTCAGTTTCAGCTCAGGCTCCCAACTCTGCCATCACAGCTCAGACTGGAGTTGGGGTGGCGTCCACAGTCCACCTAAACCCCATGCAGCTGATGACAGTGGATGCTTCTCATGCTCGACACATCCAAGGGATCCAGCCAGCCCCCATCAGTACCCAGGGCATCCAACCAGCCCCCATCGGGACCCCAGGGATCCAGCCAGCCCCCATTGGCACACAGGGAATTCACCCCGCAACCTCAATCAGCACACAAGGACTTCAGCCTGCGCCAATAGGTACCCAGCAGCCTCAGCCTGAAGGGAAGACTTCAGGTAATTTTAAATTTTTGCATGGAAATTGGTGTGGAGGAAAAAGACAAAGGAGTTTAAATCATGGTTCTGCCATTTCCTGGCTTTGTGGTCTCAGTTACTCTCCTGGGAAAGCACGTACATAAACCGCCTAGTATGCATTTGTGTGTAGGCAGGAGCATTCTAAAAGCTCTTACTTGAGAGAGCACATTCACCTTATAGAGTAGCGTTTTCGTTCTGTTTTAAGATTTTCTTTGAAGTTGTATGTAAAGCTGTAAAGATAGGCTGGAATGTTAATACTGTTATTAGGGACTGAGAGGCAGTGGTGTTATACAAAAAGAAAAAGCTATAGAAGAGTATCTTAAAGTATATGGGTACTTTATGTGTCTTAAAGTAATTACAATTGTAGAGAAAGTAAAAATGGTCATGGATCCTGTGTCATTAGACTTTGTCACCTCTCCCACTTTGCCATCTGCTTTTGGCAGATGAACACTGTGCTTTTATTCCTCATCTTCTTGAAATTGGACGATCATAACATGGGAATCTTTTTTTTTCTTTTTTTAAGAACTGCACCTGCGGCATATGGAGGTTCCCAGGCTAGGCGTCTAATTGGCCCTGTAGCCACCAGCCTACACCACAGCCACAGCAATGCCAGATCCGAGCCATGTCTGTGACGTACACCACAGCTCACGGCAGCGCTGGATCCTTAACCCACTGAGTGAGGCCAGGGATCGAACCTGCAACCTCATGGTTCCTAGTCGGATTCGTTTACGGTAACTCCCAACGTGGATATTCTTTTTTTTTTTGGTCTTTTTGCCTTTTCTAAGGCCACACTCACAGCATATGGAGGTTCCCAGGCTAGGGTTCTAATCGGAGCTGTAGCCTCTGGCCTACACCACAGCCACAGCAATGCTGGATCCGAGCTGCGTCTGCAACCTACACCACAGCTCACAACAACACCAGATCCTTAACCCACTGAGCAAGGCCAGGGATCGAACCCGCAA
>PVHT020000141.1:6277825-6292472 GCA_004024745.2 Catagonus wagneri
TTTTTTTTTTTTTTTTTTTTTTTTTTTTTTTGTCTTTTTGCCTTTTCTAGGGCCGCACTCACAGCATATGGAGGTTCCCAAGCTAAGGGTCTAATCGGAGCTGTAGCCGCTGGCCACAGCCACAGCCACAGCAACGCTGGATCCAAGCTGCATCTGCAACCTACACCACAGCTCACAACAACACCGGCTCCTTAACCCACTGAGCAAGGTCAGGGATCGAACCTACAATCTCATGGTTCCTAGTCGGATTCGTTAACCACTGAGCCACGACGGGAACTCCAACATGGGTATTCTTCATTGTGGTGGTGGAATTGTTGTCTGTTTTCTTAAATGACATTTTAGTAACATTCCTTCCATTTCCTTCTCTTCATTGTTCTTTCCTGCCCCCTCCACGTCCTGCAGCAGTGGTATTGGCAGATGGAGCCACAATTGTAGCCAACCCCATTAGCAATCCATTCAGTGCTGCTCCAGCAGCAACAACTGTGGTACAGACTCACAGCCAGAGTGCAAGCACCAACGCTCCAGCCCAGGGCTCATCCCCGCGGCCAAGTATACTCCGGAAGAAACCTGCCACCGATGGGTGAGTAGACCCGGAAGTACCAGATGGCACCTCTAGTTCTGGATTTAATTGGTAGAAACAACAGGCATTAGTCCAGTGTTGGTGGCAAAATCAATTTCTGCCAAATAGCTGGACTGCAGCATTGTTCCTAGCTCATACTGTAGGATGGTAAGAATCCAGGAGTCACTTGGTATCAGTTGGTAAGCATCTCTTTTAGATTACTCTAGGAGTTCTCTCTGTTTCTGAGACTTTAGTATCAGAACCCCTAAAGTGGGAGTTCCGGTCATGGCTCAGTGGTTAACGAATGTGACTAGGAACTGTGACGTTGCGGGTTTGATCCCTGGCCTTGCTCAGTGGGTTAAGGATCCGGTGTTGCCATGAGCTATGGTGTAGGTTGCAGACGCGGCTTGGATCTGGCGTTGCTGTGGCTCTGACATAGGCCAGCGGCTACAGCTCCGATTAGACCCCTAGACTGGGAACCTCCGTATGCCGCGAGTGCGGCCCTAGAAAAGGCAAAAAGACAAAAAAAAAAAGGGAACCCCTAAAGTAACTTGTAAGGAACTCTTCGGGCCTGTCTAGGTAGACACAGTGTGTACTGTGTAGTATTTCCTAGTTGTCTTAAATGAATTATTGCTCAGGGCAAACAATTTCCCCAGTGTGGTAAGGGTCATATGTACTAGCTGATAGTGTTCTGTATTGTCCTATAAGCATCTGAGTTGCCAGGCCCTAGGTGGGAAGGTATGTGCTTTGCTACGAAACAGAGACTAGAGTCTCTGTCTTTCAACTCTTAACTCAGTCCATGACATCGTGACTTCATAAATGAAAATGCAAGGCAGAGCCTGTAGTTAAGATGGCAGACTGAACACGTCCTTCCTCTCAAAACCCTACAGAACTTTTAGTAAGTTTAAGTCTAAACTCTATAGAACTGGCCTATGCCGCAGCCACAGCAACGCAGGATCTGAGCCGCGTCTGCAGCCTACACCACAGCTCACAGCAACGCCAGATCCTTAACCCACTGAGCAAGGCCAGGGATCGAGCCTGCAACCGCATGGTTCCTAGTTGGATTTGTTAACCACTGCGCCACGACAGGAACTCCTACACTCTTTTTTTTAAAAAGCTAAAACAGTTCTATAGAGAAAAGACAAAAATTTGAAGAGCTAGTTCACGAGATCCTATTTCCAGGTACTGGGGTTTCAGCAAGACAGTTCATAGAAAAGGAGGGGGACTCACTTAAAAATAATTCATAGAGGGGAGTTCCTGTGATGGCACAGCGGAAACAAATCTGACTAGGAACCATTAGGTTGTGGGTTTGATCCCTGGCCTCGCTCAGTGGGTTAAGGATCCGGCGTTGCCGTGAGCTGTAGGTCACAGATTCTGCTCAGATCTGGCATTGCTGTGACTGTGGTGCAGGCCAGTGGCTACAGCTGCGATTTGACTCCTAGCTTGGAAACTTCCATATGCCGAAGTTGTGGCCCTAAAAAAACAATTAATTAATTTAAAAACTTTTTTAAATTAAAGTAAAAAAAAAAATTCATAGAAAGTTACCAAATCTTAAGGTTAGAAGTTTCCTGATTTCACAAGCCATGACGTGCTCAGCGGAGTAGATGCAGTGGGCACAGACCATCACTAGGAGAAAGTATTTTGGAATTTCACAGCCCTGAACAGAGAGATCTGTGCTCCTATACTTTGTCACCTCCAGAGGCCCTTCTCCTGTGCCTTCTGTGATTGCCTGTTGTCATCCGAGTGTCCTGAGATGTGACTACTTCTCCAAGCATGGCTTTTTGCTTTCATTGCAACCGGACTCTTCCTAGGGGTCTCAACTTCCTCTTCTTCTTTTTCCCCAGGGTGGTGGCTCTCTCTTACCCCCGACCCCTTCCTGTCACTGGGCCTGGGACTGGGGTAGATCACTGCCACTTTCAGGCCATTCCTCCTCAAAAGCAGATGTTCTTTCTCATCGGTATTTATATTTCATAAAATCTGCAATTGAAAAAGCAGTTTCAGGGAGTTCCTGTCGTGGCACAGCAGAAATGAATCCAAGTAGGAACCATGAGGTTGCGGATTCGGTTCTTGGCCTTGCCCAGTAGGTTAAGGATCCAGCATTGCCATGAGCTGTGGTGTAGGTCGCAGACGCGGCTTGGGTCCAGCGTTGCTGTGCCTCAGCCATAGGCCAGTGGCTACAGCTCTGATTTGACCGTACCCTGGGAACCTCCATATGTTGTGGGTGCGACCCTAGAAAGACAAAAAAAAAAAAAAAAAAAGGGAAAGGAAAGGAAAAGCAGTTTCACGTAACTGGGTTAATCCAGACATGCTGAAAGGTTTTTTAGGGCCATACCAGTGGCATATGGAGTTTCTCAGGCTAGGGGTCAAATCAGAGCTGTAGCTGCTGGCCTACACCACAGCCATAGCAACCTAGGATGGGAGCCGCGTCTGCAACCTACACCACAGCTCACTGCAATGTCAGATCCTTAATCCACTGAGTGGGGCCAGGGATCGAACCTGTGTCCTCATGGATGCTAGTCAGATTCGTTATTCACTGAGCCACAACAGGAACTCCAAATACCAGTTTTTAAATTCAAATTAACTTCATTGCAATATTGTTAAATATTGCTCATCACTTGCATTTGCCAGCTTTCAGGTGCTTAGTAGTACCATATGGCTGGTGTTCACCTTCCAGGACAGGGAGGCCCTCGGGGCTTGATCAGATTCAGATTTCATTTGGGGGCTGCGTTTGTCCTTAGAAGGTACATAGGCTCTGGCTGTCACACTGTCTTTAACTTGAATGTTAACAGAAATGGTTTCTCAGCACTGACCTCCCAGTTTCTGGAATGCCCTCCCGCCTCTGCCCTCCCTCAACGGTGCACACTCATAAGCGCTAGCACCCCAAAGCACGAAAGTCCAGCAGCTTCTTCTGTGCCCCAAGTCCCACTCCAGCAAGACCCACCTGGGAGCCTTCAGACTGCTGGTCCTTTCACTTGGCCTCACTGCCTTTCCTGGCCTCTTTGCTTTCCCTGGGGCAGATTCTGTGATCTGTCGCAATCATTTCCTTGCATACAGCCTCAGCTCCCTTGCCTTCCTCCTCACTCTGTCTAACCAGGGTTAAGTCCAACTAATTTGTGTCAGGCTGCTTGCATCCGTGCAGCAGGGTGTTCGCAGGGAGCGCCACGTTGACTGGCACTGGGACCTCACAGCAGACTAGCTGAGACTGCTTTCGCAGACTAGCCTTCTAGACACTGTGAGCTCTGCACCCCTCCAGGTGTCCACACCTCCTCCTCCACACTCACTTGTAGCTCATGAACAGAAACAACCAAAAGAGAGCTTGACAAACTAGCTGTCACGTCTTACCTGTGAGCCCATCCCCCACGCCGCCTCCATCTCTCAGTGCAGGTGAGCACTCAGGGCATCTCACCAAAGCTCCTGATTGCAGCCTTTCTCACCTGCTCAAGAGCAGTGCTGCAGCTCTCCTCCCTCTCTTCTCCTTTATCAGTTTCTTGCTAGTGGATCATTCACATAAAAAGTATAAACTCGCTGTCATTTCTTCCATCTTAAAAAAAAATTCTGTTGAGCCACTTTGTTCCACTAACTACCCGATTTTTTGTTGTTGTTGTTCCTATTTAAAAAGAAAACAAAGGAGCTGTCTGTATTTGCTGGCTCCTCTTCTTCCAGCCCCTTTCTGTCAGCATTTTCACTGCACAGATAATGTTCATACAGTGTAAAGAGTTAGCACAAGGTGAACACAAAATACAACCACTGTATAGGTCAAGAAACACAGCATTACCAGCACCATCTCCGAAAGGTGACTAGCCAGTTTGCGTTTTACCTTACAGATTTGTTTTGCCTTTTTTGAGCTCCCATAGAATCCTGTGTTATACATTTTTTGTGTGAGTCTGTCTTCTTTCACGTGGTTTGGGGAGATTCATCCACATTACTACATGCGATTGTAACTATTATATTGTTATATAAAATGCCCTTGTATAAGAATACCATACTTTGTCCATGAGTACTTGCCTTTTTTTTTCCAGTTTGGGGCCATCATATTGTTCTGATGCATCATTAAACACATTGCTGTTATGTACCTTGGAGGGGGTTTGGCTGTACTAACGTTCAGCTCCAGCAGATAAAGCCAGCAATCTGTCCAGGCTTTTATACCCATTTATAGTCACCGGTAGTGGAGTCACGGCTTTTGTCAGCATTTGTTATTCAGCACTCTTTTTAAATTTGGTCGTTCTGTGGGTTTATAGTGATGTACCTCATTAGGAGTTTTGGGGGGCTTTATTTAAGGGGGTTGGGGTGGAATTGGTCTTGCATATTTCTTTTTATTGTGGGAAATTTAAACATAATACAAATCTGAGCATATGAATTTATATCCATTGTCCAAGTTCATTTATTAATTTATTAACTCATGTTTTATCTGATGCCCATCTGCCCCCTTCCACCAACTTGTTTTGAAGCAAATCTCAGGGAACACATCACTTCATTTTGTTTCCTGAGGTACACTTGTATTGCTATAAGCTTTGCTGTTAGAACTGCTTTTGCTGCATCTCATAGGCTTTGGGTTGTTGTATCTTTGTTGTCATTTGGTTCTAGGTATTTTTTAACTTCCTCTTTGATTTCTTCAGTGATCCATTGGTTGTTTAGTAACATGTTTAGTCTCCATGTGTTTGTGCTTTTTACAGTTTTTTTCTGTGCTTGATTTCCAGTTGTGTATTATTATGGTTGGAAAAGATGCTTGATATGATTTCAGTTTTCTTAAATTTACTCAGGCTTGATTTGTGGCCCATCATGTGATCTATCCTAGGGAATGTTCCATGTGCACTTGAGAAGAATGTGTATTCTGCTGCTTTTAGATGGAATGTTCTTTAAATATCTGTTAAGTCCATTTGGTCTAATGCATCATTTAAAGCCTGTGTTTCCTTGTTGATTTTGTGTCTGGATGATCTGTTCATTGCTGTAAGTAGGGTGTTAAAGTCCCCCCACTGTTATTGTGTTACTGTCAGTTTCTCCTTTTAAGGTTGTTAGCAGTTGCCATACATATTAAAGTGATTATTTTAAGGTCTCTTTTGTCTGATAATGATTACTGTTACTCCAGCTTTCTTTTGATTTTCGTTTGCATGAAATATTTTCTTCCATTCTCTCACTTTCAATTTGTATGTGTCCCTAGAACTGAAGTGGGTCTTTTGAAGACAGCATATATACAGGTCTTGTTTTTGTATCCATTCAGCCAGTCTCTGTCTTTGCTTGGGGCATTTTGTCCATTTACATTTAAGGTAGTTATTGATATGTATGTTCTTATTACCATATTATTAACTGTTTTGGATTTGTATTTGTTGGTCTTTTTTCTTCCCTTCTCTTGTTCCCTTCTCTTTTGGTTTGATGACTGTATTAGTATTGTATTTGAGTTGCATTTTCTTATTTGTGTATCTATTGTAGATTTTTGGTTTACAGTTAGCCTGAAGTTTTGGTATGTATAGGAGTCTATAAATATACAAGATTGATTTAAATTTTTGGTCTCTTAATCCAAGTGCATCTCCAGTGTCCTGCATTTGTATCCTGCTCTTCTCATGATTTCTGATTTTGGTAGCATATTTGTGTGTGGATGATTTCCTGCCTTTACTATATGTATGCCTTTACTGGTAAGCCTTGTCATTTGTAATATTTTTGTTTCTAGTTGTGGCCTTTTCTTTTTCACCCGGAGAAGTTCTTTCAGTATTTATCGTAGAGCTGGTTTAGTCATGCTGGATTTGCTTAGCTTTCACCTGTCTTTAAATCTTTTGACTTCTCCTTTAACTCTGAATGAGAGCCTTGCTGGGTGGAGTATTCTTTTTTTGTGTGTGTGTGTCTTTTTGCCTTTTTATGTAGAGCTGCACCCACGGCATATAGGGGTTACCAGGCTAGGGGTCTAACAGGAGCTGTAGCTGCCGGCCTTCGCCACAGCCACAGCAACGCGGGATCTGAGCCGCGTCTGCAACCTTCACCACAGCTCACGGCAACGCCGGATCCTTAACCCACTGAGCAAGGCCAGGGATCGAACCTGCATCCTCATGGTTCTTAGTCAGATTTGTTAACCACTGAGCCACGAAGGGAACTCCTGGAGTATTCTTGACTGCAGGTTTTTTGCTTACATCACTTGAAGTATATCATGCCACTCCCTTCTGGCCTGCAGAGTATCTGCTGAAAAATCTGCCTATAACCTTATCGGGGTTCCCTTGTATGTTGTTTATTTCCTTTCCCTAGCTGCTTTCAATCTTTTCTCTTTGTCTTTAATTTTGGTCAGTTTGATTAATATGTGTCTCAGAGTGTTTCTCCTTGGGTTTATTTTATATGGTACTCATTGTGCTTCCTGGATTTGAGTGAGTGATTCCTTTCCCATGTTAGGGAAGTTTTCAGCTATTATCTCTTTTAATATTTGCTCTCCTCTTTTACTCTCTCCTCCTTCTGGCACCCCTATAATATGGATGTTAGTACACTAATGTTGCCCCAGAGTTCTCTTTCTTTTCCGTCTTTTTTTCTCTTTTCTGTTCCATGTCAGCTATTTCCAGTACTCTGTCTTCCAACTTGCTTATTTGTTTTTCTTTCTCCTGCATTTTGCTGTTGGTTGCTTCTAGTGAATTTTTTATTTCAGTTACTGTATTTTGCATCTCTCCTTGCTTAGTCCTTAAATCTTCTATTTCTTTGCTAAGTGTTTCTTGTAATTTATCTATTTTTGACTCCAGTTTATTTCCAAGATCTTGAATTATCTTTACTGTCAGTAGTCTAAATTCTTTTTCATGAATGTTGGTAACCTCCACATCACTTATCTTTTTTTCTGGGTAATTTTTTCTTGTTCCATTATCTGAGTCATAATTCTCTGCATGTTCATTTTGTATGGATTTTTGGTATGGTCTCCTTTTTGCAGACAATAGAGCTGTAGCTTCTCTTTCTTCTGATGTCTGCTTCCACTGGTAGGTGGAGCTGATTCTTGTCCCTCTGGTGGGTGGGGCTTTGTCTCTTGGTGAGATATAGAGGTGGCTGTGTGTCTGGGGGGATCCTTAGGGCAGCCTGTTTGCTGATGCGGGGGGTTGTGTTCCCACCCAATTTGTTGTTTGGCCTTGGGCTTCTCAACCCTGGTGGGTGGGGCCAGAGTTTTCCAGAATGGCCACTTCCAGAGGAGTTCATTCTGATAATTATTCTGAGACCTTTGCTTCCAATATCCTTCCCCCACAATGAGCCACAGTCACCCGCTGTTTTCCCAGGAGATCATCCAAGAACTGTAGGCGAGTCTGACCCAGATGCCTATGAAGTCACTGCTTTGCCCTGGGACCCAGGGCACATGAAAGCCTGTGTGTGCCTTTCAAGAGTAGAGTCTCCATTTCCCCCTGTCCCATGGAGCTCCTGTGCATAAGCCCCACTGGCCCTCAAAGGCAAATGCTCTAGTGGCTCTCCCCCCAATGCCAGATCCCCAGGCGTGGGAACCTGACCTGGGGCTCAGAACTGTCACTCACATGGATGAGTCTCTGGGATATGGTTACTTTACAGTTTGTGGACCCGCCCCCCGTCCCCCATCCTGCAGTTATGGGGTTGCTTGTAGCCCCTCCTACCATCTCGATGTGGCCTTTTCTTTGTCTTCTGGAGTAGGACATCTTTTCTGGTAGCTGGCAGTGTATTTATTTGGTTGAAGGTTGTTCAGCAGTTGGTTTTACTTTTGTTGCTTTTATGAGAGATGGTGAGCTCCAATCCTTCTACTCTGCCATTTAATCCCGTCTCCCCTTCTCCTGTCTGTTATAAGGATACCAGTCATTGGATTGGGGCCACTCTGTGTCCAGGTTGATCTGTTTTTAGGGGGCCACATTCATGGCATGTGGAAGTTCCTGGGTCAGGGATCGGACCCATGCCACAGCCACTGCAGTGGCAACATCAGATCCTTAACCCACTCTGCCACAAGAGAATTTCTAGAATGATCTTATCTCAAGATCTTTAACTTAATTAAATTTGCAGAGGTCCTTTTTACATTCATAAGTACGAGGGATAGAACCCAAATGTGTCATTTTAGGGAACACAGCTCAACCCACCACCCGCATTGTCTAGTTTCACTTGTTATTCTCTCCTCTACATTTTCTCTAAGTTGTTACTTGAATCTTAAGGCTTGGTTCAGTTCACTTTGTTTTTTCCCTTTTGGCAAGACTTCGTAAATTGGTGGTAGTCTTTTACCAGGAAAAATATGATGTCTGGTTTTCACCCTTTTGGAGATGTTAGCCATCCTGATGATCAGGATCTGGGCCCGTAAGGGAGTTCCCTGATGGTCTAGCAGTTAAGACTCAGCAGTTTCACCACTGTAGCCTGGGTTCAATTCCTGGTCTGGGAATGGAGACCCCACATCAAGCCTGCCACAGGCAAAAAACAGTAATATGTATATTTGGACCCATGAGTGATTAGACATTGCGAAATGGTGTATTCTGGTTCGAACCATTTTCTCTCAAACCGACTTTCTTTTAGCATTTGCTTCCACCACTCTGATATTTCAGGGTCACTGGTGACTTCCACATTGGTAAGCCCCAGTAGTTAGTTAGCAGTCTGAGCCACACGTGGCCTCTCTCCTGAGTGCCACAGTTGTTCACCAGCTACTTTGATCAGCTTTTTTCACTTGGCTTCCAGGTACTTTCTCAGGTCAATGTAAATACATAGGCGTAATAATGACTGTAAATCTAAATGGACTTAAATTTTAATGTTAAGTAGAAAGGAACTGTGGTGGAAGAAGAAGCAGGTAAAAGAGTCACAGTAGTTGCTTCCTAGAAAGAGATGGGTAGGAAGTGGGGAGGGATGGGAAAAGGATCTGCTGTATTTGGTTAAAAGTTTTTTAGTACTGTTTGGTTTTTTAAGTAATATGCCTTTATTATTTTGATAAAATTTTTAAATACCTAGCAAGGTAGTGCTTTAATTTTGCCATAGGTACACTTAGTGCATGTGTAGTTCTTATCCTTTAATGCCCTCAGACTGTTGTATTCCGGGTTTGTCTCCTGTCTCTTTCAGAATGGCAGTTCGGAAAACCCTCATTCCTCCTCAGCCTCCTGAAGTGGCGAGTCCTCGAGTGGAGAGCTCTATGCGGAGTACGTCTGGGTCACCTAGGCCTGCAGGGTGAGCACATAACTGGAGATGGAAAAGTCTGGCCCGTGTGACAAATTTCACATAATTTGCACCTGCACCTCTTTTAGAACCACTTTCTAGCTGCATTAGCTGAACACATTTCTCAACCTCTCTGATCCCTATTTACCTCATTTGTGAAATGGGCATACAATAACATGTAACTCATAGGATTCCTGTTATTTAAATGAAATGATTCATATAAAGCACTTAGAACAGAGCCTGCCTTATACTAAGCACCAGTTATTTTTACTGTCAGAAATGGCATCTTGAAAATAGTTTATATATGCTTTTTTCTTTATTTTTTGTCTTCTTAATTCTAAAGGTATTATTTTGGAAAAGAAAATGTAATCTAAAAATATTTAAAGTATGGGAGTTCCCTGGTGTTCTAGTGGTTAAGACACGGCGCTTTCACTGCTTCAGGCCAGGTTCAAACCCAGGTAGAGGAAATGAGATCCCTCTTCAAGCTGCTACACTGCCACAGCCAAAAAATAATCTATATGTAAAGTATAAAGTGAAAATCATTGTCCCACTTCTCTAACTCATTCCCCAGAATAATATCAATTGGTTATAGTTGCATTAAATATCTTTCAGTATCTTTTTCTACATACACATGTAGATAGGTTGATAGATTCTTAAAAACAAGATTTTGTTGGTTGTTCTATATGTTGCATTTTTTTCTCTTTACAGCTGCATCTGTGGCACGTGGAAGTTCCTAGACCAGGGATGGAATCGAGCTGCAGCTGCAGCCTGCGCCACAGCCATGGCAACACCAGATCCTTAATCCACGGGTGAGGCCAGTGATCAAACCCACATCCTCACAGAGATATCAGGTCCTTAACCTGCTAAGCGATGTCAGGAACTCCTATAGATGGCATTTTTTTTAACTTATATTAGTAATAGCTTCCATGTTAATATATTTAGACCTACTTCTTCATAAGACTTCATTCAAAAAAAAAAAATTGTGGGGCGTTCTCATTGTGGCTCAGCAGTAATGAAACTGACTAGTATCCATGAGGATGTAGGTTCAATACCTGACCTTGCTCAATGAGTTAAGGATCTGGCATTGCCGTGAGCTGTGGTGTAGGTCACAGACACGGCTCAGATCCTGCTTTGCTGTGGCTGTGACATAGGCTGACAGCTGTAGCTCTGATTTAACCCCTAGCCTGGGCCCCTAGGTGCGGCCCTGAAAAATAAAAAAACTATGAATGCCATGTGTGTACCAAGTTTTGGAATCTGGGGATATAAGAATGACTGAAACAAAATGTCCATTTTCTTTAAGCTAACTATCTAGTAAGTTTAGAGAAATAATAAATATGTGAAGAAAAAGAAAGCAATGTAAAGGGAATATAAGTGATGGAAGGAAGGGGTGATGACTTACAGAAACTTGTCTGAGCAGAAGTGTGAAGAGCATAAAGGAAGGAGTAAGTCATATGCTCCCCGATGTCAGACTGTGTCAGGCAGAGGAAGGAGCAGGAACCAAGACTTTGATGTAGGAGAACCTGCAGGCACCACTTTGGACACTAGTGCAGCAGTGTAAAAATAACCATGCAGATGGAAACCGTGCATGCTTATTTATGGTTGTTCCATGACCTTAAAAACATTTGTGAAAATAATTTTTAAAAAACTCTCTGTTATGTTATATAGGGAAATGAAAAAAATAGTAAAACTAAAATTTACCTAGTACACTGAGAATTAAAGTGTTTTATTTCTTTCTAAAAACTAATCAGGAGTACAGTTGGCCCTCTGTATCCAAGTATTCCACATCTTTTTTTGTGTGTGTGCCCACACCTGAAACACACAGAAGTTCCCAGACCAGGGGTTGAACCCGAGCCACAGCAATAACAAAGCTGAATCCTTAATTGCTAGGCTACCAGGGAACTCGAAGGCTTCTACATCTTGAGCTTCCACAGGTTTTGGTGTCCATGGATTTTGGTCCAGACAGGTTTTGGTGTCCATGGATTTTGGTATCTGCTGGAGGGTGGGTACCAAGGGACGAGTGTGATTGGAACAGTGCTCGACTTATTCACACTGCATAACTTTTGGTACAGAGCAAGAGTCCTTCTGTGCTTTGGTAAATTGTCGTACTACTTTCTAAGTTTGGATCTGCTCCTGACATTTTACCCTTTGTCTTTACCATATTATAAATTATCTCCAGGAGTTCTTTAATGTGAAGTTTTCGCCAGCATCACTTCTGGGGATATCTTCATTCTTTTCATCAAAATCATCTGCTTTAACTTATCCTTGGGATCTGGGTGCACATTTTATAGCGACATCTTTATCTGTGCCAGCAACTTCACCGGATATCTTAACATTAATCAAATTAATCCTGACCTTTGAAAAAAATGAATCCAGCCTTTATTGGCTCCAAAAGGTTATTATTTAAAATTTTCCTTGCAATTACCATCTTTTTTCACTGTGTCAGTTAATTCAACACTTTACCATGGATGATTGGGTGGTTGTTGTTGTTTTTACAGTCTTCAGTCCAAAGAAGTAAATACTCCCATTTCACTATTGTGGCCTTTCGCTCCTACTGCAGTTTCAGCTAAAAGAGTATATGAAATGACTTTACTACCTTTTTTATATTCATTGGGCTTTCTCAATATGGTCCATATTACAGCTTCATACAAGCCTAGTCTCATCCTGTCTTCTCTTTGCTGTTGCCATTTTCAGACTTCGTCACATCCCAGTTTACTTACAGAATTATCACCTTTTTTTTTCCCCACTGCATTTTCATCTTTGTTGACCAATTCTCTTTCTCTTCCGATCATTCATTTTGGAAAAATCTCTCCTGGCTTTATCACTGGGAAATGAGACAGCACAACTGCATGCTTTGCTGTCTGCATGAACTGAACAACAGATGTGCAGTGCCCAGTCACCAGTGTACTTCAAAAGAAGTGATTATGATGTGCACATCTGTAAATTTTAGAGCAATTTGTGGCCTGAAGAGCTAGCAACAGAGTTTGCAGATAAGTAGTTACAACAGTTAAGATACTGTAATACATGAAATGTGGAGAGTGTTGGTGAGGACTGGCAGGATACAGTTGTACGTGCAGATGTGAAGGACGCACATACCAGTGTTGTGGGAAGTGAGCACTGCCTTTATATGAGAACTAAGGAACTGCAAGAGACAGCAGCCTGGAACGGCGTGGGGTCGAGGATGATTGTACAGAATGGTTCACAGATGTAATTGTGTGTGCTGGCCTCTGTGGGCATTCAGAGTCCTTTGGATTTTATTCTGAATGAGACAGGAAGCCACCAGAGGGCTAAGGTATAGGAGTGACATGATTTGACTTATTTCTAAAAGGCTTGCTCTGACTGCTGTGCTGAGAATAAACTGCAAGAGTGGAAACAGTGAGACCAAGTGAGAGATGATAACACCTTAGGTTATTATCTTAGAGGCTTGGACCAGCATGAAAGTGATAAAAGTCTTAAGAAGAGTTAGGATTCTAGGGAGTTCCCATCGTGGCACAGCGGAAACGAATCTGACTAGGAACCATGACGTTGCAGTTTCAATCCCTGGCCTCGCTCAGTGGATTAAGGATCCGGCATTGCCATGAGCTGTGGTTTAGGTTGCAGATGCGGCTCAGATCCCGCGTTGCTGTGGCTGTGGGGTAGGCCGGCAGCTGTAGCTCCAATTAGACCCCTAGCCTAAGAACCTCCACATGCCATGGGTGTGGCCCTAAAATGACCGAAAAGAAAAAAAGAAATTATCCTTTCTGAAGTGAGGAACCCTGTGGAGTAGCATGGTCGGGGGGTAAGGATCAAGAATTTGGTATTAACTTTTACGTTTTACCTTTGGATGTCTGTGACTTCATCCTCAATATACTCCCAAATCTGCTGGCATTGAGTGGACAAAACATTATACTGGTGAGGTTTTCTATTAAATATATTTTGAAGTGTTATTTTCCCAACACAAAAGAGCTTTTTTTCTTAGTGTAACAAAATTGAAGTCCTGTGTGTAGCAGTAAATAGACAAATTTTATTTATTTCTACTTGATGAGTTACATTTTGTATGAAAGTATACAAATAATGATTTTTATTTTGATTTTTTTTTCAGTAGAAAAAAGTTGCCTTGATGGCGTATTGTGATACAATGCTAATTGCTTGTAGCATAGTTAACTGTCAGTATTGAAACCTAATCAGTAGCTGCAGTCTTTTGGTTTTTGTTTGTTTGTTTGTTTTTGTCTTTTTGCCTTTTCTAGGGCTGCAGTCGCGGCATATGGAAGTTCCCAGGCTAGGGGTCTAATAGCAGCTGTAGCCGCCAGCCTATGCCACAGTAATGTGGGATCTGATCCCTGCAGCCTACACCACGGCTCACGGCAACGCCGGATCCTTAACCCACTGAGCGAGGCCAGGGATTGAACCCACAACCTCATGGTTCCTAGTCACATTCGTTAACCACTGAGCCACGACGGGAACTCCAGTAGCTTCAGCCTTATAGATAGAAACAAATGTTGACCAAGCATGTATTTTGTTGCATCTTATACTGCAGCTAATAATAAGCCAAGGAATCAACATATATTAAGTAGGTGTACTGTTTCTAGAAATCACAAAGTAAGAATGATAAAATATCAATATATTTTAGTATTTGCTAAGTTTCCTACACTCTTTATTTATATAAGGAAAGTCATAGGGGTTATAAATTCAACTTGAGTAAAGTTTGAACTATATATCTTATGATAAAGGGCCTTTAACTTAAGAGAGCCAGAGGACTGATATTATATATTTAAAGAGAATTATAAAAGTTTTATCTTTTTTTTTTTTTAGGGCCACACTTAGCATATGGAAGTTCCCAGGCTAGGGTCAAATCAGAGCTGCATCTCCCGGCCTACAGCACAGCCACAGCAACGTCAGATCCAAGCCGCATCCTTGACTTACACCATAGCCCATGGCAAGCAAGATGCTTAACCCACTGAGTAGGGCCAGGGATCGAACCTGCGTCCTCATGGATAGTAGTCACGTTTGTAACCA
>PVHT020000141.1:6303301-6325536 GCA_004024745.2 Catagonus wagneri
AACCCTAGCCTGGGAACCTCCATATGCTGTAAGTGCGGCCCTAAAAAGCAGAAAAAAAAAAGGAAGGGGGGATATATTTTCACCATTCAGACGTGTGTGGTAGTATGTCATTGAAGCTTTACTTTGCATGTTTCTAATAACTAATCATGTTGAACATCTTGTGTGGTTATTACCCATCTGAATATTCTCTTTAGCAAAGAATATGTTCATCATGCATGTGTTGAGCGCGTTTTCTAATGGGATTATTTCTTAGTGTTGAGTTTACAGAGTTCTTTATATAATCTGATTATAATTCCTTAATTAGATATGTGTTTTGGGTTTTTTTAACCATCTTAACCATTTTTTAACTGTACATTTTAGTGGTATTAAGCACATCCACACTGTTGTGCAGCTGATCTCTGATTTTTCATCTTGTAGAACTGCAATTGTATACCCATTATACAACAACCCCGCTGTTGTCTCTCACCTCAGCCCCTGGAAATCAGTTTTGCTTTCTTTTTCAATGAATTGGACTATTCTAGGGGCCTCCTATAAGTGGAATCCTACAGTAATTGTCCCTCAGCATCCTCAAGGCAAGGTGGGCTGCTGCAAATGTCAAAATCCATGGACGCTCAGGTCTCTTATATAAAATGGCTTCCTGGAGTTCCCATTGTGGCTCGGTGGTCTTGAACCCAACTATTATGCATGAGGACACTGTTCAGTCCCTGGCCTCACTCAATGGGTTAAGGATCTGGCGTTGCCATGAGCTGTGTTGTAGATCACAGACACAACTTCGCTCCTGAGTTGCTGTGGCTGTGGCATAGGCTGGCAGCTACAGTTCCCATTTGACTGCTAGCCTGGGAACTTGCATATGCCACAGGTGCAACCCTTAAAAAAAATGACCAAAAAAAAAATGAAAAGACTGAAATATACAGAGTTCCTTTTGTGGCTTGGTGGTAACAAACCTGATTAGTATTCATGAGGACTTGAGTTCCATCCCTGGCCTTACTTGGGTTAAGGATCCAGCGTTGCCATGAAATGTGCTGTAGGTCACAGACGTGGCTCAGATCCCATGTTGCTGTGGCTGTGGCATTGGCCAGCTACAGCTCCAATTCTGCCACTAGCCTGGGAACTTCCATATGCCATAAGTATGGGCCTAAAAAGACAAAAGAAAAAGAAGAAGAAATGTACTTTTATCTTTCTTTTCTTCTTGGGCTTTACCCATAGCATTTGGAAGTTCGAGGGTTATAACCTGAGCCGTTGCAGAGAAAATCCTGTGTAGTTATGCTTTGGTCACAGTGAAAGTCCAAAATATATATTTTAGAACACTGTAGTTACTTTAGATATCTGGAGTATCTTTGGTTAAACATGCTGGAAAGTTATAAGAATGGTGTCCTTGGGTAAAGAGCTGGGTATGTGAAGTAGATAAAGTTATTTTCAATTTGTATTCTTTTATATCTTTTGGATCTTTGCCATATTCATTAGTTTCATGTTTTATTAAAAAAATAGGTTTACAAGAAATTATTAATGAAGTAGTACAATTGTAATTTTTTAAGAACCCTCAGACAACATATGCATTAAGGAATTCTTGGAGGAAAAAAGTACACTGTAATGAAACTTGGTTGTCTTTCATTGATGTGGTTTGATTGATTTCTTTAAAATGTTCTTTGTTTTATAAGTTAATTTCGTTACCACCTATGAAAACTTGATTGAGATGGGTCATGGTGGAGATAAATTTTTTTTTTCTTTTTTTAGGGCCACACCCGCAGCCTATGGAGGTTCCCAGGCTAGGGATCAAATTGGAGCTACAACTGCCAGCCTACACCACAGCCACAGCAAAGCAGGATCCGAGTTGCATCTGCAACTTACACTGCAGCTTATGGCAACGCCAGATCCTTAACCCAGTGAGTGAGGCCAGGGATCAAACCCACATTTTCATAGTTCCTAGTCAGATTCGTTTCCACTGTGCTGTGATGGGAACTCCAAGGTGGAGATAATTTTAAAACTTGAATTCCTTTTCAAAGTTACCTTTAAGTTCATTTTTAAAATCAAGGAATACGGAGTTCCCATTGTGGCACAGCAGAAATGAATCCAAGTAGGATCCATGAGGTTGCAGGTTTGATACCTGGCCTCGCTCAGTGGGTTAAGGATCTGGCATTGCCATGAGCTGTAGTGTAGGTCGTAGATTTGGCTCAGATCCCACAGTGCTGTGGCTGTGGTATAGACTGGCAGCTGCAGCTCCAATTTCGACCCCTAGCCTGGGGTGCAGCCTTAAAAAGCAAAAAATAAATTAAATCAAGGAATAGAGTTTTAGTTGTGCTGTTCATTGGACAAAAAGAATTGGACAAATAATTTTCTATGATGCTCCAGGTTAAGGCAGGTTTTTCTTGTTTGCTACATCATCTTTGCTTTTCTATTTCAGTGCCAAACCCAAGTCAGAAATCCACGTATCTATGGCCACTCCAGTCACTGTGTCAATGGACACCATATCCAATCAAAATACCGATCAGCCCACCATCGCAGTCCCACCCACCGCCCAGCAGCCTCCACCAACCATTCCAACCATGATCGCAGCAGCTAGCCCCCCATCACAACCAGCCGTCGCCCTTCCAACCATTCCTGGAGCAGTTCCCATCACTCCACCCATCACTACCATTGCAGCTGCCCCTCCACCATCAGCAGCGGTAGGTGGCAGTCTCTCCTCCGTTTTGGGCCCTCCTGTACCTGAGATAAAAGTTAAAGAAGAAGTGGAACCAATGGACATCATGAGGCCGGTTTCTGGTAAGTTCGTTATCAGAATACTCTTAATTGGCCATTGCTTCTTCCTCATTCTCTAAATCTCCTGAATACAGACTCTTGTGTGACTCTCAGCCAGAAAGCCTGACGTCTTGATGCCCATTTTAAGTTTGTATTTTATTAGTTTTTAATAAATAAAAGAAGCATTAAGCGCCTTTTGAAAACTAAAACCATTTTGCTGCCCTTTTATAATTAATTTTATTTCTTACCAAAATCATGAAAAAGATTATTGTTTCCCTAAGAATATCTTTAAGCATAGCCTCTTGTATTCTCATTAAGAAAATGTTGCTATGTTGGGGTTTACATAGTGGCGCAGCAGAAACGAATCCAACTAGGAACCATGAGGCTCCGGGTTCAAACCCTGGCCTTGCTCATTGGGTTCAGGAACCTGGCGTTGCCATGACCTGTGGTGTAGATCGCAGACACGGCTCCGATCTGGCGTTGCTGTGGCTGTTGGCATAGACCGGCAGCTGTAGTTCCAATTTGACCCCTAGCCTGGGAACCTCCATATGCTGCAAGTGCAGCCCTAAAAAGCAAAAAAAAAGAAAAAAAAAGGGAAAATATTGCCATGTGAAAAGGGATTGCAGTATGATCATAGTGAAGTGGTACTTAATTTACAGTTTATTCCCTGCCAATTTTTGTTGCCTTGTATATGCAATAAAGTAAAATTTATCCTGTTGAAAATAGTTCTAAACTTACTTGTGATTAGTAAATCTTAAACTGCCATTACCCCTTTTCCTTCTTTTTGGCTCTAAACTTTGTTTGTAAAAGGCAGGTCATTTTAGAAGTTTTCTTTCTGTTTGTTTTGTTTTCTGGTTTTTTAACAATTTATTATGAAATCTTAGTTTTCCTGACCACAAAAGTAACATTCAGTGTATGAAACTGATGAAACACAGACAAAACCAAAGTGAGAAGTAGGTAACTTGGTGCTATAGTTACCACGTGCCACCCTCTTACCATTTTGGCATGAAGGCCCCTATCTCCCATGCTGCCCTTTCAATTAAGAGGTGTGGCCATGCTGTGTCTATAGTTGTTAAATCTGCCGTGAGAAAAAAGAGGAAATAAGGTGTTCCCATTGTGGCTGAGCAGGTTAAGAATCCGACTAGTATCCACGAGGTTTCAGGTTCCATCCCTGGCTTTATTCAGTGGGTTAAGGATTTGGCATTGCTGTGAGCTGTGGTGTAAGTTGCAGATACAGCTTGGATCTCGCATTGCCGTGACTGTGGTGTAGGCCGGCAGGTGCCCCTCCAGTTTGATCCCTAGCCTGGGAACTTCCATGTGCTGCAAGTGCAGCCCTGAAAAAAAAAGGAAACCTGCTATGTATTTATTTGCTTATTTATTGTCATTAATTATGCCATGAAATACCCTTCTATGGTACCCATGTTTAGCCTCAGCACTTCCATTGAAGGATGCTGTGCATAAACCCTGAAGAGGAAATAAAATAGTCTCGATTTTGCTGTCCATCTCTCATTGTTCTGGATAGTTCCTCTTACACTTCTGTACCAGGAGACTGGCAGTAGTCCTTCCTCAGACTCTGGAGGACTCTGCACCAGACATGCATGATACAACTCGTACAAAACCAGCACGTTGCCATCCTCTTAGAGCCTACATTATAGCAAGGACAATAGACAGTAAAATAAAGCAGGAACAAAGTAGAAGGGAAAACTAGGGCCAGAGCTGTGATTTTAATTTTTTTTTAATTATTTTTATAATTTTTATTTATTCCATTATAGCTGTTTTCAGTGTTCTGTCAGTTTTCTGCTGCACAGCAAGGTGACCCAGTCACGCTTAGAGCTGTGGTTTTTAAAAGTGTTTTAAAGGGAAGGCCTTACTTGAGGAAATGATCTCTTAGTAGAGACATTAAAGAGACAAAATGCTGGCCATGAGGATATATAGAAAAAAAGCAGTTCAGACCAAGAGAGCCGTAAATGTAAAAGCCAAAGATAGGAGCATGCCTCGTGCGCTCAAAGAATAGCAGAGAGGCGTGGTGTTAATGAGCTGAGTGAGTGAGGGCAGTGGGAGAGACAAGGGCTGAGAAACAGGTCAGGGTTGTGAGAGCCTTGGGCCTCTGTCAGGACTTTGAGTTTGCTAAGGGTGGTGGGGAGCAGTTAGAAGGGTTCTGAGCAGAGAAGGGAGTTGAGCTCACTTCCAGTTATAACAGACCAGTCTCTGCCCTGTGGGGAAAGACTGTGGGAACAAGGGCTTACTTGGGTGGGGACATGTTCAGAGGCTGATGCATTAATTTCAGGAGACAGCGAAGGTTTCAACCAGGGTAGCAGCAGTCACGTGGTATGAAGTGATGACAATCTAGATAGACTGTTGGTGCGGAGCAGAGAGGACTTCTTCAAAGATTGGATGTTGTAAGTGAGAGACTGGCATCAGAGGCAACAATAAGGGTTTTGGTCGTAAGTGACTGGAAGCACAGAGGTGCCGCTCCCTGAGATAGGAGAAGGTGTGGGGACTCTTGTGTAGGGAGAGGCTGGGAATTGGTTTTTGCTGTGGTGAGTAGGAAGCCTCTGTTAGACGTCCAGATGGACACGTTGGGTAGGCAGTTGGA
This sequence comes from Catagonus wagneri, assembly GCA_004024745.2. Classification (NCBI taxonomy): domain Eukaryota; kingdom Metazoa; phylum Chordata; class Mammalia; order Artiodactyla; family Tayassuidae; genus Catagonus; species Catagonus wagneri. Next base: position 6,308,634 of record PVHT020000141.1, read on the forward strand.
TCTGTGAGCCTATCTTTTGGAAGAAAATTGTCGCAAATAGAAATTGGGAAGTTGTTCTTGTATATATGAATTATGTTTAAAGCCATGAGCCTAGATAAGCTCACCTGAGGAATGAGCACTGATCAGAAACAAGCAGTTGTGAACTGAGCCCTGGGGCAGTGTGTCATCTTGAGGAGGGAGAGGAGGCAGAGCCAGCAAAGGAGACTGAATGGAGGGACCAGAGTGGAAGGATAAAATATCCTGGTGTATGTGGTGTCCTGGAAAGCCAGGACAAGGGCCATGGCTCCTGAGAGATCGATTAAGGTAAGGACTGAGCAGTGACCTTTGACTGAACAACATGAAAGTCATGGAGATTTTGAGAAGAGCAGATTCCATGTAATAATATTGGTCACAGCATGATGGGGAGTGGGCTCAAGAGAAAGCTAGAAGAAAATATTAGAGACGGTGAGCATGAACACCTTGAGGAGCTTGTTATAAAGCACCAGAAAAAGGAAGAGCACTATCTGAAGGGAAATGATGCCAGTGGGAAGTTACTTTTTTTTTTTTTTTTGGCTTTTTAGGGCCGAACCTGCAGCATGTGGAAGTTCCCAGGCTACGGGTCTAATTGGAGCTGTTGCCACCGCAACAGCTACACCAAAGCCACAGCAACGCGGGATCCAAGCCGCATCTGCAAACTACACCACAGCTCACGGCAACGCCGGATCTTTAACCCGCTGAGTGATGCCAGGGATCGAACCCGCAACCTTATGGTTCCTAGCTGGATTCGTTTCTGCTGCGCCACAACAGGAACTCCAGGAAGTTACTTTTAAGATGGGACAATTGGCTTTCGTATGTTAATGGGAATGATCCAAAAGAGGGGGGGAAGGACTGGTGATGCAGGGAAAGATGAGAATTCGTGAAGCAATGTCTGAGGTCAGAAAAGACCTATCGTGTCTGGGAAGGGATCTGCCTTTGCAGAGACCAAGAGAAAGAAGTGCCTGCTCACCATGCAGGTAAGTGGGCACATGGCCTGGGGATTTATGGATATTTCCTTCTGATTATTTGTCTATTTTTCAGTAAAATAGAAAGCAGGGCCATTGGCTTGAGAGTAACGTGGTGTGGAGGGCGAATGGATTTAGCAGATGCAGGCGGGTTGTCCAGCAGCATCAAGGCCTGCCTGAGGTCAGCGAGCAGCTGATGGGAGACCTGTCCGAGTTGCTCTGTTTTTCTCTGGGTATATTCAGCTGCGTAGGAGCAGATAGTTGGATAGTTAGATTTAACCTGGTGTGCTTTTGCTCAGTGGGTACAGTGAAGCAAGAAAACGGACAGGAAATGAATAAAGCAAATGATGGTGGGAGAATTAAAGCCCAGTGATAGGGGAGAGAGGCTATTAGAGGGATGAACGACAGCAGAAAAGTAAAAAAGTGGTCTGGATAATGGGCTAATGGCTCTAGGAATTGTTGGAGGTGAGTTGTAAAGAGCTGTGATCTGTAAAGGTATTGCTTTGAGCTGGAAAGTCGGATGCTAGAAATTGAGATGTAATTACAGAGCTGAGGGTGTGACTGTTGGGAGTGGGTGGCTGTGGAAGGTGGAGGGGAAGGATGAGCCGAGGTCAGAAGAAAAATCAGGGTGAACTCTCATCATGGTCTGATCCATACAAGCCCACACAACAGTTGTTGAGTCCATACTAAGAATGCGGCTTATCTGGAGGCAGGGGACTGAAGTAGTTACAGAGTCCAAGCTCTGAACAAAACCAGACTGTCTCTCTCAGCTCCCGCCTCTCCCATGTCCTGCTTGTGTGATTTGTGCCACATTTTCTCATCTTTAAATTGGGGCATAATAGAATGCCTGCTTGCTCAGATTATTAAGATTGAGTTAATGAGTTACCTCCCAAAAATTTATGCTCAAAGGCTTGAAAAATAGTGGTTCAGACATAGAAGGCTTTATTGTCTTCCTCAAAGCAAATCCTGAAGCAGACAGTCCAGGCACGGTATGTGGACTCCATAAAATCACTAGGGATCCAAGCGCCAACCACCCCTAGCATTGACCCTCATGCTCTTAATGCAGGATAACTGCTGGAACTCCAGCTAGCCCATCTGAGCTCCAGGGTCCCAGGAAGATGACGAGTGAGTCATGCCTTTTTTCTTTCATGGAAACTTCTATAAAGTACTTCAGGAGTTCCCTGGTGGGCCTGGCAGTTAAGGACTTGGCATTGTCACTGCTGGGATGCAGGTTGAACCCCTGGCCTGAGAACTTTCACATTCCCCTAGTATGGCCAAAAAGGAAAAAAGAAAGTGCTTCGGAGCACTTGTATTTTCATTTCAAATGGCCATGCCGTGCTCTAAGGGAGACTGGTTCATACGGTCTTTCAGCTGAGTGGCAGTGTGCCCATTTTAAAGTGAGGGGAGCCTGCTGAGGGAGGTGAAATTGTGAGGAACTGGGAAGCAGTTGGCAGTGTCTGCCCCAGTTAGAGTGCTTAGCACAGTCCCGGGCACACAGAAGACTCCGTAAATGTGAGCTCTCTTTGCTGTTTCTCATCTTTCTCATTGATGGAAATCAAGTGACGCTTGCCACTGTATTTTGGTTCTCATAGACGCATGCATTCTTTTTCCTATGATAGCAGTTCCTCCCCTGGCTACCAACACCGTGTCTCCATCGCTGGCGTTGCTGGCTAACAACCTGTCCATGCCGACAAGTGACTTACCACCCGGTGCCTCCCCAAGGAAAAAGCCTCGGAAGCAGCAGCACGTGATTTCAACAGAAGAAGGGGATATGATGGAGACCAACAGCACTGACGATGAGAAATCCACTGCCAAGAGTCTTCTGGTGAAGGCCGAGAAGCGCAAGTCTCCTCCCAAGGAGTATATCGGTAATGCACACTTGATCTAACTGTTGTCCCGGGAAGCGTCCCACTTGAGTCCAGAGTCTTTCCTTGGAACTCTCTGCCAGCCACATTTCACTTATAGTTCACCTGCAGGAATTGTACCAGGAGGATCATTGCAAGCAGATCGTAAGCTACTTAATGTCTTCTTCTTCTTCTCTTTTGAATAGATGAAGAAGGTGTGAGGTATGTCCCAGTGCGCCCAAGACCTCCCATTACTTTGCTCCGGCACTATCGGAACCCCTGGAAAGCTGCTTACCACCACTTTCAGCGGTACAGTGACGTCCGGGTCAAAGGTCAGTTTCCCCAGAAATGTCTGATGTGAACACATGCAATTGACCTTTCACTCAGCTACATTGAAATAAACAGTAGAATAAAGGGGAGTTCCCATCATGGCACAGAGGAAATGAATCCAACTAGGAACCATGAGGATGTGGGTTCGATCCCTGGCCTCAGTCGGTGGGTTAAGGATTCAGTGTTGCCTTGAGCTGTGCTGTGGGTCACAAGTGCGGCTCAGATCTGGCGTTGCTGTGGCTGTGGCATAGGCCAGCAGGTGCACCGATTAGACCCTTAGCCTGGGAACCTCCTTATGCCACGAGTGTGGCCCTAAAAAAGCAAAAAAACAAAAAACAAGACAGTAGAATAGAAAGACAGAAACACAGTTTTCCAGTTTCAAAAAGAACCGTAAGTTTTTGTTATAAAATCTCAAGACTTTTTTTTTTTGGCTTTTTTTTTTTGGCTTTTTGCCTTATCTAAGGCCACACCTATGGCATATGGAGGTTCTCAGGCTAGGGGTCTAACAGGAGCTGTAGCTGCCGGCCTTCGCCACAGCGACGTAGGATCTGAGCCACGTCTGCGACCTACACCACAGCTCATGGCAACGCCAGATCCTTAACCCACTGAGCGAGGCTGGGGATCAAACCCACAACCTCATGGTCCCTAGTCGGGTTCATTCCTGCGGCACCTCAGCAGGAACTCCCTGCACTCAACATTTAAATAAATAATAAAAAGGCAACAGAAACCAAGAGCTTCAGAATACATGAAGCAAAAACAGAACTGAAGGACTAATAGGCAAATGTACAATTATAGTTAGAACACCAATACCCCATTCTCAACAACTGATAGAAGTACTTGACAGAATATCAGCCAGGATGTTCACAAACCAACATCTAGTAGACATTTATAGAATACTCCAACACCTGCAGAATACATACTCTCTCAAGTGCACATAAAGTATATAAAGATAGACCATATTTAGAATCATAAGCCTCAACAAATTTGGAAGAATTGAAATCCTACAGAGTATCTTCTTTGACCATAGTGGGCTAGAAACCAGTGACAGAGATAGCTGAAAAGCCTCCAAGCCATGACAGTTATAGAACACATGTCTAAATAAAGGCTCAAAGAGGAAGTCTCGAGGGAAATTTTTAAAACTGAATGAAAATAACAACCAACTTAGCAAAGTATGTGAAAGGCAACTAAAGCATAAATGTATGCTTTAGTTGCATCCATTTATAGGTAAATGTATAGTACTAAATGCCTACATCAGAAAAGAGGAATAACTCAAAGTTTCTACATCAAAAAAAACTAGAAAAGGGAGTTCCCATAGTGGCCCAGCAGAAATGAAACTAGCATTTCTAGCATCCATGAGGACACTGGTTTGATCCTAGGCCTCACCCAGTGGGTTAAGAATCTGGAGTTGCCATGAGCTGTGGTGTAGGTCTCAGATGTGGCGTGGATCCCATGTTGCTGTGGCTGTGGTGTAGGCCAGCAGCTATAGCTCCAATTCAGTCCCTAGCCTGGGAACCTCCATATGCCTTAGGTGCAGCCCTAAAAAATGGAAAAAAAAACCTAGAAAAAGAAGAGCAGCATGAACTTGTCAGCAAGATCATGCCCTTCCTGAAGGCTGTAGAAGAGCCTTCCTTGCCTCTTTTTAGCTTCTGGTGGTTGCCAGGCACCCTAGGTATTCCTCAGCTTGCAGCTGCACACTCCAGTTTCTACGTCGTATCTCCATCTAGCACTCTCTCTGTGTTTCTTGACTCTTTGGGTTTAGGGCCCACCCTGTCTCAATATAACCTCTTCACTTGCTTACATCTACAAATACCTTTTTCCAAAGGTCACACCCACAGGTAACAAGAGTTAGGACTTAACACCTATCTTTTGGAGGGACACAGTTCAACCCACAAGAAAACTAAAGCAAAGTCACATGATCATATCAGTTGATGCAAAAAATTCAAAACTTTCTCAGGATAAAAACTCAAAAGTAGGAAAAGAGAAAGACTTCCTGAATTTGGTAAAAAAGTCTACCAAAATAACTGGAGCTGACAATTATACTTAATGGCGAAAGACCATTAAGTCTTTCTGCCTGAGATTAGCAAAAAGACAAGGCCTGTTCTCTTACCTCTTAGTAAAAAAGCTGGAAGTTCTAGCCACATTGTAAGAAAAAGATAAAAGGCTATACAGGTTGGAAAGGAGTAAGTAAAACTGTCTCCATTTGCAAATGACATCATTTTTTTTCTTTTTTTTTTTTTTGCTTTTTAGGGCCACACCCAAAGCAAATCGAAGTTCCCAGGCTAGGGGTCCAATTGGAGCTGCAGCTGCCGGCCACAGCCATGGCAACACCAGATTCTAGCCACATCTGCAGCCTCTACCACAGCTCTTGGCAACGACCAGATCCTTAACCCACTGAGCAAGGCCAGAGATCAAACCCTTATCCTCATGGATACTAGTCAGATTTGTTTCTGTTGCACCACAGTGGGAACTCCAACATCGTTTTCTACATAGAAAATCTCAAGGAGTCTACAAAAAAAACCCTCCTGGAACTAATAAAATAAGTTCAACAAGTTCATGGAATACAATATCAACATGAAAAATATCCATTGTAATTTTAGATACCTGGAATGCTGAGGAAACATATTGAAAACATAATGCTATGTATAATTTTCCCCCCCAAAATGATAGACTTAGGTAGAAGTTTAGCAAAACACATATAGGACATGTTTGGTAAAATCTGAAAAGTGCTCATGAAAGAAATGAAAGAAGATCTAAATAAATGGAGACAACATTCATGACTGAAAAGACTCAAATATGTCAATTCTCCCTGGATTGACTATGATTCCTACGAAAATCACAAAGGTTTTTATAAATATAGTGAAGCTTATTCTAAACATTATGTGGAAAGACACAGAAACAAAAATAGAGAAAATTGTCTTAAAAAAACAAGAGAAATCATTCTTACCAGTATGAAACTGATTTAGCTGTAATACTCAAAACAGCATGGTATTTGCAGAGGGATAGGTGTATAAATGACTGGAATAGTGTGCAAAATGCAGAAATAGATCCACACGTGCCCAGCTGATTTTTAATGAAAGTGCAGAAGCAATTCAATGGAGGAAGGAAAGTCTTTTTAACAAATAGTGTTGAACATCTATAGGTTTGGAGGGGAAAAAAAAAAGAACCTCAACCTAATCCTCAACACTTTATACAAAAATTAACTCCAAATGGGTAATAGATTTAAACGTGAAATATAAAACTTTTAGAAGAAAACCTGGGAGCATATCTTTAGAATCTGGGGCATAGTGAACGATTCTTAGACATGACACCAAAAACACCATCTGTAAAAGGCAGTCAGTAAAATGGACTTCATAGGAACTTTTTTATCTGTGAAAGACTCTCTTAGAAAGATGAAAATACAAGCTATAGACTGGGAGACACGTCAGATACCTCATAAAGGACTGATCTGTAGGATATATACCTATAAGTCAATAAAAACAATGCTCCAGTTAGAAAACGAACAAAGGCCTGAAGGGACATTTCACCAAAGAAATACATGGATGGCAATCACCTAAGATGTCAGGGGAATCTAAATCCTAGTCCTGGAGTGCGGGCTCTGTAGACTTGTATCCAAAATGTGCAGTATGGAAGAGGGAGGCAGGGGGGACAGTAATGTTACAGTGGAGACACCTGACAAACGTCACCTCAGCTGGGTGGTCAAAGTCAGTTTCAACAGTGATAAATCACGTTGATGGTACATACCCTGGTGGTTAAGGACTCTTGTGTTGTCACTGCTGTAGCTCAGGTCCAAAAAATAGTATGTACTCTTCATGGGCAGTGATGACTGATACTTCTCTATGTCTTCTCTCAAAAACCCATAATCACAATCTAATCCTAAGAAAACTGTCAGAGAAATCTAAATAGAAGGGCATCCTACAAAATACTTAGTACTCTTTAAAGTTGTCAGTCTCATCAGAATCAAGGGAAGTATGAGAAACCATAGAGCCAAGAAGAATGTCAGGAGACATGACAAACAGAAAAGTAAAATTTAATTTTTAAAAGGTGGGTGCAATGGATTAAGCATCTTGGTGTTGTCACTGCAGTGACCCAAGTCACTGCGAGTTCAGTGACAACTTCTGCATGCTGTGGGCATGCCCCCCCCCAAAAAAAAAAGCTTATCCCTAGCCATTAGAGGAATTTAAATTGAGGTGCTTATCAAAGAGGCTGAAATTAAAAATGCTGGTAATTCCAAATGCTGGTGACAATGTGGAAAAACTAGATCTCTCATATTTTCCTTTGAGGATTTTTAATCCTAGCCTCCATTGCCTTCTAGCCTTCATTGTTTCTCTGGAGAAGTCAGCTGTTGGGCTTTGGGGGTTATTTCGTAAGCAATGCATCATTTTTTGGCTTGCTCCTTTGAAGATTTTCTCAGCTTTGACTTTCAACATTTTTACTATGATATGTCTCTTTGTATCTTTGCATCTGTCATGCTTGAAGTTCCTTGAGCTTCCTGGATATATAAGTTACTGCTTTTCAGTAGATGTGAGAAGTTTTCGGCCATTTTTTTCTTGAACACATTTTCTTTCTCTTCCTTTTGGTACCCCATGATACATACCTTGGTGCTCTTAGTGGTGTTTCACATTCCTCTGAGGCCCTGTTCATTTTTCTTCATTTCTTTTTTCTCTCAGTTCTCCAGCTTGCATAACCTCTATCAGTCTGTCTTTGACTTTACTAATTCTCTCTTGTACCAATTCACTTCTATTCTTGAGCCCCTCTAATAGATTTTTAAATTTTTCTTTACTGTGCTTTTTAACTGTGGAATTTCCACTCTGTTCTTTTCTTAAAAAATAATTTCTATGGAGTTCCCATCATGGCTCAGCAGAAATGAATCTAACTAGTATCCATGAGGATGCAGCCTTGATCCCTGGCCTTGCTCAGTGGGTTAGTATCTGGTGTGGCTGTGGCTATGGCTGTGGCTGTGGCTGTAGCGCAGGCCGTAGCTCCCAGCTGTAGCTCCCATTCCACCCATAGCCTGGGAACCTCCATATGCCATGGATGTGGCCCTAAAAAGATCGAAAAAAAAATTTCTGTGTCTTTATTGATACTCTCTATTTAATGTGATATGATCATCCTACCTCCTTCACTCATGCTTTGTTTTCATTCTGAATTTATCCATAATGGCTGCTTTGAAATCTCTTTCTGATAAATCTGACATTGTCACTCTTCTCATGCAGTTTCTGATGCTTGTCTCTTTCCCCACGTATGGGTCATACTTCCCTGTTTCTTTGCATGCCACATAATTTTTGTTGGAAACTGGACTTTGTAGACTATTGTTAACTCTGGAAACTAATCTCCCTGCCTCCTCCTAGACTTGCTATTGTTATTTGCTAGTTTGTTTAGTGACCAGCAAGATTTTTGTATCGACGTCTATCTAATCCCTCTGCCCAGGCGTAGCATGGCATGTTCAGGCTCTGATGTTACTCCTGGGGGAGACGTGGCTTTGGGTGCCTCTACAGTCACCCTGGGATGACAGTGGCATTGGTAGGGTTCTCTCCCACTGTTTGCCTGACCACATCCAGCTGATCTACTGGAACTTGCGTGCCATCTGCTCTGCTAGAACATGCGCTGAAGTGTGCCTTGAAACACAAACTCTTCGGACTAACACAGTCACATTGTAGCTCCTGGACAAAATGATTCCTAAGGTCAGTGCATGGTATTTGTTCTTCCCCCAGGAGCGCTCCTACCAGCTGTCTTATTCTTTGTTCTCTCCTGCACAGTTTAGGCTGCATGTCCATCAGGTCTGTGCATTTCGACCCACTTGCCTTCCCTACACTCCACTGTTTATGGGAGCACCTTTAACTTTGAACTTCACACTGTTGAAAGGGGAGCTGGTTCCTTTGGGAAGAGATTAGAAACTTTCTATTTTAGAAGCCCTGAGTCTTAAGGCTCTGGAGATTGGGGGCCAGGGGGTGGGCTGTGGCAACCTTCTCTCTGAGTAACACCTCACTCTAGGAGGTGAGCAGCCTTGGGTCCACTTGACTTGCCTCTCCCGGCAGTGTGAAGCCACTGTGTCACAAGCCAGAAAAGGGCCTCCTGGGCCCCAGTGTTCTCAGCATGCCTTGCCTAAGGCACAGCCTCCATTCTACAAGGGGGGGTTGAGCAGAAGGGGGCCCCCACATGTTGCTTAGATTCACCTGGGACTTAGCCTCAGCACTTGGGAGCAGGATGAGAAATGACCTGCTCTCCCTAGGAGCTGGCGGACAGGAGATCCTGGGTTCTGGGCCGCGGCAATCTGGAATGGAGTCTCGGCCTCCCTGAGCTGGAGGGAGGAGGAGAGACGGAACAGCCTTGGTTCTATTTGAAGTCTTTTGCAGTCTATTTGCAGACTTACTGTTGTTACCACATTTTAGTAGACTTGCTTGAATAGATCTTCCTCCATTGCTGCTTGCCCTTGGGGACCTTTTCCAAAGGCTTTAAAGGGTTATTTAAAAATTTCCCAGGTTTCACTAGGGAAGTTGCTTAGCCAGAACACTGTCAGAGCACAAGTCAGTTTTGTCTTATACATTGCTGAGCTGCTCAGGAAAAGAGTTTGGCAGTTTCATTAAAACTAAACGTAGACTTACCGTATGACCCAACAGCTGCACTCCTGGGCACTTATCCCAGAAAAATGAAAACCTGTGTCCACGCAAAAATCTATACACAGGTGTTCATAGCAACTTTTTTGGTAATAGGCAAAAGCTGCAAACAACACAGATGACACCAAATGGTTAAGCAAACTGTAGTATCATTGAATACTACTTAGAAATGAAAAGGAAAGGAGTTCCCGTTGTGGTGCAGCAGAAACAAATCCAACTAGGAACCATGAGGTTGCGAGTTCGATCCCTGGCCTTGCTCAGTAGGTTAAGGATCTGGTGGTGGTGTGAGCTGTGGTGTAGGTTGCAGACGCAGCTCGGATCCCGCCTTGCTGTGGCTGTGGCGAAGGCCGGCAGCTGTAGCTCCGATTAGACCCCTAGGCTGGGAACCTCCATATGCCACGGGTGCGGCTCTACCTTAAAAAAAAAGCGAAAAAGCTAATCTTAGAAGAACATGTACCATGTGATTCTATCTGTATAGCAATCTCGAATTGACAAAATCGCAGAGAACAAATTGGTGATCTAGGAGTTAGTCATGGGGGAATGGTGGTGTGATCATAAAAGTGTAGCACAGGAGAGATGCCTGGTGATGCAGTATTTCTGAATCTGCACAGGACGCAATGACGTATCCTCCCTTTACGTCAGTGGCCGTTTCCTGGGTGTAATGCTGTGCTGCAGTTATTAAGGTGTCCACGGTAGGGGAAATGAGGTGAGGCGGAAGCACTTGACCTTTCTTGACTTTTTTTTTTTTTTTTTTTTTGCTTTTTGCTTTTTAGGGCCACACCCGCGGCACTTGGAGGTTCCCAGGCTAGGGATCCAATCAGAACTATAGCCACCGGCCTACACCACAGCCACAGCAACGCTGGATCCTTAACCCACTGAGGGAGGCCAGGGATCAAACCCACAACCCCATGGTTCCTAGTCAGATTCGTTTCCACTGTACCGTGACAGGAATTTTAAAATATTTTCATTACCCCAGAACGAAACTCTACAGGCTTTAGCCATCATCCCTACTCCTGCCACCTTCACCCCTCCCCACCACATATATTCTGTTTTATGGATATATACACACGACATTTTATTTATCCTTTCATCACTTCATGGACATTTGGTTTGTTTCCTTTTTTTGATTGCTATGAATAATAGTGCTGTGATCATTTTTGTCCAAATTTGTGTGTGAACATCTGTTTTCATTTCTCTTGGGCAGATACCTACGAATAGAATTTTCTGGCTTGTGTGCTCACTATATTTAATAGTTACTCCCAGACTCTTTTCCAAAATGAATACATTTTACTTTCCCAGCAGCAATGCATGAGACCTGTGATTTCTCCACATCCTTGCCAACCCTTACTCGCTTTTTCGTTGTAGCATGCTAGTGGGTATGAAGTGGTACTTCACTGTGGTTCTGAGGTGCACTTCCTCATGCCTGTTGAGTATCTTCGTGTCTTTATTGGCCATTGTATATCTTTTTTGGAAAATTGTTCAGATCCTTTGCCCTTTTTAAATGGTTTGTCTTTTTATTGTTGAGTGGTAAGAATTCCTCGCCTATTCTAGATACTAGTCTCTTACCAGATCTCTGTACTGCCTTTGCAATGCCTATGAGTCTATAATTATTTCAAACTAAAAAGTTTCTTTTAATGCTCATAATGAAACATACAAGTGCTTTTTTTTTAACTCAGTGAATATTGTATTTATGGTTTTACAGCCATCATGACAACCTAATTTCACAGCATTGCCATCTCAAACTCCCACCCACCCATCCTGTCTCCTTTGTACTTTTTTTTTTGTCTTTTGTCATTTTAGGGCCGCACCCGCGGCATGTGGAGGTTCCCAGGCTAGGGGTCTAATCGGAGCTACAGTTGCTGGCCTACGCCACAGCCACAGCAACACAGAATCCGAGCCGCGTCTGCAACCTACACCTCAGCTCACGGCAACACCGGATCCTTAACCCACTGAGGAAGGCCAGGGATCGAACCCGCAACCTCATGGTTCCTAGTCGGATTCATTAACCACTGAGCCACGACAGGAACTCCCTGAAATACAAGTACTTTTAAGTGTTCTAAGAAGTAACATTCATCCCTTTTAGGTTCAAAGCAAAATTGAATGGAAGATAAAGAGATTTCCCGTGTCCCCCCATCCCCACACATACGTAGCCTCCCTCACTGTCAACACCCCTCACCACTATGATACGTGATGAGCCTGCACTGACATAATTATCACCCAAAGATCATCATCGGAGTTCCTGTTGTGACTTAGCTGGTTAAGAATCTGACATAAGAGTTCCCATGGTGGCACAGCGGTTAACGAATCCAACTAGGAACCATGAGGTTGGGGGTTCGATCCCTGGCATCGCTCAGTGGGTTAACTATCCGGCGTTGCCATGAGCTGTGGTGTAGGTCACAGACGCAGCTCGGATCTGGCGTTGCTGTGGCTGTGGTGTAGGCCGGCAGCTATAGCTCGGTTTAGACCCCTAGCCTGGGAACCTCCACATGCCACGGGTGCGGCCCTAAAACGACAAAAGACAAAAAAAAGGATCCAACATAGTATCCATGAGGAGGTGAGTTCAATCCCTGGCCTCACTCTATGGGTTAAGGATCCAGCATTGCCAGGGCCGTGGCATAGGCCAGGAGCTGCTCTTCCAATTCAGCTCCTAGCCTGGGAACTTCCATGTGCCACGGTTGTGGCCCTATTTTTAAAAAAGCACAAAGACAGTCATCATTTACATTAGAGTTCAGCCTTGGTGTTGTGCATTGTATCTGTTTTGACAAATAGTTATTTGTCAAAATTATCTTTTCAATAATTAACAGTTTTTTAATTTTTTTAACATTTTTGAATTATCCATGTAATGTGCAAATATATTTTGTCTTCGTTAAACAGTGATATTAAAACTTCACAGGGAGCTCCCTGGTAACATAGCGGGTTAAGGATCTGGCATTGTCGCTGCTATGGTGCAGATTCGATCCCTGGCCCAGGAATTTCTGCATGCCATGGGCATGGCCAAGAAAAAATATTGAAGTATACTTTCTTTGTGCTTCCAGAGGAGAAGAAAGCTATGCTGCAGGAAATAGCTAATCAGAAAGGAGTGTCCTGTCGTGCCCAAGGCTGGAAAGTCCACCTCTGTGCCGCCCAGTTGCTGCAGCTGGTAGGTCACTCTCTAGTGGTTGTTACTGGTTGTCTTGCTGGAGACATCTCAGTTCATAGAGCATTTTCTTTTGAGTGATTGACTCTGAAGCATTTCCAGTCAACATGGGTCATGGTGGAATTTTTATGTGTGCTATGTAATATTATAATTATTATGCCTGTTCGATGGATGTAATTTAATCTCTCTATATCTTAGTTTTGGTCCCCATAACCAAAATATACTGAGCAGCTATAGTGTAAGACCTGCAATGAAGGTTCAGTATCATGTGCTGCTGTGACATCTGAAACAGGGAGCCTCAAGTGGCTGAACCGTAAGCCCCTCCTCCTCAGTCTGCTCCTTTTCATGGGGACCAGGCACAGTTCCCACTTCTCCCTGAATAGTGGGCTTCGGTTCTCTGCCAGCTTATTCAAATAAATGCTCCCTCTTAATACTACAGAGCCTGCCTACTCCAGCCCCTACTTGTGCCCTCTGTTCCTTGCTTGTTCATTGATCACAGCCCGCATGTGGCCTGTGGATGTGCAGTGTCGGCCCCTAGGCTGTGAGTATATTGACTAGTAAACTGCTGTTGATCTCATGTCTCCAGTGTGTTATGTGTTTGGCCATTTCCGTAACCCCTGGGTCAGAAGCCTTCCTTCAACAAGGTAAAGAGGAGGTGATGAAAATAATTATCTCATGGACTCTTTCATCTTTGGAGTAGCAGTAATCTGAAAAACAATGTCTTTTATGAGTATTTTCTTAAGAACTGGTACCATGGCTAGTTTTGGTATTTAGCATTAAAGCAGATTTCTGTGAAACTTATAAGACTTTTTCAGAGGAATTATAATTGGGGCAGTATTTAAAAGTTATCCGGGAGGATGGACTCTGAATTATGACAAGTTGTTGATGAGTTTTCCTTACTGTACTGTACCTTACTCATTGGGAGAAAATTTTATCACCCGAACAGATCTTAAACCATTTTACACAGGTGATTCAGCGTGGGTTGTTTGCCTGAGTTTGACAAAAGTATCCCCAAGGTCATGCAGGATGCCCTCCCTCTTGTTTGTTGCAGACAAATCTAGAGCACGATGTTTATGAACGACTCACCAACCTGCAGGAAGGGATTATCCCAAAGAAAAAAGCAGCAACTGATGATGATTTACACCGAATAAATGAACTAATACAGGTTTGAAGGGGCCCTTCTCTCTTCTTACTTCTCCCTCTCCTATCCACTAATACCTTTAATAAAAACCTATTGGAGTTCCCGTCGTGGCTCAGTGGTTAACGAATCCGACTAGGAACCATGAGGTTGTGGGTTCGATCCCTGGCCTTGCTCAGTGGGTTAAGTGCCGTGAGCTGTGGTGTAGGTTGCAGACGCGGCTCGGATCCCGCGTTGCTGTGGCTGTGGCAAAGGCCGGCGGCTACAGCTCCTGTTAGACCCCTACCCTGGGAACCTCCATATGCCATGGGTGCGGCCCTAGATAAGGCAAAAAGACCAAAAAAAAAAAAACCTATTATTGGAGTTCCCATCGTGGCGCAGTGGAAGCGAATCTGACTAGGAACCAAGAGGTTGCGGGTCCGATCCCTGGCCTTGTTCAGTGGGTTAAGGATCCGGCTTTGCCGTGAGCTGTGGTGTAGGTTGTAGACACGGCTTGGATCCCGCATTGCTGTGGCTGTGGCGTCGGCCGGCAGTTGTAGCTCTGATTTGACCCCTAGCCTGGGAACTTCCATATGCCTCGGGTGTGGCCCTAAAAAGCAAAAAAAAGAATAAATACTAAGGCCTTTTTTCTATGTGAAAGCCTCAAAATGGCTTCACCCAAAGGCGAGAAGTTTTTTAAAAGCCACATTGTCTTGAAGACACTGATTGACTTTGTCGTGTCTTTTGTTGCAGGGAAACATGCAGAGGTGTAAACTTGTGATGGATCAAATCAGTGAGGCCAGAGACTCCATGCTTAAGGTTTTAGATCATAAAGATCGTGTCCTGAAGCTTCTCAACAAGAATGGGACTGTCAAGAAGGTGTCAAAATTGAAGCGGAAGGAAAAAGTCTAGACCCCAAATCAGGACTTTGAAAACAGAATTTATGAAGAATGATGTTGGGGGTTGGGGGGGAGGGCCGTGGTTATTTTCAAAGTGGAACATTGAAATAAAGGAAGCGTTCCTTAATTCACCCGCGCAAGCAGAGGGACCCATAGCATCCAGAGACACGGAAGGGTCAGAGCTGATACGGCACAGTGGCCTCCAGTCTTTCCTCCAGGTGTCTCCCTCTGTGCCCACTGTGTCATCCGTGACTGCTGATGCCTCAGTGTCTCCCACTCGGAATCAGTGACACAAATAACCGGCTGGCACTTTTCGGCCTTCCGGTTGCTAAACTGTTTATCTGATGGATTCCCGCCGGACCCATGCTGAGCCTGGACTGAAAGTATCCGCCCGGACCATCCATTCTCTCCCTACGCTGATAATCCAACCTCTTCCCCTCACCCCAGTCGATTCTCCCTCTGTCTGACCTTCAGATGCCCACGCCGGCCTTCTAAAGCAGTGCCATGGCACCAAGAGACCTGCCACATCTCACTCTATAAAGGGTTGGAACTATCGATTCTTAACCTTTTTTTTTTTTTTTTAATGAACCATTTCAAAGTGAACTTGTTATATTGTCTGTCCTGCGTGTGTCAGAGTTGGGTTTTTGTGGAGGTTCAGAGCAGGCAACAGCACAAGTTGCTCTGAGATCCTTGTTCTGAAGTACATTCTTGGTTACCTGTACTTCTGTAGCTGGTGTGATGCTGTTAATTGTCTGTACCGCACATCTCCAAACGTCAATAAAAGACTCAAAGAGGTTTTTGTACATAAGCAGTTTCCATCTTTTTATAAAAAAAAAAAAGTTCATCACTGTCATACTGAGCCTCCGTCAGTTCTTTACCCTGCTGTAGTTTCTCACTCGTTGTTGCGTCTTCTCTGTTCCGGTTGTGCTGTTCCATGTGGAGTTGCATTTATCGTGGTATTTTGAAGATGTCACAGTGGTGAAGTCTTTTGGCCTTTGGTTGTGTTGTTGCCCATGGCAGATACAAATTAGAGTATAGGACACTTAAGGCTACAGTAACGGGAGTGAATTTTGAGGAGAGGAGGTTTTCTTTACAGGCTTGCTATTGCCCCCTGTGAACTAGCTCTGATGATAAGGTAGCCCAGGCTGGCTTTTTGCCTTGACCTGAACAGACGAGGCAGGTGTCTGCTGATTCTGATCCATTCTTTGGGACCCATGTTCTGGCTCTCCTGAAACAGCCTTCCTCAAACTGGAAAAGTGAACTCTCATTGGGTGTAGGATTGGGGAAGAGAGAAACACAGCAGACCCTCAGCCTTTGCCCAGTTAGGCCATAGGGACGGCATAGCCCAGGCTAAACAAATCCTCGGCACCATCAGTGCTGCTGCACTGGAGTGTTTGAACTTGAAGTTGTTCCTGATCATGTACTAGATGCCAGTATAGTGTGACTGTGCGAGAACAGGTTTCCTTTGTCTCTGTTTCTCAGCTGTGCATGTGGCATGCTGGCATGTGAAGGACAGACCCAGGCATTTGGGATCCTGCACTACAGGCCTGTTCTCTGTAAAAGAGTTGTTTCCTCTCCCCCGTTTAAACAGAACTTCAATAACTCCAGTCAAAGAAAGTTTGTCAGTGCTAGTGCTGATGTCAGTGTAGGTTAGAACAATAGCGTTTTCCGTCTTCCTTCACGTTGTGAGGGGAGTACCATCAGAGGTTGGGAAAGGGTGGGATTTCCCGTTGTGGCTCAGTGGTTAACGAATCCGACTAGGAACCATGAGGTTGCGGGTTCAATCCCTGGCCTTGCTCAGCGGGTTAAGGATCCAGCGTTGCCGTGAGCTGTGGTGTAGGTTGCAGACGCGGCTCGGATCCCGTGTTGCTGTGGCTGTGGCGAAGGCCGGCAGCTACAGCTCCTGTTAGACCCCTAGCCTGGGAACCTCCATATGCCGCGGGTGCGGCCCTAGAAAAGGCAAAAAGACAAAAAAAAAAAACA
>PVHT020000141.1:6334174-6394352 GCA_004024745.2 Catagonus wagneri
GCATCTGCAACCTACACCTCATGGCAATCTACAGCTCATGGCAACGCCAGATTCTTAACCCACTGAGCAAGGTCAGGGATCGAACCCACAACATTATGGCTCCTAGTTGGATTCGTTTCCACTGCACCATGATGGGAACTCCATGTCTTGAGTTTCTCATGTGAACAAGGCCTAGGGCTAAGATTAGGGACAGATAGAACAAAGCATGTTTGTACTTCTCTGGCTGTTGTAGTGTAGACTGTGTACATTAAAAGAAAAAAAAAGCAGCAATAGACAGCAGCATTGCTAAGGGGTAAATCAGGTGTATAAAATGAAAGTGCTCTCAGGGTTTAGAGAAGGAACTCATCCTAAGAGGAGTGACAGAATGAGGTTAACAATTGAACTAAGTCTCAAAATGGAATTTACCAAATATTTATTAAGCCCAGAGTGACACTATGGGAGTAGAAGGATGCATCATGCAGGCTCTGCCTTCCAGGAATGGGTAGTCTGGTAGGAGAGACAAACATGGAACCAAATGAATGTAGGCAGATTAAAAAGTGGGTCGATTACAGATAGAACGTATCAGGGAGAAATCCCGTGCATTGTAAAGGATAAACAGGAGGCTGCAGGAAACGGGAAACACGAGAAATGGCACAGCTGAAGGGCAGGGTACAGGGGAAAGGAAAAACCAAGCAAGAGGACCACAAACATGCCAGAGCCCAAGGCTCAGGTCTCGAACACCCCACTACATAATTTTGACCTTAACCTTAAGTGTCCTGGATACTGACTCGCAGACTTTGAAAAACATGGCTTCCCAAGGAAACAGGTTGGGGGGTGGGGGAATGGGCTGGGGTTTTGGGGATGAAAATGCTATAAAACTGGGTCATGATGATCATTGTACAATTATCAATGTAATAAAATTCATTGAGTAATTAAAAAAAAAAACCCATAAGTGTCCTGGGAATTCTTCATGAGGCTTGGAGAGAGAAGTGGAGGGCAACAAAGACACCAAGTTTTCCTGCATTTCTGTAGTTATCCGCAGGAAAGCTAATTAACAGCACCAAGCCTCAATTGTGACATCTGTTAAACTGGGATAATAATAGTTTCTATTTCTGAGGTGTTGATGAGAGGATTAAATGGAATATTCTGTGCAAAGTCTTTAAGGTAGTTTCAAAGGGCCAGTAATGCGAAAGTGATGAATATTTAGCTACTTTCGTCAGAGACAAGGAATCTCTAGGTCAGAAATTAGTCAAGTGTTGGAGGAAGGGAAATTGGGTGGAGGGGGTTAAAAAGTGCAGAAGTTAAAAAGTCCTTCTGAGTTCCTGCTCTGGCGCAATGGGTTAAGAAACCCACTGCGGAGGCTTGGGTCTCTGCAGAGGTGCAGGGTTGATCCCCGGCCTGGCACAGTTGGTGAAATGATCCGGTTGCAGATTGGATTTAATCCCTGGCCTGGGAACTTCCGGTTGCCACAGGAGCAGCTATTAAAAAAACAAAAACAGAAAGGTAAGCCCTGGGAATGCAATGTATAGTAAGCTGACTATAATTAACAATACAGTTTTAGGGAGTTCCCATTGTGGCTCAGAGGGTTAAGGACTTGATATAGTGTCAGTCGGGATGCAAGTTTGATCCCTGGCCTCACTCAGTGGGTTAAGGATGCAGCGTGTCACAGGCTACAGCGTAGGCCAGCAGCTGCAACTCCAATTCAACCCCTAGCCTGGGAACTTCTATATGCTGCAGGTGCGGTCCAAAAAAAAAAGAAAAAATAATAAAAACTGGAGGAAAAAACTGAAGCTAGTAAAGTGTAACACTGTAGTGACAGTAAGGAAGGAAATCAGTCTGAAACATTCTGGCAATTGAACAAAATGTTAAAGGTAGTGTTACCGTATGATCCAGCAATTCCACTCCTAGATGTACAACCAAAAGAACTGAAACATGTATACACAGAAACTTGTACATGCATGTACATAACAGCATTATGTATAAGAGCCTAAAAGTAGAAACAATGCACATATCCATCAGGTGACGAATGATAAAATATGATGTGTCCATTCTTAGAGCAGAATATTATTTGACCATAAAAGGGGACAGATAAATGCCACACGCAGAGGGACCTTGGAAACATGTTAAGTGAAAGAAGCCAGACACAAAAGACCACATGCTGCATCATTCCATATGCACATGAGATGTCCTGAATAGGCAAATCCATCATAGATCAATGGTTGCCAGGGACTGGGGCAGGAAAGAAGGCAAGTGATGGGAATGGATGGGAGGTTTCTCTTTCAAGCAATGAAAATGTTCTAAAATTAGATCACACCTCCTACTTGGTTTTTTTTTCTTCAGCATTGCTTTGGTAATTCTGGGTCTTTTGTGGTTCCATATAAATTGATGGGGGGGTTTTGTCTGTTTGTTTGTTTTTGCTTTTCAGGGCCACACCCGCGGCATATGGAGGTTCCCAGGCTAGGGGTCTAACAGGAGCTGTAGCCACCGGCCTACGCCACAGCCACAGCAACGCGGGATCCGAGGTGCGTCTGTGCCTACACCACAGCTCACAGCAATGCCGGATCCTTAACCCAGTTAGCGAGGCCTGGGATCAAACCCACATCCTTATGGATACTAGTCAGGCTCGTTACTGCTGAGCCACTACAGGAATTTCCTTGTTTTTATTTTATTTATTTATTTTTTTCTTTTTTAGGGCCGCACCTGAAGCATATGGAAGTTTCTAGGCTAGAGGTCAGTTCTTTAAAATTGAGGACTTGGATGTTTCTTCTGTCAGTAATTGAAGCCTACCTATCTCTCTGCCAACACTTCAGGCTGAGAGATGGGAATAATTTCTCAATTACTAAACTCCAGCCAAACTATTGTTGAGGAAAGGGAGAGTCCGAGTTTTCAACTGCAGGATGGGCACATACAATTCACAGGCTGAGAGAGAATAATTGCAAATCACATATCTGACTTGCAGCCAGGGTATATAAGGAATACTTACAACTCAACTATTAAAACCCCAGTAAATGGAGTTCCCGTCGTGGCGCAGCAGAAACAGATCTGACCAGGAACCATGAGGTTGCAGGTTTGGTCCCTGGCCTCACTCAGTGGGTTAATGATCCAGCGTTGCCATGAGCTGCAGTGTAGGTTGCAGACGCAGCTCGGATCTGGCTTTGCTCTGGCTGTGGCGTAGGCTGGCAGCTGTAGTTTCGATTATACCCCTAGCCTGGGAACCTCCATATGCCATGCATGCGGCCCTAAAAAGCAAAAAAAAAAAAAAAAAAAGCAAAGGATTTAAACAGATATTTCTCCTAAAAAAAAAATCCACAAATCAGAAGAAAATATTTTGAGGAAAAAAATTAAAAACAAATCTATAAATCACTTAAAATTAAAAAAACAAGAATGTGTATATGTATGTGTGACTGGGCCACCTTGCTGTAGAGTAGAAAATTGAGAGAACACTGTAAACCAGTTATTATAATAGAAAAAAAATCATTTAATTTTTTAAAAAAAATCTGCACATCAAAATATAATCATTAGGGAGTTCCCGTCGTGGTGCAGTGGGTTAACGAATCCGACTAGGAACCATGAGGTTGCAGGTTCGATCCCTGCCCTTGCTCAGTGGGTTAACGATCCGGCGTTGCCGTGAGCTGTGGTGTAGTTTGCAGACGCGGCTCGGATCCCGCGTTGCTGTGGCTGTGGTGCAGTCCAGTGGCTACAGCTCCAGTTATACCCCTAGCCTGGGAACCTCCACATGCCACGGGTGCGGCCCTAAAATGACAAAAGGCAAAATAAATAAATAAATAAAAAACAAACAAACAAACAAACATTAGAAGATATTAGGAAAATGCAAATCAAAGCCACAATGAGAGTTCCCATCATGGTTCAATGAGTTAGGAACCCAGCTAGTATCCATGAGGATGCGGGTTTGATCCCTGGCCTTGCTCAGTGGGTTAAGGATCTGGTGTTGCTGTGGCTGTGGTGCAGGCTGGTAGCTGCAGCTCTGATCCAACCCCTAGTGTGGGAACTTCCATATGCCGCAGTTGTGGACCTAAAAAATAAAAAAAGCCACAATGAGATACCACTGAACACCCAGTAGAATGGCTATGATTTACGAAGACGGACAATAACAAGGACTGCAGAGGATGTGAAGTAACCGAAGGTCTCATACATTGATGGCAAGAGTGTAAAATGGTGCAGCCATTCTAAAAAACAATCTGACAGTTCCTCAAAATGCTAAACCTAGAATCCCATATGAAACAACAATTCCACTGCTGGTGAACTGAAATGAAAGTACATATCCACAAAAATACTGGTACAAATGTTAACAGCAGCATTATTCATAATAACCCAAAGGGGTAAACTATTCAAATGTTCATCAACTGATGTGTGGATAAATACAATGCAGTATATCCACACAATGGATTATTATTTGAACATGAAAAGGAATGAAGGACTGACACATGCAATAACATTGGAGGGACCCTGAAAACATTAGGCTAAGTGAGAGAAGCTGACCACAAAAACCACATGTTGGATGATTCCATTCATAAGAATGGTCCCACCAAGAAGAGGCAAATCCATAGAGACAGAAAGTCTCTCAGTGGTTACCAGGGCCTGGAGGAGAAAGGAGGGGAAGTGGCTATAAACGGGGTGGGGTTTCTTTGGGGTGATGAAAATGTCCTAAAGTGAATTGTGATCATTGTCCAATGCTGAATAGACTAATAACCATGGAACTGCACACCGTAAAAAAAAAAAAAAGGTGAGTTTCGTGGTCTATAATTATATTTCTATCGAGCTATTATTTTTGCAGCTTTTGAAAGTGACTGTGTAGAAAGAAAAAGGATCAGCCTCTTGACAGTAAGAGGTGGTTTAACTTTTGCTTTGGGGAATAATAGATTGGGGCTTAAATCCTATTAAATGTACCCAACTGTTTTGCTCTCCTCCCCCAGGGCTCTCTCTCCTTGTCAAAGAAGCATTTTTCCAAGACCCAAGTGAGAGCCTAAGCATGTGGACTTACAGTCATGTACAGAATTTGGGGACAGTTATGACCTCAAATACTCTGTCCACTGGGGACTGGGACCTGACGCTCCAGGACGAGGCCGGAGGGGTCCACACCCTTGGGGGCTCCTTCACCGCCACCCCAACCCCCACCCCACCCCCAAATCCAGGCCTCTTCTGGAGGGTTGAATCCCAACATGCAGCCAGGCCTCTGCAACATAACAAATCTCAGAAGTTCAGCATGGTCGGGAGGGTAAGCGTTTGGAGAGGAGTCGCTGCTCCGTACATTGGAAAAGCACTGCCCTGGTGGTTTGGAGACTTTAACGGAGCTCCTGATGGGGCTGGCTACTCTGCTGTGGCAGAAGCAGATCACTCTCCCTTTTGGGGCCTCAGTTTCCTTGTCTGCAAAATGAGATGCGTGGACTGGATAATTTCTAACTCTTGGGTTGCATTTTCTTTCTGTGATAGATACAGGTATGGGAATTCCTGTGTGACAAAGCGGGATAAGGATCTGGCATTGTCACTGCAGCAGCTCTGGTCGCTGCTGTGGGAAGGATTTGACCCTGGCCTGGGAACTTCCACATACTGTGGGCATGGCCAAAAAAAAAAAAAAAAAGATAAAAGATAAAAGATACAGATACATGTGGTTACGGCTAACAAAGCTGATATTCAAACTTAACATTTCCTTCTCTCCCCTTTTTTTCCTTTTAAGGCCGCACCCACAGCACATGGAAGTTAACAGGCTAGGGGTCCAATCGGAGCTACAGCTACCAATCTACACCACAGCCACATCAACACCATATACGAGCCACATCTGCCACCTACACCACAGCTCACAGCAACACTGGATCCTTAACCCACTGAGAAGACCAGGGATCAAACCCACATCCTCATGAATACCACTGATTCGTTACCACTGAGCCACAACGGCAACTCCCTTTATAAATATTTCTATTTCCTTGGTTTTTGTGTTTTTTTTTCTTCCACACCTGCAGCATACGGAAGTTCCCAGACCAGGGTTCAAATCCAAGCTTGTAGCTCCGACCTACACCACAGCCGTGGTAATGCTGGAGGAACCCAGCACCCAGCTGGGGATTGAACACATGCTGTGGCACAGACAATGCTGGATCCTTAATCCACTGTACAGCGGTGGAAACTCCATCTGTTTGAGGGTTTTTTTTTTGTCTTTTCTATTTCCTTGTTTTAAAAAAATTAATATCAATTCCAGATATTTTATTTACCTTTTACAAACTAATTTATACTTGTAATATTTACTTGTATTCTTTTTTTTTTTTAGGGCCACACCATGGCATATGGAAGTTCCCAGGCTTCCCAGATCAAATCGGAGCTATAGCCTCCGGCCTAAACTACAGCCACAGCAATGCCAGATCCGAGCTTCATCTGCGGCCTACATCACAGCTCACAGCAACACTGGATCTTTAACCCACTGAGTGAGGCCAGGGATTGAACCCATGTCCTCATGGATACTAGTCAGATTCATTTCTGCTGAGCCATGATAGTGGCTCCTTAACAATTTTTTTTTTTTGTCTTATTGTCATTTAAGGGCCACACCTGCGGCACATGGAGGTTCCCAGGCTAGGAGTCCAATTGGAGCTGTAGCCACCGGCCTACACCACAGCCACAGCAACGCAGGATCCGAGCCGCATCTGCGATCTATACCACAGCTCACGGCAATGCTGGATCGTTAACCTACTAAGCAAGGCCAGGGATCGAACTCGCAACCTCATGGTTCTTAGTCAGATTCGTTAACCACTGCACCATGACGGGAACTCCTCCTTAACCATTTTTAAGTGTACAGTTCAGTAGGATTAACTACACTCACATTGTTGTCCGAAAGATCTCCAGAGCTTTTCACCTTGCACGAATGAAATGCTGTTCCCAGTGAACAACGCCCTACATCCTCCTCCCACCAGTTCCTGACAACCTCCGTTTTACTCTCTGTTTCTATAAGTCGGACTGTTTTAGATATTCATATAAGTGCAGTCATACAGTATTTGCCTTTTTGTGACACACTTATTTCACTGAGCATAATGTATTCAAGGTTCATCCATGTGGTAGCATGTGCCAGGATTTTCTTCCTTTTAAGGCTGAATAATATTCCATTATGTGTATATACATCTTTATGTATTTATCTATCAGCAGACATATGGATTGCGTGGCTATTCTTTTTAATTTTTTTTCTTTTTTGTCTGCCCCTGCAGCATATGGAAGTCTCTGGGCCAGGGACTGTATCTGAGCAGAAACTGTGACCTATGACACAGCTGTAGCAATGCTGGATCCTTAACCCACTTGGGCCGGGCAGGGGTTCCAACTGGTGCCTCCACAGAAACAAGACAGATCATTAACCCAAAGCACCATGCTGGGAACTCCCCAACTCTCTATTCTTTTCTTTTTTTTTAAAGGGCCATGCCTGTGGCATATAGAAACTGGGGGTTGAATCAGAGCTATAGCTGCAGGCCTGCTCCACAGCTGCAGCAATGTGGGACCTGAGCCGCATCTGTTACCTATGCTGCGGCTTTCAGCAATATTGCATCCTTAACCCACTGAGCGAGGCCAGGCATTGAACCCAGATCCTCATGGATACTAGATGGGTTCTTACCCAGATGAGCCACACTGGGAACTCCCTGTCTATTCATTCTTGATCTTTGATGTATAGATGCCATGCATGTGGTATATGGACGTTGTATACGCAGAATACTACGATATGTGGCCTCTCAGTCCTTGCAGGGTCAAAACAACATGAGAGAGAAAAAGGCTATAGGGTCTCCTCATCTGGTTAAGTAAATCCTGGAAAATGTCATTATGGAAGTAACATGCGAACATTCCTCATGTCTGTCATAGCAGAGCCTGAATCAGTGACAGAAATGAAAACTGTGCATGTTAACACACATTTAAAATCATGTTTTGCAAATCTGATTAGTATCCATGAGGAAGCAGTTTAGATCCCTGGCATCGCTCAGTGGATTAAGGATCTGGCATTGCCGTGAGCTGTGGTGTAGGTCACAGACCCCGCTTGGATCTCACGTTGCTATGGCTGTGGCGTAGGCCAGCAGCGAAGGCTCCAATTCGACCCTTAGCCTGGGAAGCTCCATATAACACAGGTTTGGCCCTAAAAAGACAAAAAAAAAATCATGTTTTAGTGTTCCTGTTGTAGCTCAGCAGTAATGAACCCAACTAGTATCCATGAAGACGTAGGTTTGATCTCTGGCCTCGCTCAGTGGGTTAAGGATCCAGCATTGCTGTGGCTGTGTTGCAGGGCTGCAGTTGCAGTTTTGATCAACCTCTAGCCTGGGAACTTCCATGTGCTGCAGCTGCAGCTCTAAAAACAAAACCAAAAAATTCACAGGATAGCCAAGAGCTATCTGCACTGATATAATTTCCTGCTGAGTTTCTTAAGAATGTCCAGACTGAGATGTAGGCAGAAGAGGCCAGGATTGGCTCTTGTTGGCAGTGAATAGACGGAAAAGCTTCCATAACACATAAAATTGCCATTAGCTTAGTTTTTTTAAGGTCGCTCAGGAAGGCTGGATTTGGCACGACTTCGCTGGCACGGTCATGACCAGCCATAAGCTTAATACGAGGACGTGGCAGCTGGAACTGCAAGTGATTTCCTGGAAGATAGATTGTGAACAGCGTTTCTTGGAAAGTTGAACTTTCGAGAGCCACGTTGAAAGCTTCAGCCAATAAAAGCTTCAGGGTTCATGGCCACTGGGGACTCTGTAACTTAAGCTGCCAGCATGTCCGCGGTGCAGGCCGTTGAAGCGTGGGGACTTCGCCACGTCCTGGATCCCCATCTGTCCTCTAACAGGGAAGAACCTGTGTATTCTGCTCTAAGTTAATCACCAAAGGGATGTTGCCTATAAGGTTAAATTATACATAATAGCCCATTTCTAGGAACCCTGCCTCCCAGGTAATGAGCGTTAAGTTAAAATACCTTTGTTTGGCTCACAGGGAACATCCTGAACCGGCCCACCTGCGGACGGCTGCGGGAAGGGAGAAATTAAGACATCTGCTCCGGAAGCTGACCAGACCAGGAACTGTTGGACTTGACTCCCTCCGTCTTTAGTATAAAAGAAGCCCGAATTCTAGCCCAGTCAAGATGGCTCTTTGGGATGCCAGGCCATCATCTTCTCAGTTTGCTGGCTTTCTGAATAAAGTTGCAATTCGTTGCCCCAAAGATTTCTCTCTCAAGGAATTCCCATTGTGGCTTAGCAGGTTAAGAAACTAACATAGTGGCCACAAGGATGTGAGTTCAATCCCTGGCCTCACTCAGTGGATTAAGGACCTGGCATTGCTGCAAGCTGCGGCATAGGTCACAGTGAGGCTCGCATCCAGCACTACTGCAGCTGTGGGCTGGCAGCTGCAGCTCTGATTCCAGCCCCAGCCTGGGAACTTCCCATATGATGCAGGTGCAGCCCTTAAAAAAAAAAACCTCTCTCAATTTATCAGCCTATTGGGTGGAAGAGCAGTACGAGCTGAACTCAGTAACAATCACCACTATGCCTGCCACCTCCTCCTGAGCCGGAGTGTATGTGCACAGGTGGGGTGCCAGGACAGGGCTTTTATGGACCTCATTTTACCTTGGCAATCACCTGTTGGACAGTTATTAATCTGATGAGAAAACTGAGGCTCAGAGAGTTTGAGTGACTGGCTCAGTGACGGAGGGACTAAATGCAAAGCCCAAATCTGTAGCCTTTTCTCCGTGGGCTGTCCTACTCTTCCTCATGGACTGCTGATCCTTTCCTCAACCACTCCAGCCATTCGCACTCTCACTTGGCTTTTCATCTAGTGAGCAGAGCTGGCACATAACTCTAACAAGTGTGTCCCGTGTGCTTCTAGAAACTGTCAGGTGCCTTACAAATGGAGGTGACTCAATCCTCACAGTTCTAAGAAGTAGTCACCTTTGAACTTTTTATTTGAACAGTGACATTTATTTTCTAAGTAGTAGTCCATACAGAAAAGTACACGGATTCGAGGTATACACCCAGTGGATTTTCACAGTGTGAACACACCCATGTGATCCTACCCGGATCAAGAAACAGAACAGCGTCTCCCCTCCCCTCTCCTGCCCATCCACCCTCTCTCTTGAACACCTTTATCTCTGGGCAGCTGGCATGAGGATTTCTGTGCCTGATTTGGAGAGGGCTGCAAATAATTAAGGAACAATTTTTTTTTAAATACAGGTTTATTTAATTTCTTTTTTCAGCCATGCCCTTGGCACACTTCCTGGGCCAGGGATCAAAGCCAAGTCACAGCAGTGACAACACGAAAACCTTAACTGCCAGGCCACCAGGGAACTCCCAAGTTTTTGTATTTTATAAATCTCAGAATGAATTTAATAAGCCAGGCCTCTCCTGTCATATGGAAGTAACTTCAAAGTGAAGGGTACAGATAACAATATCAAATTAGAATATTTGAAATGTCCCATGACTTCTATGAAAATAACTTAAATGCCCCATATTGCAAGGCATTTCAGCAGTACCTATTTTTTATTTTATTTTTTAAATTAATAAAAATTTTTTGGCCAGCTGAAGTTCCCAAGTCAGGGACTGAACCCACACCACAGCAGTGAAAACATGGGGACCTTAACCACCAGGCCACTAGGGAATGCCAATTTTAAAAAAAAAATTTTTTTTTGTCTTTTTAGGGCCACACCCATGGCATATGAAGGTTCTCAGGCTAGGGATCAAATAGTAACTGTAGCTGCTAACCTACACCACAGCCACAGCAACACCAGTTCTGAGCCGCCTCTGTGACCTACATCACTGCTCATGGCAACACCATATCCTTAACCCACTAAGCAAGGCCAGGGATCAAACCCACGTCCTCATGGATCATAGTTGAGTTCGTTACCACTGAGCCACAACAGAACTCCTTAAATTTTTTAACTTATTATTATTATTTTCTTTTTATGGTCCCGCCTGAGATATATGGAAATTCCCAGGCTAGGGGTCAAATAGGAGCTGCAGCTGTGGCAACTGCTATGCGAGATCCTTAACCCACTGAGTGAGGCCAGGGATTGAACGCACATCCTCATGTCTGCAATGTCAGGTTTATAACCTGCTGAGCCACAATAAGAACTCCCCAATATTTATTTTGAATAAAAATTTATGGAGTTTCTGTCATGGCTCAGTGGTTAAAGAACCTGACTAGTATCCATGAGGATGCAGGTTTGATCCCTGGCCTTTCTCAGTGGATTAAGGATCCAGCGTTGCTGTGAGCTGTGGTGTAGGTCACAGATGTGGCTCAAATCCTGCATTGCTGTGGCTGTGGTTGTGGCTGGCAGCTACTGCTCCAATTTGACCCCTAGCCTGGAAACCTCCATATGCTGTGAGTGCAGCCCTAAAAAGCAAAAAAATAAAAATATTCTACAGGCACTGAACATCTGATACGAACCTTTGCTTGCCTACCTAAACTCCTTTCCCACAGACGTCTCCTTTTGAAGTCAGAGAAAAGGCCACCTGTAATTGTGGTTTTGACACCAACCCTCACACTCTCTGACACCCACGAGATGCTCAACAATTCTATTTAATCTGATTCTGACACTAACTCCCCAGGATTGGGCCAGACATCAAAGGTTTTAAAAAGTCACTTTTACCAGAGTTCCCGTTGTGGCTCAGCAGAAACGAACCCAACTAGTATCCATGAGGACATGGGTTCGATCTCTGGCCTCGAGCAGTGGATTAAGGATCCAGTGTTGCAGTGACTGTGGCATAGGTCAGCAGCTGCGGCTCTGATTCCACCCCTAGTCTGGGAACTTCCATATGCCTCGAGTGCAGGCCTAAAAAAGCAAAAAAAAAAGGCAATTCCACAAACCGCCCCCACTTCAAATGCCAGTTGCAGGTTCTGTGGGGCCACTTCTGCTCCTGACAGACCAGCTACAGATCAGAAGTTTCCCCGCCTCCTCCTCAGTTTCAATAATTGGGTACGAGTTCCTGCCATTGCTCAAGGGAAACAAATCCAACTAGGAACCATGAGATTGCAGGTTCAATCCCTGCCCTTGCTCAGGGGATTAAGGATCCAGCATTGCCATGAGCTGTGGTGTAGGTTGCAGACACAGCTCGTATCCAGCATTGCTGTGGCTGTGGTGTAGGCCAGTAGCTACAACTTCAATTAGACCCCTAACCTGGGAACCTCCATATGCTGTGGGTACGGCCCTAAAACAACAAAAGGCAAAAAAAAAAAAATTGTAATAATAATAATTGGGTAGAACGACTCAGAACTCAGGGAAATATTTTACTCATATTTACTGGTTTATTATCATTATCTTTTTTTAATCATTTTTTTAATGATTTAATTTTTTTTTTAATCATGAAATTCCCAGGCTAGGGGTCTAATTGGAGCTGTAGCCACAAGCCTACACCACAGCAAAGCCGATCCGAGCTGCACCTGCAACCTACACCACAGCTCACGGCAACACCGGATCCTTAACCCACTGAGTGAGGCCAGGGATCGAACCCACATCCTCATGGATACTAGTTGGGTTTATTACTGCTGAGCCACGACAGGAATTCCTACTGATTTATTATAAAGGATACAACACAGGAACAGCCAAATGGAAGATGCAGAGGGCAAGGCGTGGGGCAAAGGGGCGTACGGTTTCTGTCAGCAGATTTGGGGCGACAGGAACATTCAGTCTATAGCCACTTCTTCTACTGTAGTTTCGTCTTTCTTTTTTTTTTCTTTTTAGGACCCCACCCACAGCATATGGAAGTTCCCGGGCTAGTGGTCGAATAGGAGCTGCAGCTGCTGGCCTACACCACAGCCACAGCAACATGGGATCCAAGCTGCATCAGCGAACTTCAATGCAGTTTGCAGCCAAACAGGATCCTTAACCCACTGAGTGAGGCCAGGGTTCTAACTCGAGTCCTCATGGACAGTATTTTGGGTTCTTAACCCACTGAGCCACAAGGGGAATTCCCTGTAATTTCTTTTTAAACATCTCTTTCTCCACAATTATTTGAAAAGCTGTTCGGTTTGGATATTTTGGGGAAGTTGCCACTTCCTGCCAAGTATCCTGAAATATCTCACAAAAACTGTCATTTTGTGATGAGAATTTGGGAGTAGCTTTCTGCCAAAATAGTTGAAAACTCTGGGCCTTAATGATAAGTTTGGCTAATATAGCTTGTCATGATATGGTAGTTTGGAATTTGGAGCCAGTAATGTGTCACGTGGGTGAGGCAGATTAATGTTGATCTCAGATGATTGGTGGGTTGTTTGTGCTGTAACCAGGCCTCATCTCCGCAATGCCTTCCTCTTCTTGTTAAAAATCAGGATCAGGAAGTTCCTGCTGTGGCACAGCAGGTTAATGATCCAGCTTGTTTCTATGGAGGCACAGGTTCCATCCCTGGCCGGATGCAGTGGGTAAGGATCCAGTGTTGCTGCAGCTCCGACTCAGATTTGATCCCTGGCCCAGGAGTTTCCATAAACCATGTGCAACCAGAAAGGGGAATAAAAAATCAGGATCAGGAGTTCTCTTGTGGTCCAACAGGTCAAGGATCTGGCATTGTCACTGCAGAGGCTTGAATTGCTACAGTTGGGCAAATTCGATCCCTGGCCCAGTAACTTCCGCATTTTGCCAGCCTGGCCAAAAAAAAAAAAAGGTTAGATCTGGTGACCTGTCACAGAGAGGGCATGGTGGCCAGCCCTTCATATAGACAGAACAATAACCAGGCCCCTGGAGCCTGCCACTTCCTTGGCACCTGCTGAGAGAAATGAACTCTAATAAAGAAGGACACACCAGTTTCCTTGAAGCTGCTAAAGCCATACTCCTGTCTCCTCTAGAGTAGAAGTCTGGAATGTGAGAGGCTGTGACCTCTCTTGAGCCAACGACTCTACCCACACACACCCCACTCCTGCTCTAGGAAACAAAAGAAGCATGAGGAGTTCCCGTCGTGGCTCAGTGGTTAACTAATCTGACTAGGAACCATGAGGTTGCGGTTCGATCCCTGGCCTTGCTCAGTGGGTTAAGGATCCGGCGTTGCCGTGAGCTGTGCTGTAGGTCGCAGAAGCGGCTCGGATCCTGCATTGCTGTGGCTGTGGCATAGGGAGGCAGCTATAGCTCCTGTTAGACCCCTAGCCTGGGAACCTCCATATACCGTGGGTGCGGCTCTAGATAAGGCAAAAAGACAAAAAAAAAGAAAAAGCATGACACCTTGCTTGTGTGTTACCCATATTTCTTTTTTTTTATATAATGATTTTTATATTTTCCATTATAGCTGGTTTACAGTTTTCTGTCAATTTTTCAGCTGTACAGCGTGGTGACCCGGTTACACATACATGTATAGATCCGTCACAAGTGATTAGACATAGATCCTGGTGCTATACAGCAGGGTCTCCTTGCTTTTCCATCCCAAAGGCAATAGTCTACATCTATCAACCCCAGACTCCCAGACCATCCTCTCCCCCTGAGCAACCACAAGTCTGTTTCAAGTCCATGATTCTATTTTCTGAGGAAAGGTTCATTTGTGCCATATATTAGATTCCAGATATAAGTGATATCATATGGTGTTTGTCTTTCTCTTTCTGACTTACTTCACTCAGTATGAAAGTCTCTAGTTCCATCCACGTTGCTTCAAATGGCATTATTTTATTCTTTTTTAGAGCTGAGTAGTATTCCATTGTGTGCGTGTGCATGTGCGTGTGCGTGTGCGTGTGTGTGTGTTTGTGTGTGTGTGTATACACCACATCTTCTTGATCCAATCATCTGTCAATGGACATATGGGTTGTTTCCATGTCTTGGCTATTGTGAATAGTGCTGCAATGAACATGCATGTGCAAGTGTCTTTTACAAGGAAAGTTTTGTCCAGATACATGCCCAAGAGTGGGATTGCTGGGTCATATGGTAGTTCTACGTCTAGTTTTCTAAGGTACCTCCATACTGTCTTCCATAATGGTTGTACCAGCTTACATTCCCACCAACAGTGCAGGAGGGTTCCCTTTTCTCCACAACCCCTCCAGAATTTGTTGTTTGTGGACTTATTAATGATGGCCATTCTGACTGGTGTGAGGTGGTATCTCATGGTAGTTTTGATTTGCATTTCTCTAATCATCAGTAATGTTGAGCATTTTTTCATGTGCTTGTTGGCATATCTTCTGCATATCTTCTTTGGAGAAATGTCTATTCAGGTCCTTTGCCCATTTTTCAACTGGGTTGTTGGCTTTTTTGCTGTTGAGTTGTATAAGCCTCTCCCATTCTGTAAGTTGTCCTTTTTTTGCCTTTTTTTGTCATTTTAGGGCCACACCCGCGGCATATGAAGGTTCCCAGGCCAGGGGTCTAACAGGAGCTGTAGCTGCCGGCCTTCACCACAGCCAATCACAGCAACGCAGGATCCGAGCCGCATCTGCAACCTACACCACAGCTCACGACAATGCCGGATCCTTAACCCACTGAGAAGGCCCGGGATCGAACCTACAACCTTATGGTTCCTAGTCGGATTCGTTAACCACTGAGCCACTGAGCCCATGCCGGGAACTCCGGAATGTCTGTTTTGGTACCAGTACCACTGTCTTGATTACTGTGGCCCTGTAATATTGCCTGAAGTCTGGGAGAGTTATGCCTCCTGCTTGGCTTTTGGTCCTCAGAATTGCTTTGGCAATTCTGGGTCTTTTGTGATTCCACATAAATTTTTGAATTGTTTTTTTCTAGTTCTGTGAAAAATGTCATGGGTAATTTGATAGGGATCGCATTGAATCTGTAGATTGCTTTGGGTAGTATAGCCATTTTTATAATATTAATTTTTCTGGCCCATGAGCATGGGATATCTTTCCATTTCTTTATATCTTCTTTGATTTCCTTGATTGATGTTTTATAGTTCTCAGCACATAAGTCTTTCACCTCCTTGGTCAGGTTTATTCCCAGCTTTGATTTTCTGGGTGCAATTTTATTTTTATTTATTTATTCATTTGTCTTTTTGCCTTATATAGGGCCACACCCGCGGTATATTGAGGTTTCCAGGCTAGAGGTCTAACAGGAGCTGTAGCCGCTGGCCTTCGCCACAGCCACAGCAATGCGGGATCCAAGCCGCGTCTGCAACCTACACCACAGCTCACGGCAACGCCGGATCCTTAACCCACTGAGCAAGGCCAGGGATCGAACCCGCAACCTCATGGTTCTCAGTCGGATTCGTTAACCACTGAGCCACGACGGAAACTCTGATTTTCTGGGTGCAATTTTAAAAGGTATTGTGTTTTTGTATTCTTTTTCTAATATTTCATTGTTAGTATACAGAAACGCAATTGATATCTGAATGTTAATCTTATATCCTGCTACGTTGCTGAATTTGTTGATCAGTTCTTTTTGTGATTTTCTATATATAGTATCATGTCATCTGCATACAGTGACAGTTTTACCTCTTTTCTTCCTATTTGGATGCCTTTTATTTCTTTTGTCTGATTGCTGTAGCTAGGGTTACCCATATTTTAAGTCTTTCTCTTGAGAGTCAAAAGAATCTGATTGTGGCTCCACTGATGGAACTAGAAAGTTATTCCTTAATGGAACTGACACAAAAATACGGTCAGTAAAATGGGAGACTGCTTCTGCAAAAATACTAATTCCTTTAAGATCTTCCGATTTTGTGAGAAAGATGGGGTTCAGGGAACACTGAATAATTCTTCTCTGAATTTTTCCTCCTTCCCGTCGACTTCAGGTGTTCAGCAACTCATTCAAAATAGAGTTTGTTTTTGTTTTTGTTTTTTTTTGGTGGTGGTCGTGGTGCCCACAGCATGCAGAATTTTCTGGGCCCAAGTCACAGCAGTGACAACCCCAAATCCTTAACCACTAGGCCATCAGAGAACTTCAAAGCAGAGGTATTTTTGGTGTCTGGTGTCATCTGACTTGTTCCGGAGACACTTTATAGTTTGTTTGTTCATTTAATAGAAGACTGGAGTTCTCTTATGGTGCAGCCGGGTAAGTGTTTGGAATTGTCACTGCAGCAGCCAGGGTCACTGCTGTGGCACAGGTTTGATCCCTGGCCTGGGAACTTCCACATGTCAAGGGTGTGCCCCCCAAAATTTTAAAGACATAGTTTATTGGCGCCTGTAAGTGATGAGTCTAGCAGTAGTTTCAGCTCCAGGCATAGACAGTTTCAGAAGCTCAGACAATAACAATTGTAGTTTCTTTCCAGCTGCTCCAGGTCATGAGCTAGACGTTGGCCAAACACCAAGCAGCAGTACCAGGAGAAAGGCAAGCCGCCACTCTGGCTGGGAAACTGTCTTTGGCCTCAATTAGGCCACGGAGTCAGGCCTGACCACTCAGTGGGATGAGAAGGATGAGAGGCCAGGCAGAGTCCCATCCTATCTTTGCAGTGAAGAGTAAAGTGGAGCCAACCTAAAGGCCGGCCTGGAGAGCGGCAAAGGTGTGCTCCCTGGAGAATCTCAGCACATGGCCCCCAGGTCCTGATCCTTGAGCTTCCTCCAGGTGGAGCAGTCATCAAAAATTTTTTCCCCTTTTTTTTTTTTTTTTTTGGTTGGCCAAGACTGATGCATGTTGGAGTTCCCATGCCAGGGATCGAACCCACCACACAGCAGCGACCCAAGCTGCTGCAGTGACAATGCTGGATCTTTAACCTGCTGTGCCACAGGGGAAGTTCAAAAACTCGTTCATTTTTAACTTATCTATGACACAGAAACAGATTCACAGACATAGTGAACAGACTTGCAGTTGCCGGGGATGGAGTGAGAGAAGAGGATGGGGAGGAATGGATTTGGAGACGCAAACGATTATATGCAGAACGGATAAACAACCAGGACCTACTGTATAGCATGGGGAACTACATTCAGTATCCCTGTGATAAACCGTAATGGAAAGGAGTATGAAAAAGAATGGATATATATGTGTATGTGACTCATTTTGCTGTACAGCAGAAATGAACACATTGTAAATCAACTCTACTTCAATAAAACTAGTTTAAAGAAAAGAATTGGTTTATTTTTATGACTGAGAAGTATTCTAGTTTTAGATTACTACAAATAAAGCTGTTTTGGCAATTGAGTAAGGGTTTTTGTGAGGACATAACTTTTCACTTCTCTAGGGTAAGCGTCCACTTGTGCCATTGACAGTTCATATGATAAGTATATGTTTAGTTTTTTTAAAACTGCCAAAGTATTTCCAAAATGGTTGTGCTACTTTATTTTTTGCCTTTTAGGGCCGCACCTGTAGCATATGGAGTTTCCCAGGCTAGGGGTCAAATCGGAGCTATAGCTTCTAGCCTATGCGACAGCCACAGCAACGCTGGATAAGAGCCTCGTCTGCAACCTATACCACGTCTCACGGCAATGCGAGATCCTAAGCCCACTGAGGGAGGCCAGGGATAGAACCTGCATCCTCAGAGATACTAGTCAGATTAATTTCCACTGAGCTACAGCGGGAACTCCTCATCTTTTTTTTCCTTTTTTTTTTTAATTTTTTGGTGGCACCTGAAAGTTCCCAGGCCAGGGATTGAATCCAAGCCACTGCTGTGAATTATGCCACAGCTGTGAAAATGCTGGATCCTTTAACCCACTGTGTCAGGCCAGGGATCAAACCCACATCAAGGCTTTAACCCAAGCCACAATAGCGACAGCACCAAATCCTTAACCCAGTGAGCCACCAGGGAACTCCTTCCTTTCATGTTTTTGTCTTTATTTTGTTTTGTTTTGTTTTGCCCAAGGATGTCTAGTTAGTCCAGCACCATTCGTTGACAAGACGCTTTTCCTCCCTTGAACTGGTTTGTCATCTTTGTCAGAAACCAGTTGGCTGTACTTACGTAGCATCACTGTCCTGTAAGCTGTGTGTTTGCCCCTCAGCCAATACCAGTCTTGGAGTTCTCTTTTGGAGCAGCAGTTAAGGATCCAGCATTGTCACTGCAGCTGCACGGGTTCCATCCCTGGCCCAGGACCTGCTGCATGCCACAGGCACAGCAAGAAAAAAAAAGAAAGAAAGAAAAAAAAAAGCCCAAAATCTTGATTACTGTAGCTGTATAAGTAAGCCTTAATATCAGGTAGAGTAAATCTTCTCATTTTATTTTTTTCAAAATTATTATAGGTATTCTAGTTCCTATACCCTTCCGTATACATTGTAGAATAAGCTTTTCTATGATTACAAAAAACCTTGGTAGAATTTTGATACGAATTGTATTAATTGATCTTCATATAAATCAAGTTGGGGAAGGCCAGTATCTTTATTCTACTGAGCCTTTCGGAGTTCCCGTCGTGGCTCAGTGATTAACGAACTCGACTAGCATCCACGAGGACGTGCGTTCGATCCTTGGCCTCAACTGGCCAAGCTGAGTGGGTTAAGGATCCAGTGTTGCTGTGAGCTGTGGTGTAGGTCACAGACACAGCTCAGATCCCACTTTGCTGTGGCTGTGGCATAGGCCAGTGGCTATAGCTCCGATTCAACCCCTAGCCTGGGAACATTCATATGCCATGAGTGCAGCCCTAAAGAGACAAAAAAATAGAAAAGAGCCTTCCAATCTGTGAGCACAGTATGTTTGTTTTTTAGATTTTTTTTTTCACTTTCCACGAACATTTTATAGTTTTTATTATACAGGCCCTTAAATAAACTATTAGATTTATACCTAGGCATTTGTTTTTTTTTTTTATTGAGCAATTGTAACTGATATATATATATATATATATATATATACACACTTTTTTTTTTTTTGGCTGCCCACAGCATATGGAGTTCTCAGCATATGAAGGATCCTTAACTCACTGTGTCAGGGATTGAATCTGCATCCCAGGGCTCCAGAAATGCTGTGACTCCTGCTGCACCCCAGAGGGAACTCTGGTATATGTTTATTTTTATTTTTTATTTTATTTTACTCATATTTTTTCTTTTTACAGCTGCATCTGCAGCATATGGAGGTTGCCAGGCTAGGGGTCGAATTGGAGCTGCAGCTGAGGCTTATGCCACAGCCACAGCAACACCAGATCTGAGCCACATCAGCAAACTTCACTGCAGTTTGCAGCCAAGCTGGATCTTTAACCCATCAAGCAAGGCCAGGGATCGAACCTTTATCCTCACGGATACTATCAGGTTCTTAACCCACTGAGCCACAATGGGAACTCCAGGTATATATATTTTAATTTCATCTTTCCTGTGTTCGTTGCTAGAATATAGAAACATAATTGATTTTTGTGTGTTGACTTTGTATCCTGTGGTCTTGCTGAGCTCATGTATTCGTTCTAGGAGTTTTTGTAAGTCTCCTAAGGATATTCTACAAAGACAATCATTCATCTGCAAGTGGGGACAGTTTTCTTTTCTTTTCTTCTTATTTTTTTTGCCTTACCACAGCATGCAAAAATTCCCAGGCCAGGGACCAAACCCATGCCACAGCAACAAGACAAGCCACTGCAGTGACAACACCAGATACTTAACCCACTGAGCCACATAGAAACTCCAAGCATGGTTTCCTTCATTGCCTTCCAGTCTGTATCCTTTTATTTCCTTTTCTTGCTATATCATGCTTCTTAGAACTTACAACTTCTAGCACTATATTGAATTCATACTTCACCACAGCTGCCAACCTACACCACAGTTCCCAGCAACACCAGATCCTTAACCCACTGAGGGGGTTGAACCAGGGATTGAATCCATATCCTCGTGGATACTAGAATGAGCCACAGTTGGAACTCTGAAACCTCAGTTCTGATGGAGGATTTTTTTAGGTCCTGTCTCTTGTTTAGGCAAGACATAGAAATACGTAAAGGAAGCCTTATATCTAAATTGAGCTGTTGAACTATGGTTGCCCTGTTAAGGTGCAGAGTCAAAAATAACCTCTGTTTAGAGTTCCTGTTGTGGTTCAGTGGGTTAAGAACCTGACTGCTATCCATGAGGATGCAGGTTTGATCCCTGGCCTTGCTCAGTGGGTTAAGGGTCTGGCATTACAGTGAGCTATGGTATAGGTCACAGATGCTGCTCTGATCACACATTGCTGGGGCCATGGGGTAGGCCAGCAGCTGCAGCTCCAATTCAACCCCTAGCCTGGGAACTTCCATATGCTGCACAGCCCTAAAAGGAAAAATTTATGAAAAAAATTCCTCTGTGTTCAGAGGCTAGAAATACGACATTCAGGTGGTCCTGCTGTGGCATAGCAGTTTCTCTGCAGTGCCAGGATGCAGGTGAGATCCCTGGCCCAGCACAGCAGGTTGAAGGATCCAGGCTTAGGTCACAACTGCAGCTCAGATCTGACCCCTGGCCTGGGAATGCCATAGGCCATGAGGCACAGCCACACACACCCAAAAAATAAAACAAACAAACCACATTCACAGGGCATAGTGGGCCCAGTGATGTGTCCATCTGTGTGCAAGTCTGTCTTCTCCCTGTCCCATCCTGGATGCTCTTTGCTTGTTCTCCCTGCATCCTCCTTCCTAGAGCTTTGTGAAGTTTAGAAGAAAAATAATCACTAGATTGAGATGTCTGGGCTGTTTTTCTGGAGAAATGTATGCCAGGGTCCTAAGATTCTAAAGCTTAGGAACTCAGCTTCGTCATCAGTTAAGGTCTTTGCCCTGAGAAGTCAAAAAATAGTCATGGCCTTTGAAATTCACTCATGTCCTCGTGCTTCTGGATGGACACACCTGTTTCAAATGTTGTAGCTACGTGTTACTTCATGCTTTGACATATTTAACATATCAGTTGCGTGGCTTGAGCTGGAAAGCCTTCACGAATTCTGGTGGACAGTGAGGGACAGAGAGGTTAGTGAGCAAAGACTGATGATACTTTCAGACATACTGAGCTTCTTTTACTCTGCTTTGGCATCCACCCTCTGTGACTTAGTGTTTTCTACTGCTCTGTGTCTGTTCAGTGATTTCCACTCAATGTGGTTACTTCTGTTTTCCCCGAGCAACGCCCAAGTTAATTGTAATCTTCCTCAGCAGAGGTCAGTCCCTGTGCATGTGACTTCGCACAGCTCTTTCCTTCTGGGTCCCTTGTGTAACTGTTGGATGTTAACTGTTTTAATATCATTGTCCCTCCATCATTTCTGCACAGAAAGCTCTCCTAACAGAGTTCCTATTGTGGCTCAGCAGTAATGAACCCAACTAGTATCCATGAGGACGCAGGTTTGATCCCTGGCCTTCCTCAGTGGGTTAAGGATCTGGCGTTGCTGTGACCTGTGATATAGGCACCACTCAGATCCCAGCAATGCTGTGGCTGTGGTGTAGGCCGGTAGCTGCAGCTTCGATTTGAGCCCTAGCCTGGGAACATCTATGCCCTGAAGATGCAGCTCTAAAAACAAGTACTAAACAAAAAAATGAGAAAGATCTCCTAACAGAACAGTGAAGGGGTAAAGATGGCAGTCTTCAATTGCTTCTCCGTCTCTGAGAAACACAAACTAATTATATTAAGAGACTCCTTGTAACATTTGTAAGGCATTGACTTTTCCAATAGGTCCCACTGAGCTCAAATAGAGCTAGAAAGAAAAGTATATCTGACCTTGGGCCCTTTCCTTCCCTCCTGTGTATCTGACCACTGCAGTTTGAGAAGCTAGAACTTCAGGAAGTCAGCAAGTCCTAAGTTGCTAGACAGTTCACGGATAGTGCCAACATTCAGCATTATTGGGATAAGGTCCAAAACTTCTAAGGTTTCAGCCCAAACCTGAAGGACCTGATACTGGCAGATTCCCAGAAAAACCAGAGAGCCATCTTATTTTGGTAGAACTTTGAAGAGATGGCTGTGCCATTATTTACCTATTATTGCTCAGGCCAAGCCTGCCTTTCTCTGTTCCGCTCTGCCGTGCTAGGCCTGGAGTCTGTAAACTACATTTCCCAGACTCCCTTGCCACCTGATTTCCTTCCAGGTCCTGCCAGTGGAAGGCGCTGGTGGGAGGCTGGAAGGTGGCAAGGAACAGCATCCCTCAGCCTTCAGCTACTGCAGCTCTCCCCAAGGGCACCCGTCAAAGGCTGGAGCCCCTGCTGCACAGACCCTTTTAGAGATTCCAGCACCAGCCAGTGGTGGCCCAACTCTTTGCATGAAATGCCTAAAGCGGTTTCTATGCCCTGGGCCTTAATTGATAGGATACTTGGTACTAGGATTAGGAGTTTATTTCCCACCTAGTGGAACACAATGGACTTTCTCACGCATCTGAGGTACTCTCCACCTCCTGTTCCCCAGTCTATTCAGTGAGATGTCACAGAAATAATGGATCTGTGTGATGTTCTGCGGAACATCAGGAAGAAGTTCTCTGCTGACACCATGATGGCAAGGAGAGGCAGCATGACCCCGAAGCTAGACAAGGGAAGATGTATTGCTCTCTCTCAAACATCTCCTTCCCAACTGGGTCCTGGCAGATACAACAGCCATTTTTAGGATTTGCTATTTGAGGATGAACTACACTGAGGTTACAAAAAACATGAGATTTTGTTTTAAAAAAAATCTTAAATTTTTAGACTTGGAGAAAGGAACAAGATTGTTTGAAAATAAAGCTGGATAGACAAATCGTGGCATGTTCACTCAATACATATGGAATGGCATAGTAGTCTATGTAGCAAAGAAAAATAGTGAGTTATAACCGCACGTAATCAAAGAGATGAGGAGTTCCCGTCGTGGCTCAGTGGAAACGAATCCAACTAGAAGCCATGAGGTTGGGGCTGCGGGTTCGACCCCTGGCCTTGCTCAGTGGGTTAAAGATCCGGCGTTGCCGTGAGCTGTGGTGTAGCTCGCAGACCTGGCTCAGATCTGGCATTGCAGTGGCTCTGGCGTAGGTCGGCAGCTGTAGCTCTGATTCTACCCCTAGCCTGGGAACCTCCATATGCCACAAGTGCAGCCGTAAAAAGAAAAAAAAAATCAGAGATGAATTTCCTGGGAAATAGGAAACTAGAAACAAAAGAAACCATTGAAGCCATTTCTTTTTTTTCACTCCTTCCTTCCTTCATTTCTTCCTTTCTCCCTTTCTCTTTTTCTTTCCTTTTCTTTCTTTCTTTTTTTTTTTTTTTGCCACATCCAAGGCAAGTGGAAGTTCCCAGGTCATGGAACAAACCTGAGTCACAGGGGTGACCTGAGCCACAGCGGCAACAACACTGATTCCTTAACATGCTGCACCACCAAGGAACTCTCATTAAGGCTTTCTTTCTTTTTTTAATATTTTTTTTGTCTTTTGTCATTTTAGGGCCACATATGTAGATTCCCAGGCTAGGGGTCTAATCGGAGCTACAGCTGCCGGCCTACACCACAGCCACAGCAACGTGGGATCCGAGCCGCGTCTGCAACCTACACCACAGCTCACGGCAATGCCGGATCCTTAACCCACTGAGCAAGGCCAGGGATCGAACCCACAGCCTCATGGTTCCTAGCTGGATTCATTTACACTGAGCCACGATGGGAACTCCAGAATAATGGTTATCTTTTGAAGGGAAATTAATATCTAGGTGTAGGCACAGAGAAGCCTTTTGTGCTGATGAAAAAAAAAAAGTGAGGTGTTTTTTTTTGCCCTTTTTTAGGGACACACCACAGCATTTGGAAATTCCCAGGCTAGGGGTTGAATCAGAGCTACAGATGCCAGCCTACACCACAACCACAGCAGTGCCAGATACGAGCCACATCTGTGACCTACACCACAGCTCACAGCAATGGATCCTTAACCCACTGAGCAAGGCCAGAGATAGAACCCAAATCCTCATGGATCCTAGTTGGGTTCGTTAACCACTGAGCCATGAAGGAAACTCCCTGGGCTGCTGGAAATTTCTACATCTTAATTTGGATAGCAGTTACATGGATGTATATCAATGTAAGAATTTGCTGAGCTGTACACTTAAGATTGGGGCATTCCTTGTTGGTGGGAATGTAAATTGGTGCAGTCAAATGGGAAACAGTATCAAGGTCGCTAAAAAAAACTTAAAATAGGAGTTCCCGTTGTGGCTCAGTGGTTAACGAATCTAAGAACCATGAGGTTGAGGGTTCGATCCCTGGCCTTGCTCAGTGGGTTAAGGATCCGGCATTGCCATGAGCTGTGGTGTAGGTTGCAGATGCGGCTCGGATCCCGCGTTGCTGTGGCTGTGGCGAAGGCCGGCAGCTACAGCTCCTGTTAGACCCCTAGCCTGGGAACCTCCACATGCCGCGGGAGCGGCCCTAGAAAAAAGGCAAAAAGACAAAAAAAAAACCTAAAAACAGATCTACCAGGTGATCCAGGAATCACACTTCTGGGTGTCTATCAGGAGAAAACTACAATTTGAAAAGATACATGCACCCTCAATGTTCATTGCAACACTATTTACAATATCCAAGACATGGAAACAACCTAAATGCCCACTGACAGAAGAATGCATAAAGAAGATGTGGGACAGCCAAAATAAATACAATAAAATATGAGTTCCTGTCATGGCTCATAAGGTTACAAACCCAACAAGTATCCATGAGGATGTGGGTTTGATCCCTGGCCTTGCTCAGTGGGTTGAGGATCCACTCTGAAGTGAGCTGTGGTGTAGGTCTCAGATCCCTCACCTGGGAAATTCTATATGCTGCAGGTGCAGCTCTAAAAAGCAATAAATAAAAATGAAATAAAATATGACTCAAATGAACTTATCTAGGAAACAGAAACAAACACACGGATACAGAGAACAGAGTTTTGGTGGAGCAGGTGGAGGGAGGAGAGGGGAGGATTAAGAGTTTGGGGTTAGTAGATGCACACTCATATACAGGATGGATAAACAACAAGGTCCTACTGTATAGCTCAGGGAGCTATATTCAATATCCTGTGACAAACCATAATGGAAAAGAACATGAAAAAGAAATGTATATGGATGTATAACTGCATCACTTTGCTGTACAGCAGAAATTAACACAGCATTGTAAATCAACTATACTTTTATAAAGTATTAAAAAAGTAAAAAAAAAAAGATTTGTGCATTCTACATGTGTATCTCTCAATGACAAAGCAATACAAAATTCTCAGTACAGACTAGACATTAAGAGTGTTTATAAGATAAATGTTCTGGGGTAATCTATGTGGGAAAAGAATCTGAAAGAGAATGGACGTGTGTACATGTACAACTGAATCGCCTATACAGCGGCAATTATCACAACCTTGTAAATCAACTATACATCAATAAAATTTAAAAAAATGGAAAAAAAGATAAATGGATATGTGATTTCAGCTTCCCACCTAAATTTCATTTAACAATAATACTAATAGAAGCAGTATTATTAGTAGTAATAATACTAATAAGAGACTTTTTGATGAACTGTGTACCTAACTGACATACAAAGTTTAAAAACACATCTTCTCAGAGTAATATAATTTTATTCTACCACAAACAAAACACTGTTGGCCTTATTAGTTTATTTAAACTACTTCATATTTCTGAAATACTCATGTACTATATATATATGAATGAAGATTTACTTTAGGAGTTCCCATCACGGTGCAGCAGTTAACGAATCTGACCAGGAACCATGAGGTTGTGGGTTCGATCCCTGGCCTCGCTCAGTGGGTTAAGGATCCGGCATTGCCATGAGCTATGGTGTAGGTGGCAGACACAGTTCAGATCTGGCGTTGCTGTGGCTGTGGCATAAGCCGGCAGCTGTAGCTCCAATTAGACTCCTAGCCTGGGAACCTCCATATGCAGCAGGTGAGGCCCTAAAAAGCAAAAAATTGAAATCTTATCAAGCATCCTCTCTGACCACAATGCTATATGACTGGAAATCAACAACAAGAAAAAAATGGCCAAAAATACAAACACGTGGAGACTAAACAACACGCTACTAAACAACCAATGGATCACTGAAGAAATCAAAGAGGAAATTAAAAAATACCTAGATGCAAATGACAACAAAGATACGACACTCCAAAACCTCTGGGATGCAGCAAAAGCAGTTCTAAGAGCAAAGTATTTAGCAAAACAAGCCTACCTCAGGAAACAAGAAAAAGCTCACATAAACAACCTAACTTTACATTCAAAGCAGCTAGAGAGGGAAGAAGCCAGGTCATGGAAACAACCTAAATGCCCATCGACAGAGGAGTGGATAAGGAAGATATGGTACATACACACAATTGAATATTACTCAGCCATTAAAAGGAATGAAATAACATTTACAGCAACATGGATGGACCTAGAAATTATCGTGCGAAGTGAAACCAGTCAGACAATTAGACAACAACACCCAATGCTACCACTTACATGTGGAAACTAAAGAGACACAGTGAACTTCTTTGAAGAACAGACAATGACGCACAGATTTTGGAAAACCGTGGTTTTTCAAATAAGACAATCTGGGGGGTGGGGGGATGCACTGTGGGTTTGGGACACAAAATCTATCACATTGACTTGTGATGATCTTTGTACACCTATAGTTGAAACAAAATTCATTGTTATAAGAAAAAAAAGGGATTTACTTTATCAACTATAATAAAAAAAATTGATTTATTTTAATCAGACAAGTACCCATCATCTCCTTTTCTTTTTTCTGGCCATGCCTGCAGCATGCAGAAATTCCTGGCCAGTGACCTGAGTCTCAGCAGTGACAATGCCAGATCCTTTAACCACGAGGCCACCAGGAACTCCTCCCGTAATCTCTCTGAAGTATCCCAAATGGGCTTCTTCTCTAGTGGATACATAGGAGACAGGCACTTTTGTGGAGTCCAGAGTACAGAAGCAGGTTCTGTATCTCTTACCAAGACAAGACTCATGTCAATCTGAAAAGCAGGACAAATGAAATCTATAACACCCATCAATATATCCTGTGAAAACTTACTTCATTGTCAGAGGTTGGCAAATGCCCCTGGTGCATCAATGCACTGCCCATCCAATGTGCATATCTAAAATACTGTGTGCGCTTGGTGTGTGGGCTAACTTCATGTGTATTCAACACCTTATTACTGATGAGGCTCGCAGTTATGAAGCATTTTTTGACATGCTAACCCTGTCATAGCTTTCTATGCATAAACTTATTTAAATCTCTTAACAACTCTGAGATAGGTACTGCTACAATCCCTGTTTTACAGATGAGAAAACCAATTCACTGAAATATACTCACCTCCCTTAACATCACAGTTATTCGAGGCAGGACTGGAAATTTTTTTTTGGCCTTTTTTTTGCCATTTCTAGGGCCACACTTGCGGCATAT
The DNA here is from genome assembly GCA_004024745.2 of Catagonus wagneri. Taxonomy (NCBI): domain Eukaryota; kingdom Metazoa; phylum Chordata; class Mammalia; order Artiodactyla; family Tayassuidae; genus Catagonus; species Catagonus wagneri. The sequence continues at coordinate 6,362,199 of PVHT020000141.1, forward strand.
GGAGGTTCCCAGGCTAGGGGTCTAACAGGAGCTGTAGCCGCCGGCCTTCGCCACAGCCACAGCAACGTGGGATCCAAGCCACATCTGCAACCTATAGCACAGCTCTCGGCAATGCCGGATCCTTAACCCACTTAGCAATGCCAGGGATTGAACCCGCAACCTCATGGTTCCTAGTTGGATTCGTTAACCACTGAACCACAACGGGAACTCCGTTTTTTTTTTTTTAGGACTGGAATTTGAAACCATGCAGTCTGATTCCTTTATCTCTTAATCATTATCATTTATTCTTTTATTATTATGATTATTCTTTTTCTAAAAAACACACTGAGAGGAGTTCCTGTTGTGATACAGTGGAAACGAATCCGACAGTATCCATGAGGATGCAGGTTCAATCCCTGGCCTTGTTCAGTGGGTTGGGGATCCAGCGTTTCCGTGAGTTACGGTGTAATTTGCAGAAGTGGCTCGGACACTGAGTTGCTGTGGCTGTGGTGTAGGCTGGTAGCTGTAGCTCCAATTCGACCTCTAGCCTGGGAACCTCCATATGCCTTGGGTGTGGCCCTAAACAAACAAACAAAAAAATGAGATATAACTGACATACAACATTGTATAAATTTAAGGCATACAGTGTGTTGATTTGACACATTTATATACTGCACTCATTATCATCAGGAGAGTTAGCTAATACCTATATCATGTCACATAATTGTCCTTTTTTTTTCGGGCTGCACCCATGAAATGCAAAAGTTCCTGGGCCAGGGAGCAAACCTGAGCCAGAGACATAACACAGCCACAGCAGTGAAAACTTGGGATTGTTAACCCACTGGGCCATCAGGGAACTCCTATCATTTCTTTTTTTGTGATGGAAACATTAAGATCTATGGTAAGAGTACATTATCATATATATTCTTAACCATTTAAGGTAGGAGATGATGAAGAGCTATGTTTCAGAGAGGCAGATTGTTTGTTTTGATAGAGTGGTACAGCTCTATCATGGCAAACTGGGGTGACATTTCAGGACCATGCACAGGGCCTGAGCCACTTAGCTTTCCTGCAGTTCCCCTTTCCCAACTATATTATGTTCCTACTTGCTGGCTTTCTTCTTCACTTAATCTTTCAGGCTACAAAAAATAACTGTATGCCTACTATGTTCCAGGCTTTTGTATTATGTGCAGGAAATGAGAAAATAAATGACACATCTCCTTCCATATTTACCGTAAAAAATTGATCTCTTGTTTCTTCTTGTTCCTAATTTCACTCTGCTATTTTCACATCATTTCTTACTATTGCTTGCTGATGTGAGGTGGCCCCAAAGTGACTTTTTAAAAAGTCCTGCCTTTCAGCTTCAGTAAATAGCAGCGCTATCTGGGTCCTACTTCTCGGTAAAATGCCTTTTGACAGCTCAAAGTAAGGTTTGCTTTTGTTTTAATTTGGGAGTGTTTCAAGTCCAACTTAGTTCCATCATTTACCTCCTGGCAGCTTGATAACTAGGGAGCAATAATTCCCTTATCTGTGAGCTGTTTAATGACAACATAGTACCACCCTGGGAGCAATAGACTAAGGCCCTTTTCCAGATTCCAAGACTTTCAGCTGGAAAGACTTTCACTATATGAAATTTATTCTGATTAAGTCAGGATCTGAACCGCTTATTCAGAAACCAACAAAAGAATGACCTCTGGCTTGCTGCCTCCAGCATTTCTGGCTCCAGGCCATACGCTCATCTAATTTGTAGTTTTTCAGGCCCCACAGAGGTTAGAAACCAGCAAATGTGGAACTCAACAGCAGATAAGCACATCCAGACTGTGACAGGAACTATGAAGACTGCTATAAATGGCTTTTGTAAAAAAATTGACCTCTTGTAGCTCCCGTTGTGGCTCAGCAGTAACAAACCCGACTAGTATCCATGAGTATGTGGTTCCATCTCTGGCCTCACTCAGTGGGTTAAAGATCCAGCATTGCTGTGAGCTGCAGCAAAAGTCACAGATGCAACTCAAATCTTGCATTGCTGTGGCTGTGGGTAGGCCATCAACTACAGCTCCCATTTGACCCCTAGCCTAGGAACTCCCATATGCCACAGGTGCGGCCCTAAAAAGAAAGAAAAGTCAACTTCTTATTCTACAGCGCATCTCTTCCTTTCACTGTTGTGCTTTGCCAGGTTTTCGAAGAGTTCCAGGTCGAAGACGCACCAATCACTGTTTCCTCCCTTTTTGTTGCCTACAGGTAATTGTGCTAAAAGTCTGTAGTAGCAGATCTTATTATGCTTTATTACATTATGCATTCTAGAGCAGAAGGTTTTTGCTGGAAAGCTTCACTGTTAGATATGATTTGCATTTTTTACTAGAGACTTTTCTTTGCTCCTGGAGGACAAACATGTTAAGGATTCCTTTCTGCGTAAACAGAATAGCAAAACACAGAACTGTCGATCTGTGGGCTTGAATCTGTGTTCTCAACTAGACTGTCAATGCTTTAAAACAGGGCATGCCTTTGCTGCAGGGCGTAAACACTTTGGAGTGGTTAGGATGAGGGAGCAGAAATGAGACTTTTAGCGCAACTCCACCTGTCACTACAATAAAAACGTTGTCATCAAATTAAATAGCAAGTATTTGAAATGAAAATAATTTACTATTCTTTTTAAATGTTTCTTGTATTGCTCTCTTTCAGGCCCTAGCCCCGCAAGTGCTCAGGAATCCGCCTAATTGACCTAATGAATTAACCCTGTACTGTAGATAATTGCACTTGGGTCGTCTCCAGGCTGGGGACTCAGGGGGTCAAGACCGAGATTTGGGCTCCTGACACCACCTAGGGTGGTTTGCCCTTTCCAGTACACGAGGAGGCTGACGCTGAGCCTGAAACTCCTTCCCAAGAACCTGGCCGGATCCGGTGGGTCGGCTGGATTTAAGGCTGCCCCTTCCTGGATGCTTTCGAAGGCTGCGACCAGGTCGGGTGAAGCGACGCCAGCCCAACTGCTCCAGGAGAGAAGCCTTGGGCGGCTGAGTGTTGGGCGGGAAAGGGCGGAGCAGCGAGGCCGGGCATCCCGGCTATGTCCCCAGCCGGTACCTGGGCCGCGTCACGGACAATGCCGCCCGTCCAGCCCGCACTACAACTCCCAACGCGCTCTGCGCTCGCTCGCAGAAGCCAAGGCAGCCCGGCGTGCACTGCGCCGATCGGCCTTACAACCGGGCGCTTCGCCCGCCGGCTCAGCGACCTGAGAGTCCCGACCCACCAGCCTCCTCCCGCACTTTCACACAAACCTCCTTTATTCCAACTGCCTAGGACTCTACCTCAAGAATGGAAAACAGCCTCCTAAATTCAACCCCGTACAGTCGACGCCAGCCAATAAAGTGCGCGGAGCTAGGCCACGTGAAAGCAGCGGGGCGGTGCTCCGCAGGCTCCCCGATCTCTATGGTTTCGGCGACTCGCTAGAGGGCGTGTGGTCCACTGGAGGACTCCCTACATTCTTCCTCCATTACCTCACTGCCTCCGGTGGCTGCTGGGATACCGGAAGACTCGGGTCCCGGCTCGGCTCAGTCCTCCAGCTGCCCGGGGAATACCTCTAGCAGTTCTTCCCTGCCGCCACCGCCGCCCCGCCGCTTCCTCCTCCGCCCGCCCCCCCGCCGGCCTTCTTCGCCCCGCCCCGTCCGCGCCGCGCGTCTGGCCCGTCTGCGGCCCGCTTCTCTCGCGAGCCCCCACCCAGGCGCATGGCTCCATGAAGCAGGAGGAGGAGGCAGAGCGCGAGAGGTCCCGTCTGCCCCGGCTGCGCCTGGGCCAGGAGAAAAGGTGGGAAACTCGGTCCGCGCCGCGCCCTCCTCCCCCGTGCCCGCCAGGCCGGCCTCCCCAGGCCTGTCGCCTTGCGTGCCGGGCCTCCTCACCCTGAGGCGCCCGGCGGGGCCGGCGAGTGGGTCCCCGGGGTTCGGGGTTCGGGTCCCGGGGCAACATGGGGGAGGGGCTCTGGGGGGCGGTGAAAGAAGGCGGCAGGGCGGGGCCTGCGGGCCGCGTGTGCAGGCCGGGAGCTGGAGGGTCGGGAGGCGTGCTGGGGAGGGGGTGAGTGGATGCCCCTGCCCCGGGCCGCGAGGCGACGCCAGGCGAGGCTCCAGCTCCTTTCTGCACTCCCTCCAGGAAACAGTGTTGGGTCGTGTAAAGTTTGGTGGTCTCCGGCGCCGCCTGGCGGCCCTCGCCCACCGTCCCGCCGCCCCCTCCCCCGCCCGGCGTCTGGATTCCACCCCCGCGGCTCGGCCCTCGAAGCCCTACCCGTCGCCGGGTCGTCCCCCCACTCCACCAAGAGCCCCGCGCTCCCCCCTTTCCACCTCCTTTCTTACCTTTCACCTTTTTCTCTGCCTGCTTTGCACCTCCGCTCTCTGGCCTCTCCTTTCCCCACTGTATCTCGTCCTTTGCTTGCTGAACTCTGTTTTACAAGCACGCTTTCGTCTCTTCTTCCCTTTTTTTCCAACTCCACCCTCCTTCTGTCCTTCCTTATCTACTCATAGCCCTCGTTTCCATTATCCCTCCACCTGGCACTCTGGGTTTTATGCCTCCCTCCTTCCCAGGCTGTGGGTTTTGCCCTTCACTTCTTGCCCTCCTCCATTCCCTGTCCTGATGTGAACTCCTCACTTTGCCACACGCCCTCACCCAGATCCCTCTGGGCCTATCCTCTTTCACTGCCCTCTCCTTGGATAGAGTGGGTGGGGCCTGGAGTCTCCTGTTTACATCTTCGGGAAAAACTCAATTCTCTACTCCTGGCCGGTGGGGAGAGTTAGTGAAGAGATTATGAAGAGATTTGTGCAAGCCTCAGAGTAAAGATGGATGACTCTTACCAACAATTATCCTCTCCACCTGGGATAACAAGATGGCCTGTCCTCAAGACCCTGGTATGCTGTCCAGTAATCCTTAAGCACCATCTTTGCAGAGGATGTGGCAATAAGTTTGTATTCTGAAACCCATAGAGAACCTTGAAGTGGTATATCTTGGCCTGGGAGCAAGTTTTGATCTAAGTTAGCTGTGGAGGAAGTTTTAATGTCTGTCTCATGTTTGGTTTCAATTAAACCTTTGATCATTGTCCTCCCTTCTTGGTGATGACAGCAAGGATAAGGTGATTTAATGCATGGGACTGCCATTGCTGTCTTATATATTTAGATTTTGAAATGTTTTGAATTAAGGAAAGCCTTTTCCTTAGCTTTTTTTTTCCCCCCTAGAAATTGCTCTGTTGAGTTGTAGTTTTTTCAGAAACCATCCCTTACCTTGATTTTGTTCATTCACTGTACCTACATTTCCATCTTAGGTACAGGAAGAAGGAATGGAATCGGAAGGAAGAAAATTCCTATCAGAGACAAAATAGCTCCCCTCCTCTGTTATAGCTGTTCCCCTGGCAATACAAACTTTCAGCTTTAAGTGAGTATTACCTTGGACATACTTAGACTAGAATTTTGTTGCCCTTTTAAATTTAAAAAAAAAAAAAAATTTTTTTTTTCTTTTGTTTTAGGCCGGTGCTAGGACTTCAGGATGTAGGTTTACTTTGTTCACTTCTATTTTTCTACATCTTGAGGGGGGGGTCCTAATGTTGATGAAATTCCTTCCACTTGCTCTCTTTTAGAATAATTTGAATATGTAAAGACACATTTATTTTCCTCAATCCCATTAGAGTGACCTAGATGGTGGTGTCGCAATCTGTACCCTTTATGTATATAAGGTCCGCCTCCCGCCTCTTCCCAAATTATTCATTTTTTTAGTCAAAGATCATAATAACTCAGAAGTTAATGTAGTTCCTATCAAGGTCAGTTATTGAGTGTCTTCCATCTGGTTATGGATTTTTGGAACATTTTGCCCTAAATCTGCTAGGGTGATACTGTTTTCTTGAAAATAATCAGAGTTCTACATGTAAACAAAGTCCTGGAAATATTTTTATTACTGTTGCATCTGCTGGAGGTTTATATATATATATATACTTGTATATATATAATTATTTTTTCCATTATAGTTGGTTTACACCCTGGAGTTTATTAGTAATGGTATGCAAACACTTGTAAGAGAGTTTTTGAGAGTACTTCCCGTCTCTTGGAGACTCACAGTCTCTCTGTGAGGAAAGCAGGGAACAAATATTTTCATTTTACAAATGAAAGAGACGAGGCCCGGAAAGACCTGGCTCACTGCCATAGCTCGTAGTAAAGGGAGGGGATCTAAAAAGAAAACAAAACTTCTGACTCTTGATATTCATGGTTTTACTTAAGCTAACTTGACATGAAAGTGTGTAGTTCTGTGTATTTTTGTAAATCTGTAAATTTTAAAAGTGATTATACAGGTAGATCTGGCATTTTTGCAGGAGATATTTTAACACAGGAAATGTTATGGATGTGTTTGTGTATATGATGGGCTTTCAGAAACATAGAAGTGATTATTTGAAATGATTACCAAAAATGTTTGTGGGCTTTTCATGTGAGTGTTTTTTGGAATAGTTCCGTAAGTAGGCCAGAATTATTGCTCAGGTGCCATTTCACTAATCACGTAATTATTAAATTGAATTTCAGTTCAACTGTATGTCACAAAGGAAACAGCGTCCTGTTCCTTCTGTGTGAAGCTTGGTTTGAATAGACATCTGGACACTAAATAATAATAACAGGATGCAGAGACTCCTTTTCTTTTTGCCTTTTTCCTACCTCCCACATCCATTTTCTTTGTTAGAAGTTCTTGGCCCTCAGTAGGCTGTTCTGAGGTTTGTCTTCAAAGTGAGTCAAGACCCCCCCCCCCACCTCCAGGCTTTTCTAGGCATTTCAGTCCAGTTGTTGTTGGAACTCTTAACTACTTGGGCTCAGTAGTTCTGTTAGTACTTGATATATATCAGGATTTCTGCAATAATGGCGTATTTAGCAAGTTGGACTTTCTTTTTGGCACATAGTTTTAAGCTTCGAAGAGGACCCCAGCAGAACAGAACTGTGCACACCTCTCAGCCCAGTATTCCTTGTTTTCTGGCATCTCACAGTGAACAGTGGGTGATTTATTAGAAGTATGGCTCTCCAAAGCGGAAAAGCATCAAGGTCATTAGAGTAATAACCCTGTATGAATAATATGATCTACTACCCACATGGTATTATTACGATATTTATCTCTCCAGAAATTGTGAGGGCTCAGAGCTCTGTTATTTTTAAAACCAACTCATCAGTAGAGGTAGCGTAGTATTAGTACTGGCAGATGCTTTAATAAATAGTTCTGTGTTAAGAAACTGCTGAGATGCTTTTCACGTTGTACCCGCCGAATGCTCACAAATGAGCCCCTGTGGTAGCAGGAGCCCATATCTGCAGAAGCGTGACAGCCTGCCTGAGTTTGCATGGCCAGTACCTGTTAAGTCAGATTTGGAGTTGAGCCTGGGCTCTGTCCTCTGAAGTTGTGGCTGCTCTGGGAAGGCATCATGTAGTTGTTTTCAGTGGACCTAGGAGCTCTGGGAGGGACTTGCAGCGAGGGAGGCAGGCACTCCTGCCCAGCCAGCCTCAGTCAGGGCAACCTCACATCCTCCACTCCATACTGGTTTCCATACCTTGTTGATAAATATCAGGAATCTATAAGATTGTATTAATTCCTGAAATCGTAAATTGCCCTCCAGGCGAATGATACTCCAGTGGGTAGCTCTTAAAGCGTCCTGTCATCCCCCAAAAAAAGGTTCTTCTCAAGTGTGGTTTAGAAGTTGGGTATGGCCTTGGGAGGAAAGTCGTGAGCAACCTAAAGTTAAATAACCCCAAGTCCAAGTCCAGGACTGACTAGTTACTGTGTTTTAGCAAAGAATACAGCTTCCAGCCTAAACCAAGAAGTTAGTGTAGGAGATATTTGACCTAGCTTTTAGAACATGGTTACTATCCATACTGCTCTGAATTAAGACATTCCTTGGTATGGAATGACCATCCATACTGCTCTGAATTAAGACATTCCTTGGTATGGGCTGAACGGAGTTGACATTGTCTGTAAGAACAGTTGTAATTCAGTCACCTTTAGACACACTTAACAGTCAGCACCTCATGTGGATCCCAGTATCTGAAGGTCAGGTGGTGCCATAAATATTGCTTTCTTTAAAAAAAAGCTAACTTAGGAGTTCCTGTCGTGGCTCAGTGGTTAACGAATCTGACTAGGAACCATGAGGTTGCGGGTTCTGTCCCTGGCCTCGCTCAGTGGGTTAAGGATCTGGCGTTGCCATGAGCTATGGTGTGGGTTGCAGGTGCAGCTTGGTTCCTGTGTGGCTGTGACGTAGGCTGGCGGCTACAGCTCACATTAGACCCCTAGCCTGGGAACCTCCTTATGCCGCAAGTGCAGCCCTAGAAAAGGTAAAAAGACAAAAAAAAAAAAAGCTAACTTCAGTGAAATTACCAGGAGATCTGTAGATAAGACGGGTGGTGTGTATACCAAATATAGAGCATCTCATTGGGTTTTTTGAAAAGGAAGAACACATATGTAACGAGGGAGTTACCTTTGTGGCTCAGCAGAAGCGATTCTTGACTAGTATCCATGAGGATGCAGGTTCAATCCATGGCCTCCCTTAGTGGGTTGGGGATCTGGCATTGCTGTGAGCTGTGGTGCAGGTCAAAGATGCAGTTTGGTTCCCAGCATTGTTGTGGCTGTGGCATAGGCCGGCAACTTCAGCGCGGATTCGAGCCCTGGAAACTTCCATACATATGCCAGGAGTTTGGCCCTAAAAAGCAAAAAAAAAAAGGGGATGCAACTAACTGGGCCTCTGGCACGTTAAGTGGTGACTGGAATTTAAGTGGCTTTGTGAGCCACCTGGCCCAGATCAGCAGTGCATTGTGCAGATGCCTGTTAGTGGACTGTACTGAAGGTCAGGACCTTGAGTGCTGCCTGTCAGGTGAAGTGGTGACTCAAGAGCAACTTCATTTGACACTTGCTAGGTTAGGAGGTCTTATGAGGTAAAACAGTGATTCCTGTTCTTTCCTCCAGCTTTTTGTGGAGGTATAGGTATTGTCTCCATCTGGTGGAAATCCAGTTTTAACTAGTCTGTTCTCTTTGTTTGTTCTAAGGGGAACAGACAGTAGGAAAAGGAGAGCACTACTATTGGTCCTTAAAGTGGTCCTTGGGTTAAGCTTACAACTTCAGTTTGAAGCATCCTAGTAATATATGGGTTTTTACCTGATTCCAGTTATTTCAGATGAACCAACTTCATAGTAACCATTCGGTTATTCTTACTGTGATAAAAGTACCATTACTGGCAGTTTTTATTAGGTTTTGGGAAAGGGGAGAACAAATGCACATAGTTTTAGAAAAGGCAGAATATGTCCTTAGGGGTATTTGTTTTTAGCTGGCCAGACAGCAGCTTAGTCTGTGGTATTGAAATGCTGTTATTCTGGGAGATCTTACACTGTACCTCAGAAGCCGAGCTGATGAAGAAAGGAGTGTCTTTGATCACTGTAGGACAGTCCTAGGAGCTGAGTCTAGGACACTTGGTTGTGGGGAGATGCCCACGTAGTTGGAGTTGGGTTAGCAAAGCCTCACACTTCAAGAGAAACCTGATGAACTAGATAGGTAGTGGTTTATTTTGTAAATAAAAGTGTATTCACAGTCTTTACTATAGTTCACTTAATATTTGCCTCCTGGGAGTTCCCGTTGTGGCTCAGTGGGTTAAGGATCCGACGTTGCCGTGAGCTGTGGTGTAGATCGCAGACGTGGCTCGGATTTGGTGTGGCTGTGGCTGTGACTTAGGTCTGTGGCTACAGCTCCGATTAGACCCCAAGCCTGAGAACCTCCTTATGCCGTCGGTGCAGCCCTAAAAAGAAAGGCAAAAGACAAAAAAAAAAATTGCCTCCTGCTGACATATAGTAAGATATTGGTCCCCTTAAAAACAAACATTAAATAATTCAGTAGGAGGAGGGGAGAGAAGTACAGCTGAAATAAGATTGGCCTTGTATTGAAAATTGTTCAAGCTGGATATTGGGTTCATTATATTATTTTACTTTATGCTTGACGTTTTCTACATATTTTAAATTCATGGAACAAATTTTTAAATAAATGCCTTCTAAAATATTTTTGATGCAGAAAGTCCCTAACTCTCCCTTGGGTCACTAATTGAGAACATCGATTGAATTGTTTGCTTAGTAGCCTCCAGAGGAAGCTTGGACTGAGAGGACAACAAGATTTGGGTTGGTTCTATTGATTACAGTTGGGGAGGGTGTAGGGAGGTTGTTAGTTGTAATCTCTTGGTATCAGTTGTGATCATGCCCCCTGCAGGCACACTCGGTGATTGTACGTGATGTGTAGGCAGACTCTTCCTAGCCTTGAGTTCACCTGCCTTGGCATGTTTTGTAAAGTCCTTCTATTGCTCTGTTCACCAGGCAGGTAGCTGAGAACACTTGTATTACCACTAGCTCATCACATTTTGCTCTTCCTTCAGGTGTGCTTTGGAGTAAGGAGAATGAAGAAAGATTTGTTTTAACCTGTTTCACACCTTCTCTTTGCTGCTTTGAATTTTGGAACTCTCTGGAGACAGAGCCTCAGGGCCCTGTTCATGCTGTTAAAACTCTGGCTCTTGAGAGATGGTCCTCTGCTTTATTCTATGCTTATCCTAAACCCCCTGCCCACAGCTATGCACAAGGTGGAAAGTTGACTCGGAGGGCAGTGACATCTCTTGTGAACTCAAATGACACGACAATGGCAAGAGTCCTGATAATTGTCAGGGTGATGGTGGCGATATAGACCTTGGGCTTAGGGAGATTTTGTTTGTTTGTTTTTGCTTTTTAGGACTGCACATGCAGCATGTGGAAGTTCCCAGGCTGGGGGTCCAACTGGAGCTACAGCTGCCAGCCTACACCACAGCCATAGCAGTACAAGATGTGAGCCACGTCTGTGACCTACACCACAGCTTATGGCAATGCCAGATCCTTAACTCACTAACTGAGGCTAGGGATGGAACCTGCATCCTCATGGATCCCGGTTGGGTTCATTACCACTGAGCCACAACAGGAACTCCCTGGGCTTAGGTTTAGATTGGGGTTTTTTTGGTTTGTTTTTGTTTTTTTTGTTTTTTTTTTTTTGGCTTTTTGCCTTATGTAGGGCCGCACCCGCGGCATATGGCTGTTCCCAGGCTAGGAGGTCTAACAGGAGCTGTTGCTGCCGGTCTTCACCACAACCACAGCAACACCAAATCCAAGCCGCGTCTGCAACCTACACCACAGCTCATGGCAATGCCGGATCCTTAACTCACTGATTGAGGCTAGGAATGGAACCTGCATCCTCATGGAATGGAACCTGCATCCTCATGGATCCTGGTTGGGTTCATTACCACTGAGCCACAACGGGAACTCCCTGGGCTTAGGTTTAGTTGGTTTTTTTTTGTTTGTTTTGCTTTTTAGGGCTACACTCGTCATATGGAAGTTTCCAGGCTAGAGGTCAAATCATAGCTTCAGCTGCTGGCCTACACCACAACCATAGCAATGCCAGATCTGAGCCACGTCTGCGACCTACACCACAGCTCATGGCAATACCAGATCCTTGACCCACTGAGTAAGGCCAGGGATCTTGAACCTGCAACCTCATGGATCCTAGTCAGGTTCATTTTTTTTTTTTTTTAATTAGTGAATTTTATTACAATTATAGGTGTACAAAAATCATCGCAACCAAATTTTACAGCATTTCCATCCCAAACCCTCAGTGCGTCCCCCGCCCCCCAGCTTGTCTTATTTGGAAATCATAAGTTTTCCAAAGTGTGTGAGTCAGTATCTGCTCTGCAAAGAATTTCATTGTGTCCTTTTTTTTAGATTCCACATGTAAGTGGTAGCATTTGATGTTGGTGTCTTGTTGTCTGACTGGTTTCACTTCGCATGATAATTTCTAGGTTCATCCATGTTGCTATAAATGCTGTTATTTCATTTCTTTTAATGGCTGTGTAATATTCCATTGTGTGTATGTACCCTATTCAGGTTCTTTAACTACTGAGCCATGACAGGAACTCCCTGGGCCTAGGTTTTGATTTTTTTTTTTTCCTACTCTAGTTTCATTGGCAAAATTTGCAAACTATTAGATTAGTTTTTAATATACCTTTGATTTGTTTTTTTGTTTGTTTATTATTTGGAGGGGTTTGTTTGTTGGCCCTGCCCGAGGCATGTGGAAGTTGCCAGGCCAGAGACCGAACCCTAACCACAGCAGCAACCTGATGCTGTATCTTTAACCCACCCACTATGCTGATTTGTTTTTTTTTCCTCATGCCATTAGGAAAGGCAGTGGATCCAGTGGGTATTGGTAGGCCTCATTCTTCTGTGGGGCTTGGGGTGGAGAGATCTAGGCCTTTGAGTCTGACAGATGTGGTCCACATCCTGACTCTGTCTTTTAGTGACAGTTTGGGTTTGGGCAGATTGTCTTGCTTATTAAATCTTAGGTTTCTCCTTTGTAAAATGATAGTAACATCATTTGCCTTGCTGAGTGGTTTTGAGAATTCAGTGAAATCCTGTTTAAGGAGCACATGTTCAGTGTGCTAAGCCCTGAGTGCAAGGTGAAGTCCTGATCTTCAGGGAGTTTCCATCCTGGTGGAAGCAGTCAAGTGAGAGCTCAGATGATAGGAGCAGCTTACCTTATGCCAGACACTGTATTGAAGCCCTTTACATGTATTCACTTCAATTCTCCTAACAGCCCCATTACTGTTGTTATTCCCATTTCGAGGGAATTGAGGCATAGAGAGGCTAATCCTGGAGGAATCAGGATTTGAACCCAGGCATTTTGGTCCTTCAGGCAGCATTGTTAACCAAGACATTCTGCTCCCTCTTTTAACAGTCTAAACAAGACAGTGACCTCCGCGCTCAGAAACAATCTAATCATTGGAAGTTTTACTGCATCAAGTGCATAAAGCTTTCTCAAAAAGAAGCCCCTGTTTCAATCCAGACGTTGAAGTGTGCAAGCTGTTATTCCTCTGCTCGAGACAACTTTCATCTTCCGAAGAATTGCCCTAGATACAGAAATGTGTATTTTGTTAGGGATCAGCATATATAAAGAACATAAGCAATATTTGAAGTTTTTATATCAACCTAAAGTGACAGATTGTTTTTGTAGAAACAATGCTATTGCAAGTGGGTACATAAATATATCTAATTTGATTTAAAAGGTTGTAGAATTTATGAACAGAATACTATATTGTAGAGCAGTGCCTAAAAAGGCAATTATGTGCTTCGTGTTCAAATCACAGGGAGAATTTTAGTTAGGAATTATGTATTCATCTGAGTAGGGGCTAAAACTAACATGTAATGACTTGAGGAAAACCAAAGTATACTTCTGTCAAGTCAGCAGGATTTTACAAACTTTGATATTGACATTGAAATAACTAGGATCTGTTTTCCTGATCCTGTTGATTACTGACACAGACAACAGAAAGGATCTTGGTGCTGGTTATAGCTGTATTATCTTTACCTTAGGCTTTTTAGGAAAAACAATTTAGTGAAAAAAGATGCCTTCCTCCCCTTCACATCATCAGATGGGACCCTTTGGTTTCCTGGCCCATTTTGTTAAGCTGATGACTTTGCCTCTGTCTGCCTTCCTATGACAGGGCAGAAATGGCTACCTCACAAAAGGACTGTGAAGCTTGGGTCATTTGTGTGAATAAAGGTTTCCACCAGGTTGTAGCTTTTTTTGAATGGGGTCTTGAAGGTATAGAAATGTAGAAACTGGAGTGAGTTCAGAAGAGAACCAAAGAAAATGAGTCAGGCTGTGAACGCGAGCTGTGAAGATGGAAAGGTGGGAGGGGAGCCTTGTGTTTGAAAGCAGCTGCTGCCTTTCATCGTCCCAGAGATCTGGGGCTAAAATTACACAGATAGGTTGAGGTTAGTGATGAGGAGAATGTAGAAAGGATGTGGTTACCAAGGAAAAGCAGGAAAGTTCCTCTGGGGTTCTTTAAAAATAGGATGGTTCAATTTGGAGCCTCTAAAAAGGTAGAGGAAGCATCCTGATGAAGAGTCTTGATGGGTCAAGTGCGGTCTTCCAGTCACTCTTGAAATGTCCCCATTCAGCTTCACGCTGGCTGCTACCCCATCCTGCTGCCCTGGGAGTCCTGGGCAAGAGGGAGCTGCTTCTTGCCTGCCTCCAGCCATGATGCTCATAACCTTTATGGAAAATTAAAAATAGTTCCTCTTCAGAAAAGGTTAGGTGTCCCTGGTCTGGAATTCAGGGTCTCTTCTAGCCTGTTGGTCTGCGACCCTTTGTGACCAGTGTGACCTGGGTAAGAAAGAATTTGATGGCTCCTACCCTCTCTGTGTAGACCCTTTCTCTTTGATTTCTGCGTTGTCCTTCTAAATAACCATTTGAATGAATGCCTGCCTGTTCTCTTTTGGGTTAGGGTTCTGCAGCATTCCGGACCTCAAGCACTGAATCAGGATGGGAAAAAGACGTTGTGTTCCTCCACTCGAGCCCAAGCTGGCAGCAGGCTGTTGTGGGGTCAAGAAGCCTAAGTTATCTGGAAGTGGAACGCACAGTCACGGGACTCAGTCCACAACTGTCCCCGGCTCTAGTTCAGGACCTCTTCAAAACCACCAGCATGTGGACGGCAGCAGTGGTCGGGAAAATGTATCGGACTTAACTCTGGGGCCTGGAAACTCTCCCATCACACGAATGAATCCCGCATCGGGAGCGCTGAGCCCTCTGCCCCGGCCCAATGGAACTGCCAACACCACCAAGAATCTGGTGGTGACCGCAGAGATGTGCTGCTACTGCTTTGACGTCCTTTACTGTCACCTCTATGGCTTCCCACAACCACGACTTCCTAGATTCACCAATGACCCCTAGTGAGTAAATGAGTTCTGTGGGGGAACAGTGAGAAAGGCACGTTGGCCTCTTGAAAGAGGTCGTTGCTTCTAAAAAGGTTTAACGTGGTTTGGGCAAAGGGTAGTGGGACTAGGATGGTGAAAAAAGCCCAGACGTTACCTAGACCATTCTCCAGGTTCAGTAATGGGATGGTTTGCTCAGCTATGTTTGAAGGCATTGTTGTCCTGTTGTTCATTCTGGGAATCAGGAGGGTTTGGTTCTCAGTCTTCCATTGATTCTTGTGGCAGCGGGTGGGTCATTTACCGTCTCACGTGGAGAAGTCACACCATCACACCACTGTGGACCCAGGCACTGTTGAAGTCCAGGTCAATTGCCAGGGCCTGAGGGCCAGGCTGGAGACTAGGAGCTCATTTAATGGGAGCTGGGACGCTCTTAACACGGGTCCCCTTGCCTTGTTCCTTGTCAGTCCCATGTGTCTGCTGGCATCCCATCAAGAAGGTCAGAATTTGCTTTACTGTTTTTAGTTCAAGACTGTTACTTGTCCCAGGTCCCCTCAAGGTATCCATGACTTAAATAAGGAATGTATGTAAAGAACAAAGTCAAGGAGTTCCCGTCGTGGCTCAGTGGTTAACAAATCCGACTAGGAACCGTGAGGTTGCGGGTTTGATCCCTGGCCTCGCTCAGTGGGTTAAGGATCTGGCGTTGCCATGAGTTGTGTAGGTTGCAGACGCGGCTCGGGTCCCGCGTTGCTGTGGCTGTGGCGAAGGCCGGCAGGTACAGCTCCTGTTAGACCCCTAGCCTGGGAACTTCCATATGCCGTGAGTGCAGTCCTAGAAAAGGCTAAAAGACAAAAAAGAAGAACAAGGTCAAGTGAAGAAACTCAGGCCAGTGTTTTCTTTCTCAGAGTTGAAAGCGGCTTTGAGCTGGCTTTAAAGAGCCCTGCTGCTTTTTAATTTTTTTAAGAGGTACTTTAATAGCATTCACAGACAGGTCATTCATACCTCCACTGTTCGTGCCATACTGAGGCGGGCACAGCCCCTCTGGGCAAGGAAAGGAGGGCAGTGAAGGAAAAGTCCTTGCTCTCTGGAGAGTTGTTGAGCTGGCAGATGACATGACATGACCACACACGAAAGCTGAAAGCTGAATAGTGTGTGTGGCACTCTGTCTCGGCAGAGGTAGAGGGGAAGTTACTCCTGTGATTATGTCAGAGGAGGGGAAATGTAGGGGGAAACATGTTGACTTTTTAGGGAAGTATTGCCAAAGGACACATCCTGAGTAGTTGAGAGTCTGAACCTTGATCTGAGTGGGATCGAGTTGTGTCCCTTGCAGGAGAGGACACGGGTTTGAAAGAGTAGGTGGTGGTTGCAGCATTGTAGGGTGTGGAGACAGTAGAACTCTTAAAGGATTTTTTAGTAGGTTTCTGTATGTTAACTTGGCTAGTGCTGGTCGGGTGTTTTACTGGAAGGAAAAGATGGGTGGGTGGGATATGCTTCTTTGTCATAATGATCAAGGAAGTTAGATAACTTTGAAAACTTACAAGTTGCTTTTTGGAAGTGTTAACTCAAGGGTCTAAGAGGTAAGGGCATAGGAATGTAGAGGAATTTCGGGAAGAGGGGACAGCCTTATAAACTCTTTTTAAGAAAATCTGTCACCGTCAATCTGGTGTAGCATAATGAAGCATGACTCTGGCCTAGAAAGTGGTGACTTCTGCAAAGAGTAAGCTTTCTTCTTCTTGTCCCCCCCCCTCGTTTTTTTTGGTCTCTTTAGGTCTGAACTTGCAGCATATGAAAGTTCAGGCTAGGGTTTGAATCAGAGCTACAGCTGCTGGCCTACACCAGAGCCATAGCAGCAGGGGATCAGAGCCTTGTCTGTGACCTACACCACAGCTCATGGCAGCGCCAGCTCCTTTAACCCACTAAGCAAGGCCAGAGATTGAGCCCACATCCTTGTGGATACTAGTCAGATTCTTAGCCTGCTGAGTCACAGGGGAACTCCTGCTAAGAATAAGCTTTCTTGAGGAGAATTTTTTTTTTCCCCTGGACATTTTTGCGAAGGAAAGGCAGAAAAAATGGGAACAATGTGGGTTGCAGGGAATGCTTTCAGATAAGGGGGAGCAGGTGTGCAGGCCCAGCGTGTCTTCATGAAGGATGGAAGTGGGAAACATAGACATGTTGAAAAAAAGAGGAAGAGGAGAGAGCCATGGCCAATACTAGAAGAAGAAAAAGTTGGGCAGAGGAAGAAGAAAATAGCGTGCCCCACTGGGGTCAGAGTGAAGTGAAGCTGTGAGTAGGGAGTGCGGGCTAGGCTGCAGAGCCTTTCCCGCATGCCTTGTGGCAATTCCCTCCCCATTCCCACCCAGGGCTTCACGGCTCCCAAAGTCCGAGAGCCTTTCCAACAACTGGCATCAGAACACAGGCCTTTCGTGGAAGAACAGATGAATAGGGATAGAGCCAGGCTTTTCTTCTCCGTGACTGATTTGTGCTTTGCTCTTTCAGTCCACTCTTTGTGACATGGAAGACAGGGCGGGACAAACGGCTTCGTGGCTGCATTGGGACCTTCTCAGCCATGAATCTTCATTCAGGACTCAGGGAATACACGCTAACCAGGTAACAACACCACACATCAGATTTGTAGATAATGGGCCAAAACTGAAAACAATTGCCCGAGTATTTCTTCTGAGTGATAGTTTGAGCTCTGTCTTTTTGACAATCAGGAAGTGTGGGGGCTTTGATTTGGTGAGTCACTTACCAGTTCAGGTATACACAGCTAATAGCATCAAGTTGTTTGTAGCATGTTAGTGTTGAGTGATGATGGATGTTTTCTTCAGTAGCTCACGATTGATGTTCAGGCAAGTGCTGTTGGCTCCCAACTCCAGAGCAGCCTCACTTATGTTTTCTGTCCCCCTCCAGTGCACTTAAGGACAGCCGATTTCCCCCCCTGACCCGAGAGGAGCTGCCTAAACTATTCTGCTCTGTCTCCCTCCTTACTAACTTTGAGGATGCCAGTGATTACCTGGACTGGGAGGTGAGAACAGCCGCATTTGGAACTCTGCATCTCTCGTTGCATTTGGGTTCGGGTTAGTACATGGTAATGTATCTCCTTCATTGAGAGAGAGGGTATGAGAATGTGAAAGCTGAGGTCAGAAGCGATTATAGGCAACTTGGGTGACAGAAAAGGTGCTTCGATATTAGAAGTAGGAAGAATTGTGAAGGCCTTCTTCTCCCATCCTTCCCAGTTCGCTCTACTCCACATCCTTCTGCCATATCTAGTAAGAAATAATAATGGGGACAAAGGAGAACATTCCTTTTTGTTTGTTTGTTTTTTGGTCTTTTTAGGGCCGCGGGTGTGGCATATGGAGTTGGTTCCCAGGCTAGAGGTCTAATCAGAGCTGTTGGTTCCCAACGCAGGATGGAGCCGCATCTGCGACCTACATCACAGGTCATGGCAACGCCAGATCGTTAACCCACTGGGCAAGGCCAGGGATCAAACCCTCAACCTCATGGTTCTTAGTTGGATTTGTTTCCCCTGCACCATGACAGTAACTCCAAAGGAGAACATTCTTGATCCTTCCTGGTTAACCCTTGAATAAAAATTGTTATCAGAAGCCATACATGAAAAGTCATGAACCCAGATCAAAACCCTGCGGCATGTTGGAGTTAAGGATCTAGCATTGTCACTGCAGTGGTTCAGGTCACTGCTGTGGTGCAGGTTCAGTCCCCATCTTGGGAACTTCCATATGCCATGAGCACAGCCTTAAAAAAAAAGGAAAACCCAAAAGTCCTGTGGCATGTGCTTTTAATGGGATAGAGTAAAGGTAGATAGTCCGGGTTATTGGATGAGCTCTTGAGAGTGTTTTTCTCTAACCTCCATGCTCTCAGAGAGGTGGCTGCTCAGAGACGCTCAGTTTCCCTCAAGCTGCAGTTTCTTCAGCTTCTATGCCTGAGAGCCATGAAAAGCAAGAGCGCTCCCCCCCCTTTTCTCAGACCTGGGTCAAGCTGGTCAGGGGACAGTGTCAATTTATACAAGACGATTGAAGTTCCATTAGAGTAAGTAAATACCATTTATTGGTTGTGGGGGTTTTTTTTTGTAGGTAGGGGTCCATGGGATTCGAATTGAATTTGTCAATGAGAAAGGCGTCAAACGTACAGCCACATACTTACCTGAGGTTGCAAAGGAACAAGGTGAGTTGGACAAATGGCATTTCCATGAACAGTACTGTTTATGGTGTTGCGAAGTAGAGGGGAGGAACGTGGAGTGTGTTGCCTCTCAGCCCTTTCTTCCTCTCCATATTTATCTGGTTCTTACAGAATGAGAATAAATCCCAAAAGATATAGTACTATTTCCTGGCTCCTAAAACCATAGTGGTAATTGTAGGAAAATTCCAGCAATCACCTTGACCATATTATGGAGTTCATTGTAAAGGGGAGTTCCCCACATTAGTGGGTTTCGAAGTTTCAGTTATGAATTTTTATTTTTTTGCTATTTTTTAGGGCCTCACCTGTGGCATGTGGAGGTTCCTGGGCTAGGGGTTGAATTGGAGCTGCAGCTGCTGGCCTACACCACAGCCACAGCAACGCCAGATCCTTAACCCACTGAGCAAGGCCAGGGATCGAACCTGCATCCTTATGGATCCTAGTCGGGTTCGTTACCACTGAGCCATGACAGGAACTCCTGGTTATGAATTTTTAAAGTGTTATACCTGGGAAAAATGCAAAACAATCTCTCCTGTGTTTTTAAAGAACTCAGTAGTTACCTAGTTTTTATATTGGGACATTAAAGGTAGGAAGTGGGTTGGGCAGGGTTTCTCTTTAAAGAATATTTAGAAGAATACCTTAAGATGCTGCTTGGGCATTTATGTATTTGTTGGATAAAGAGAAATATCCACAGTAATTATGTGGAGAGGGATTGCCTTGTTGGTTTCCATCATGGCTGTGATTAAACTCTTCAGAAGCAGCAGCAAGAATGTGGCGTAAAAAGGAAACCTTTTAGCCACCTCTTTGAGATCATAAATCTGACATTTTCTGTATAAGGAGGCACACAAGGAGTATTTTCTAATAGAGAGATGTGATGATTTCAGTTAATAATCAAGTTATTTTTGCCTTTTGAAAACTGGGAAAATTAAAAAATCAGGGTACCTACTACAGTAATTTGAGGCGTTCTCTTTAGTTTTCACTTTGACCTATTGGCTTTATCTGTTGAAAGCAGTCAAGCACAACACAGCAGTAGATGTCTGAATGACTTTCCCATCCTTCCCAAAGGAATAGCTTCCTTCCCACAGTCAGTTCTCTGTAGTGGATTGTGACTCGTAGAAATCATTGGAATAAAGGATGGGCATGTGAAGGATTACAAGCTGCAAACTTGGAATCCTCTGTTCTCCCAGAACAGCCCTACTTATATCCTAGGCCAGAAGGCTGGGACCATGTTTGTTCTGGATAATTATACTAGGGTCATCTCTGACAGGAAAGACTCGGATGCAGGGAGCCTGGGGCCAGTCACTAAAATTGTGTTGGCTCTCGTCCCCCATCTCAGATTCTCCTCAGCCTGCCAGTGAGGCAGCCGGGGCTCCAGGCTTATGGGGCAGAGTCCAGGCTTCCTCTGCCCTAACCGACCTGGCTGCTCCTCTTCTGCCCCCGTGTCAGAGCATGTCCCGTTCTTGTGTCACCGTCCGCTGACCTCTGTGTGCCTCTCCTCCTCAGACTGGGATCAGATCCAGACGATAGACTCCTTGCTCAGGAAAGGTGGCTTTAAGGCTCCAATTACTAGTGAATTCAGAAAAACCATCAAACTCACCAGGTAAGCCACTGTCTCGTTTTCCTTGCCATTCTAATTTAGTTTGGGTTAGATGGAGTATACTTTTGATATAAAGGAGAAGAAAAAAATTTTCTCTGCTAATGTCTCTAAACCAAAGAAGTATGGGTAAGGTTAAGCTCTGAGGAAGCAGGGGCAGCAAAAGCAGACCCCCCCCCAGCATTCTGGGCGTGTCCACAGCTGAGCTTATAGCACAGTGGGAGCGGAGTAGCCACTGAGCCAGACCCACTTGTTGGGAGGCTGAGCGGGAAGACTGAAGGCAGGAGGGAATGCTCTTGGGACAGAGGTCCAGGGGCAGTTGGCGTCACATGCAGTCAGGTAGCGGGTTGATGGAAGAGTCAGAAAATGCCTTTCATGGAGTTACAAGGAAATGCCTATGGCAGATACTTCCATGGGGAGGCTGCCTCGTGTAGTAAGTGAGCGTGGGCTTGGTTCTCAATCCTAGCTCCACCGCTTCCCAGCTGTGTGGCCTGGGCAATGTATTCCACTTCTCTGAGTGGAAAAAAGTTCCTGCCTGAAGAGGTAAATGAAGACACCTTGGGTTTGTTTTGGGTGTGGTAAGGTCATGTACGAAGAAGTTCTAGTCCAGGGCCAGGCAACAGTCTAAGTGGTCAGTAGATGTCTGTTCTCTTCCCGTCCCTATTGAAATCAGAAGCACTGAGAGGCTTAGCTTCTGTGGGCCTCTGTTGGCCTCCTCATCTGTAAAATGCTGAATAATCATATAGTACCTCACAGGTCTATTTGGAAGAGAACCCAGTGTTTTTGAAATGCTTTGGATTCCAAAAGAGAAAAAAAAAACTTCAAATACAAAGCATTATTATCATTATTATTATAATTTATTTGAACAGCCATTTCCCTGTCAAAATTCAGGAATAATCACCTTGCAGTGGAGGAGTGATTACAGTGGGAAAGAGATGGCTCTGGGTAAGGATTGTCACACCCAGCTCCTGTGGTCTGTAGTAGGCTCCATAGGTTTGTAACACCCCATGCTTCGCATCCTGACTCATGGCTCTTTCCAGAGCAAAACCAAAGTGCTATGGATTCTGTTCTGATGACCCTGTGGTATGATACGGCATATTCATCTGGGAAGTGAGACCCTATATATAGCTCCAGGATCTTTTAACCCGCTTCATCAGAATTTGACCCAAAATTAGGTATCTGTGCCCCTTTTAGTTATAAATGACTTGTTCATTGCTTTTCTGCAAGTTGAGGTTGCATTTCTGTCAAATTTACCACATTTTAACCTGAAAATAGATATGCATTTTACGCTGGGCATTGGTACAGCCATCTTCCAATCTGCCTCCCGTGTAATTTGACCTTGAAATTCTTCATCCAAACACCCCAGTAGTACAGATTGCTTAAGAGCAGCCTGATGACAAGCAGCCTGATTTTAAGTGTTTAAAGGTGGGATGTGCAGAAAACACATTCTCAGGGGTGAATTGTGATTGTGCTTTTTCATCTTGTTCATTTGTAATAACAACACTGTTTTCTTGTGCTGTCTTTCATTTTCTGTAAGTAAGGTTGCTCTCGGTCTTCCATTTTATTCTTTCAAAATGTGGAGTAAGCTTTCTTTTGGTTTTCTCTGCTGCGTGACTACAAAATGAAGTGTTCAGGGTTCCTAATACCCTTTCCTGTTTCCTTATACAGGTACCGAAGTGAGAAGGTGACAATCAGTTATGCAGAGTATATTGCTTCTCGACAGCACTGTTTCCAGAATGGCACTCTTCATGCCCCGCCCCTCTACAATCATTACTCCTGACACACGGCTGCATGACCAGTCCCACCCCCCTGTGGCCACCAATGGCTATGACATCATTGGAGCAGATGCCTCCTCTTCCTGGTCCAGTTACTTCTATTACTGCACCATTTTATGATGCTAGCTTCCGTTGCCAAGTCTGCCTCCAGCTGACTGAGGGGGGGGGTTATACTGAATGAAACAGAACTTGAGGGGCCCAAGCCTTATCTCAGCCTTTCCTCAATATGGGGTTCCGTTGGATTGGGGCTCCTCCATGACTAGTGAGAATTCCGTGTGGGTTCAGAAGATCTTGGTGTGCGGGTGCCGCAGGTGATTTGCTGCCCGTGTGTTGGCAACACAGTGGAAGCTGGAATTGATGATCCGTGAAGGCTTACCCCACACACACCCCTGCAGCCTCCCCAGATCAAGTAGGTGTACTCCCCTGGCAGTCTGGGCAACGGAGACCAACAAGAAACATTTTTAGGTTGTTTTAAATTCCTTTTTTTAAACTTCCAGTTTATTGCGTACCAAGAGATGATCACAACCTCCATGCTTCATAAGTGGACGCCACGTTAGGGTGAAAGGTGGGCGCCATGAGTCCTTTGAGGCTCCTGGACAGAGACCTACATCAAGATCGGAAGCCCTTTGGATGGCGTTGCAGATCTCATTGCTCAATTAGCTACGAAGGTTTTAATTTTCACCCCACTGTCAGTTGGATGTTCTGGCACTCTTCTGCTGAGTCTCCTGGCATTGAGCAGAGCTCTGTGGTGTAGCCTGCTGAGGAAGGACTGGGATGCCTGCCGGAGGTCCTGACGGCATCGCTGCGTGCAGTGTCGGAGAGAGACCTCCTCCTTACCCACCTCGGCTACCTCACTCCTCTGCTGGTAGCAGTGCCTCTAGTTGGATCTAGGTTCTCAGAGGGCAGAGATGTTCGAGCAAGCACTCGGGTTGGGCTCTAGAAGGACATGGCTAGGAGAGAATCGAGGGTCTCTGAGCTGTTTTTCTTTTCAGGCAAACATCCTTAAGGACCTTCAAGCAGAGGGTTTCCTTTTTCTAGTTTGCCTGTAGAAGTGGGAAACCTGTTGACGTTTCAGTCTTTAGGGGACTTTAGAACAAAGCTGTGTAATTAAACAAGGTGAGTCTTTATCTTGCCTAACATGCTGGAAAGCTTCACCCCACCGTGGCAGTTCCAGATAGCTCATGTTATTCTGGGTCATTCATACTTTCATGTGGCGTATTTCCCTTTCCCGTTGTTACTGATTCCAAATAGCTGTCAGCAAGTTTCTCCTCCCTCTTGCTATTCTTCACTTACATGGTGGCAAAGGTCATAGAAGTTGGGGACTTGAAGATGCTTTGAAACATTGTCACAGAGGCACTGCTGAGATGATTCATAGGAAGAGGTGGCCAGTGGGAAGAAAGGACCCTAAGGGTGATGCACTGGTTTTCAACAACATGCTTAGAGAACTCTTGAAGTGGGTTGGGTGTCAACCCAGTGAACATGATGTTCTGATTTAATTTATTAATGTTTATGTGGTAGTGGTGTGGCTTTCCAAAATAGGCAAATATTCAAGTGAGAGGCCCTTTGGAGTTTTCTTCTGCCAGGAGTGGGGGTGGGGAGCAGGGACACAGTCTAAGGAACAAAACAGGTGCTGGTCTAGACCTAGCTGTCTTCGTTTCTCGAAGAGGTGGGTAAGGATGGGCAGATCTACTTGGTGCTGGCCTCTACTGTGGTAAGAATGTGGGATGTGCCAGGGAAAAGTGGGCTGACCCCAGACGTGCAGGCCAGGCTGCAGCATCACCTGGCTGATGTGCTGAGCCCTCGAGGCCCTCACAGTATTAATGGAAACAGGCTTCTGAAGATGAAGGGATTGTTCTGTGATTTCCTGCTGCTGAGAATAATAAATGTCTTGTTACAAACAAATGTCACGACAGTTACTCTTAGGTACCATGGATTGCTGTCAGGGTGGTCAGCTCTGGGCTAAACCACCCACCTCCAGTTTGTACAACAGTGTTGATATATAGGGCTACACTCATTAATGTTCAAGTCTTCTGTGTTAAAAGTTGTGTTTAATTTCTAAAGTTTAAAAAAGCAAAAAAACTGGTGCTAAACTTTCACCCCTGAGCACGCTCAGTGAGACTGGTCATGCAAGCATTTACAGTGCCATGCTCTTTCAAGCCTATCTTGTAGAAATGTTGCCCTATTTGTCTTCCCCGGTGTATAGTATGTTTTTTATTTTACTGAGGGTCGGGTAGGATACCTGCCATTTAAGAAAGCGAACAGAAAAATTTAAAACCCAGGAAATGGGGAAAAAAAAAATCAGTGCACAAGAGTCGGGCTTATTAAAGCCCAGCACCACATTGAAGTGGGCTCAGTGGTTTTTGGAGTGAAGAAGCCTTACTCCCTGCACATTCCCTCATGCTCCCATCCGAGTCCAGCAATGGAGAGGCTCAGGTTCCTCTTGCATGTCAAGGGGACCCAGGAGTCGACCAAGGAAAACACTTGGGCCCCATGAGGAATGGCACTGTTAGTGTCTGTCCTGAATGGAGCCTAGTCAGGAAGTGGTCTGGAAGTGTACGGTCATGGTCACCTCATGAAGATGTATGGCAGGTGGCTCAGGAAAAATACTAAGTCTGGATCATCCATGTGGCAGCTTTGCATAGGGAGATGACAGCTCCAAACTGGAACTGAACTGCCTTCCACCTGCTTGACCAAAGCAGTGATGAGGTTGGCCAATATATGTGGTGTGAGTGGTAGGTTTAAAGAGAAGGGGGTGTTTTCTGCTGGCGTTTCCCTTGTCCTTGGGCTGCTCAAGCTGAACAGTAGGTAACCACTGTTTTCAAGGAACCAGCCCACCTTGGCTGGTTTGGTTCAGAGTTCGTTTCATCCCTAGCTGTGAGTGCCTTTTGGTCTGGAAAGTTGGCTTGTCTCATGAAACCCACAGCTAGGACATTCTCTCTGTAATTTTGAATTGTCCTTGTTTTACATTAAAAGAGAATGTCTGATCACTAGTTTGTCAGTGTTGGTTTCCACTGTGAGGTTCTTAAAACTTTTTCGCTTCATAATACTAAAGCAACACATGTTAAATACCCTTTCGACATGAAAGGTCTGTAGTTGAGACATTACATATATTTTATTGTTTATAAGAAAAACCATCTATACAGGAGTCCTGGGTGTTAATTTTAATATTTGCACAAGATCTGTTTTCCATGATATGTTAACACCTACAATTTCAATTTCACTAACTGTTGATGTTATTTTCTACTGAGATTCTGGAGCCTAGGGAGCTATATGTTCTTTTTGTTTATTTTCATTCTTATTTCCCTGAAGCAAGAGACTTTGTATGGCCTTCAGTGCAAAGACTTCAGACCAATTCTTTGTATTACACTTGGTTGCCTCTTGGCTATATAACTTCTGAGTGCAAATCATTGAACTCTTTAACAAAAGTATTGTAGAGAATAAATCATAATGGGTAAAAATTGTTCTTTGTCTTGCCTTTTTCTTTTTTTTTTTTTGAATAGCAGTTAATAGTCACTTTATTTTTGGACAACCAATCAGATAGTATTTATTCAGCCTGCATATTGAGTGTTGTGTTCATGATCCCTAATAACCCTATACTCTTGTATTTTTGGGTGTTCGTAGCAATGCCACTGATTTTCCAGAGCCAAGTTTCCTTAGCATAAACCTTAGCCAAGGTTTATGAACCCTTTTAAATTTTTTTTTTTTTTTTTTTTGCCTAGAAAAAAGTTCATAGTTGTCATTCAGTTTTCCAATAACACCAACCTTGCCCAGAAAGCTACAACCTGAAGAGGGGGTGGGGGGAAATGCTCAATTTTAACATAACATTTGATGAGGTTAATTAACCCAGAGACTTTGGGACATGGGTGTGGTATGACCTAGAGGAAAACATTGCTCGATTTTGGATAGCCCAGAAAGGATGAGGTGTGTTTGGAAAAAATGGCAAGGAATGATTTTTAAAACTTTACATTCACGTGTTGATATTAATGTCTTTGGTTTAAATTTTTATTTGCAAGGATGTAAAATTTTTTAAGATACCCAGTTCTGAGGCCCTTACACTTGGCAAGAGGTATATATAGTCAGGGTTAGATGATAAATTTGGAAATAAATCACAAACAACTGGTTAAACGCAGACTGTGTGAGAGGAATTCTGTGTCTTCAAGAGAAATAGTTCTAGAGATGAGTATTCCATGTCTGTAATTCCACCTGTAAACAGCATGGACTTCTGTATCATTCTTTGCGCACGCGGGGGCGGGGGTAAAATCAATCCAGGGTCTGTGTGACCTTGGTCTGAATATCTACCTTTGAAAGGCACTCACTGGGAAAGTTGAAAGACTTGACTGAACCAATACTGTATAAAGAACCATAGTAGCTTCTGAGCAACATAATGATCTCTTTGCATGCTCCCTTATTTCTCAGACCACTTGCCACTTTCTGTCTTTCATTATGGAAAATAAGCCCAGGTCTTGCATTAACTACCTGTAGCCAGCTCCTTTTGGGGACAGCTCTAGGACTGATTCACCTTTTTAACCTCAGGGCCTTGCACGTAAGTATAATGGTTTACTGAATGAAAATGTGGACAAACCACCCAGTGACACGTTATTGGATGTATCTGTTATTCTCTTTTCTTCTTTCTTCACCTGTTGACTTCTCTCCTGCTGTGAACGGGCAGAAGATCCAGCTAGCCCTGGGGGCAGCACATGGTGAGGTCCAGTAAGTAGTGGGTGCTCTGTAAAGTCCTGCTGGGTGACTAGATGGGAGAAAGAGGCCCACAATGAGCTCCAGAACCATCTCCCACACCCAGCTGCTGCCTGTCCCCAGACTTCATCAGCACATCGGCCCACAGCTCTATTGAACTGTGTAGGAAAGCACTTTGAAGCAGTATAAGTTCTGCCAATACTACATAAACTGCCATTGACTCACCCAATACATTTCTTTTGGAAATACAGATAGAAGGCGAATTAACTTTGTAAAAATTATAAATGAAAGGAATACAGGTACACATTCTTGTCTGGGTAATGCCTTCATTTTTTTGTTACAGTTTACATGATACTTAAGCACTGTTCATTGCTGAGCCAGGTAGTGCACTATGATTATTCCCTCCACTGTACAACCTTCTTTTCTCTCACATTGGGAACAAAATCATTTTTTGTTTGCTTACTTTTCTAAGTATCATCCAAATGTTCCATCAGGCCTCTCAATATCACTATCCACGTGCTCAGAAGTATTAGAAAAATCCACTACAAATAAAAAATTTTAAATGCTTAAGGCTGTAGAAGAAATTGTACGTTTTCGGAGTCACCTACCCAGATTTCCATCAAGCAGAGTTCCTCTCGTTCCAGCTGCTTGGAACCGCGCGTTCCTGCATCTCATCTATTCCTTCCTTCCGCCCTGGGAAGCAGATATTCTCATCCACACCCCACAGGTGAGTTTACTGAGCCTCAGAGAGGCATAGTGACCGGCCGAAGGGCGTACTGGGGAAGAGTGGAGGACGGCTTCTCGAGCGTGGCCTGGGCAGGACACCCCCCCACCCTGGTCTCTAGCTGGTCTCCACTGCCATGAGAGCCGCCTAAAGTCGCTTCACATCCCCCCACCGCCTCCCGGCTTCGCCCGCTCGATCCAAGTCTCGCCCAGCCCCGAGGTTCCGCCCACAAGTAGGAGCCAGTTTTTCCCTATTCGGGCCCCGCCCCGCCTCCAAGACCACGCCCCTTCCGTGTCCGTGTTTCGCGGCTGGGCGCTTCCGCTTCCGGCGGTGTGAGAAGCTGTGCACCGTGGGACAATGGCGGCCGGCGGTAGCGACCCGCGGGCTGGTGATGTAGAGGAGGATGCTTCACAACTCATCTTTCCCAAAGGTGCGGCCTGGGGCTTCCCGACTGCCCCGGTGTCCTGTGTGGTCGGCGCAGGGCTGGCTGGGGCTGGCGGGCGCGGCGAAGGGCGGGGAGGAAGGGGATGTAGGCTAGCGGGGCGCGCGCGGTACAGGGAGAGCAGGCCAGCTTGATTGCACACCTGCCGCTCTGGAGCCGTCGGCGCCCAACTTCACACTGCCTCTTGCTCCTGTTTAAGTAATTTGTTTTATTTGAGAAACTCTACGAAGTGCTTCAGGGATGTGTCACAGATAAAACCGGTACTAAAGGGGTCAGGACCGATTTTAATCAGTGGTATACTCTTGCAGTAGGGAAAAAGAGTCAAGCGTAGACTGGTGACTGGACGTCTTAAAGGGAGAATGAGGGAATAGGGAGAGGTGAGTGGGGCTTAGTAGGGCAGGAAAATGAAAAATGACAAAAAATGGGCAGAGCAAACTGTTGGCATTTGGAATGGATAAGCAATGAGGTCCTGCTGTATAGCAGTGGGAACTATAGACACTTGTGATGGAGCATGGTGGAAAATAATGTGAGAAAAAGAATATATATATATGCCTGTGTGACTGGGTCACTTTGCTATACAGTAGCAAATTGACAGACACTGTAAACCGACTCTAATGGAAAAGATTATCATTATTAAAAAAAAAAAAAAAAAACATGGGAAGGAGTTCCCGTCTTGGCTCGGTGGTTAACAAATCCGACTAGGAACCATGAGGTTGCGAGTTCGATCCCTGGCCTCGCTCAGTGGGTTGGGGATCTTGTGTTGCCCTGAGCTGTGGTGTAGGTTGCAGACCCAGCTCGGATCCTGTGTTGCTGTGGCGTAGGCCAGCGACTACAGCTCCGATTAGACCCCTAGTCTGGGAACCTCCATATGCCGCGGGTGCGGCCCTAGAAAAGGCAAAAAGACAAAAAAAAAGGAAAGAGAAGGGTTGTCAATTTGAAACCCATTTGGATTGTTAACTGGAGATTATGAAAGTTGGACTCCTGAGAGTCTGCTGTATAGCACAGGGAACTATGTATAATCACTTGTGATGAAGCATGGAGTATAATGTGAAAAAAAGAATGTGTGTAAATGTATAACTGGGTCACTTTGCTGTACAGGAAAAATTGACAGAACACTGTAAATCAACTGTAATAAAAATTTTTTAATTAAAACTTTTTAAAACATCAGGCTATTACCCTCCCACATCTGCTCTGGGCTTGGGATGGCGGGGCTCTGTCTTCAAGAGTTGGCTGGCTGGAACAAACAGTGAATTATTTTGGCAGCCTTTAGTTTTCATAGGCAGCTACTTTATTTTATTTTACTTTTTTTTTTTTTTTTTTTTTTTTTTTTTTTTTTTTTTTTTTTTTTTTTTTTTTTTTTTTTTTGCTTTTAAGGGCCGCACCTGCAACATATGGAAGTTCCCAGGCTAGGGGTCAAATCAGAGCTGAAGTTGCTGGCCTGCAACACAGGATCCGAGCTGCATCTGCGACCTACGCCACACACAGCTCACGGCAATGCTGGATCCTTAACCCACTGAGCAAGGCTGGGGATCGAACACAAATCCTCATGGACACTAGTTGGGTTCATTAATGCTAAGCCACAACAGGAGGTACTTATAGTGTAGTTCCTGTTATAGGCATCTTCTTTAAAGGATGCCTAAAGACTCATCCCAGGAGTGAAGTCTTGAGCTGTCAGAAATCATGTTAGTGTTTTCTTCAAGTCTGTGGGCCAAAATTGAGTCCTAGTTGAGAAGAGGGTGCAAAGGATCCTGGCTAGAGTTTGGTCAGGGAGTGAATCTTTGTCACATGGCAGCAAGTAAAGCACATTTTGGTATCAGGGAACTTCCTTTGCAGTGTGATGTACCTAATTTGTAATTTAGGAACCCAAAATAAGTAGAAAGCTTAAGATTTTTTTTTTTTTTTTTTTTTTTGTCTTTTTGCCTTTATATAGAGCCGCACCCGCGGCATATGGAGGTTCCCAGGCTAGGGGTCTAACAGGAGCTGTAGCTGCTGGCCTTCGCCACCGCCACAGCAGTGCGGGATCGAGCCGCGTCTGCAACCTTCACCACAGCTCACGGCAACGCCGGATCCTTAACCCACTGAGCAAGGCCAGGGATCGAACCCGCAACCTCATGGTTCTTTGTCCGATTCGTTAACCACTGAGCCACGAAGGGAACTCCATTTTTTTTTTTTTTTTGTTAGAAAGCTTGAGATTTTAAAATGTCATATCTTAGGAGTTCCTAAGTAGCTCAGCAGTAACAAACCTGCCTAATATCGTGAAGATGTAGGTTCAACCCCTAGCCTCGCTCAGTGGATTAAGGATCTGGCATTGCTGTGAGCTGTGGTATTGATTTCAGACACTGCTACAGCTCCACTTCAACCCTTGCCTGGGAACTTCCATATGCCTTGGGTGCGGCCCTAAAAATGTTTAAAAATATTATATCTTACAGGTACTGAAATACACAAGATAAACAGTGGAAACCTTAACAGTATCCTCCTTTTAATTAATTTTTTGGCCAGGGATCCAACATATGCCACAGAAGTAACTAGAGCCATAGCATTGACAACACCCAATCCTTAACCTGCCGAGCCAGTAGGGAACTGCAGCCCTCCTTTTAAAAAAAGGATATTACTGGAATTCCCGTCTGGTGCAGCAGAAACAAATCCAACTAGGAACCATGAGATTGCGGGATCCATCCCTGGCCTCGCTCAGTGGGTAAGGATCCCGTGTTGCCATGAGCTGTGGTGCAGGGCGCAGACACGGCTCATCCCATGTTGCTGTGGCTGTAGTGGAGACTGGAAGCTGTAGCTCCGATTCGACCCCTGGGAACCTCCATATTGCTGTGGGCTTGGCCCTAAAAAGCAAAAAATAAAAATAAAAAATTACTGTATCCATAGTGAAATGTGAAATTCCCCTCCATTTCACGCTGAGGAAACTACTGCAAACAGTTTCCAAACTGCTCATTTATAAATATGTACATATACAGTTTTTTCTTTGCAAACGTAGGATTTTGCTATAAAAATCATAAGAGTGTTTTGTTTTTTTGGGGGTGGTGGCTGTACGTGCAGCATATGGAAATTCCTTGTCCAGGGATGGAACCTGTGCCACAGCAGTACAGCACTGGATCCTTAATATGCTGCACCTCAAGGGAACTCCTTGTTTTCTTTTTTAAGGTGTTATAACTAAGAGGGAGGATGTTTTCTTTTCATTCTTTTTAGGGCTGCTTCTGTGGCATATGAATGTTCCCAGGCTAGGGGTTGAACTGGAGCTGCAGCTGCTGGCCTATACCACAGTCACAGCAGCACAACCTATGCCACACCTCATGGCAACACCAATCCTTGACCCACTGAGCGATTCCAGGGATTGAACCCACGTCTTCTTGGATATTAGTCAGGTTCGTTACCACTGAGCCACGATAGGAACTCCAGAAGCTGACTTTTGAAGGAATGTTCTCCATTAACATTTATGCTTCTCACAGAGTTTGAAACAGCTGAGACTCTTCTAAATTCAGAAGTTCATATGCTTCTGGAGCATCGAAAGCAGCAGAATGAGAGTGCAGAGGATGAACAGGAACTTTCTGAGGTCTTCATGAAAACTCTAAACTACACAGCCCGTTTCAGTCGTTTCAAAAACAGAGAAACCATTGCCAGCGTCCGTAGGTGAGTGCTGACAGAAAGTTTTTATTAATCCAGACTATTAGGCATCAGCATGTAGAGTGCTGTCACCCTCTGCCACCCGTGGGAATCATCTGTACTGTTAATGTAAGTAAAACAATTGTCTTTGTCAAAAATTTTGCAATGGCTTATAAAACCAAAATCTTCCTTGGGCACCTTTTGCTGTACCCCAAATCCCAGGGACCTATCTATGGAGTGACTGCTGTCAGAAGTTTGTATTAGCCCTCTAGAGCTTTCTCCACTCATTCACACCATAAACACACAGCATTGCTTTGGGCTTTTGTTTTTGTTTTTTAATAAAGTGGGCTTATTTTTTATCCACTTGCTACTTCCTAGAGATCATGATATGTTTTTAC
>PVHT020000141.1:6404815-6435692 GCA_004024745.2 Catagonus wagneri
TGGGAAACACCTGGCATATACTTAAGCACTAGTTAAAAAGTAGTAAGGTGAGGAGTTCCCATCATGGCTCAGTGGTTAACAAATCCGACTAGGAACCATGAGGTTGCAGGTTCGATCCCTGGCCTTGCTCAGTGGGTTAAGGATCCAGCGTTGCCATGAGCTGTGGTGTAGGTTGCAGATGCGGCTCGGATCGCGTGTGACTGTGGCCGGCAGCTACAACTCCGATTCGACTCCTAGCCTGGGAACCTCCATATGCCGCGGGTGTGGCCCCAGATGAGACCTGTAGCAGTTCAGGTCGCTGCTGATGCATGGGTTTGATCCCTGGCCCAGTGGAGTAGCTTAAGGATCCCGTGTTGCTGCAGCTGTAGCATAGGTTGCTGATTTGGCTCAGGTTTGATACCTGGCCAGGAACTTCCATATGCCACAGGTACAGAAAAAAAATTACTGTTTTAAGCTTCTTTCTAAAACCATTGAAGCCTAAACAAACACTTGTGTGTGTGGCTAATTATTGCAGCATTATTCATAATAGCCAAAAACTGGAAATAATCAGAATGTCCACCAGTTGGTGAGTGGATCAGCAAAATGTGATATAGCCATACAGTGAAATACTATTTAGGAATAAAAAGGAGTGAACTAGGAGAAAAAGGCAAAATCAGGAGTTCCCATGTGGCTCAATGGGGAAAGGATCTGGCATTGTCAGTGCAGCGGCTTGGGTTGCTGCTGTGGCACAGATTCGATCCCGGGCCTGGGAAATTCCACATGCTGTGGGTACAACCAAAAAAATAAAATAAATTTTAAAAGTTTAAAAAAAAGGAAAACTTAAAAATCCCTTGGTGGCACAGAGAGTTGAGGATCTGGCATTGTTGCTGCTGTAGTGTGGGTTTAGTCCCTGGCCCCAGAATTTCTGCATACCTCTAGTGTAACAAAAAATTTTTTTGAAAAATAAAATACACTTGGAGTTCCCGTCGTAGCGCAGTGGTTAACGAATCTAACTAGGAACCATGAAGCTGCAGTGACTCAGTGGTAACGAACCTAACTAATATCCATGAGGACGGGGATTGGACCCTTGGCCTTGCTCCGTGGGTTAAGGATCTGGTGTTGCCTTGAGCTGTGGTTTAGAACTCAGACACCACTCAGATCACAAGTTGCTGTGGCTGTGGTGTAGGCTGGCAGCTGCAGCTCCCATTTGACCCCTAGCCTGGTAACTTCCATATGCTGCAATTTAAGCCCTAAAAAGACAAAAAAAAAAAAAATCCTGATACTTAAAATCCAGTTCAGGAGTTCCCGTCGTGGCTCAGTGGTTAACGAATCTGACTAGGAACCATGAGGTTGCGGGTTCGATCCCTGGCCTTGCTCAGTGGGTTAAGGATCCGGCATTGCCGTGAGCTGTGGTGTAGGTCGCAGACGCGGCTCGGATCCTGCGTGGCTGTGGTGAAGGCCGGTGGCTACAGCTCCTGTTAGACCCCTAGCCTGGGAACCTCCATATGCCACGGGTGCGGCCCTAGATAAAGGCAAAAGGACAAAAAAAAAAAAATCCAGTTCAAATTCAGATTTCTCTTGGGCAGAGTTTTGGGCCAAAGGTTAGTCCCAGTGTTGGTATAATTTAGTATGTAAAATCAGTTGTCAGGAGTTCCTTTTTGCGTCAGCAGTTTAAGGATCTGGTGTTGTCACTGCTGTGGCAAGAGTTCAGTCCCTGCCCCAGGAACTTAAACAGATGACACAGGTGCAACCAAAAAAATAAACTGACACGTGTGAGAATGAAAGAAATGCATGTGCCTACTGCTCTCAGGTCCAATCCCTGGGTGAGATGGGCTTAGATAGAGTGCTGGCCCTTAACAGTGATCAGTAATGTGTCCATCTGGCTCTCTGTGTCTGTTCCTGCAACAGCAGAAGCAGGAGGGAAGTTTAAGACTAAACAGGTAGAATGTGTGAATGTGACAGCAGAGCCAAGGCAGGTCTGTTTGCTGGAGTCATGCTCAGGTTTGAGTTGTGTGCACCTCACTTAACTTTGCTTGACACCGAGGAGGGCTTAGTAAGTGGAGGTTTTTTGTCTTGTTTTGTTTTTGTCTTTTTAGGGCTGTACCTGTGGCATATGGAGTTTCCCAGGCTAGGGGTGTCCAATCAGAGCTGTAGCTGCTAGCCTACATCATAGCCACAGCAACACTCGATCTGAGCCACATCTGCGGGGGTTTTTTTGTTTGTTTGTTTGTTTGTTTGTTTTTGTCTTTTTAGGGCCACATATGCAGCATATGGAAGACCCCAAGCTAAGGGTTGAATCAGAGCTGCAGCTGCCGGCCACAGCCACTCCAGATCTGAGCTGCATCTGTGACCTACACCACAGCTCACAGCAATGCTAATCCTTAACCCACTGAGTGACACTGGTGGAGGGTTCATCACTGGCCTGGGAACTTGCACACACTGGGAATGTTGCCAAAATAAATAAGTAAATATATTCAGACCAACCTTTATCCCCTGAGCTGTATCAGCACCAGCCTGTAGCTTCACATGTCCTAAGTACATCATCCTTTATTAATAGAGAACTTAACCATTAAAGGAAACTGAAGTTAGGAGTTTTTGTTTTTTGGTTTTTTTTGAGAGTTTGAGGGACTAGGTCTTTATTTCAAAAAGACATCAGTTTTCAGTATCAAAACAGTTACACTGTGGAGTTCCCTTCATGGCTCAGCAGTTACTGAACTCGACTAAGATCCATGAGGATACAGGTTCAATCCCTGGCTTCTCTCAGTGGGTTAAGGATCCAGCGTTGCTGAGAGCTATGGTGTAGGTCATAGACATGGCTCTGATCCAGTGTTGCTGTGGCTGTGGTGTAGGCCAGCAACTGTAGCTCTGATTAAACCCCTACTCTGGGAGCTTCCATATGCTTTGGGTGCAGCCCTAAAAATCATACAAACAAAAAAGTTACACTATTGGTTTTTCTTTCTCCCAGTCGGCCCCTAAAGAGTCCACACCAAGGAGTTCCCGTCGTGGCTCAGCGGAAACAAATCCGACTAGGAACCATGAGGTTGCGGGTTCGATCCCTGGCCTCGCTCAGTGGGTTAAGGATCCAGCATTGCCGTGAGCTGTGGTGTAGGTCGCAAACATGGCTCGGATCCCGCATTGCTGTGGCTGTGGCATAGCTTGGCAGCTACAGCTCCTGTTAGACCCCTAGCCTGGGAACCTCCACATGCCACGGGTGTGGCCCTAAAATGACAAAAAGACAAAAAAATAATTAAAAAAAAAAAAAAAGAGTCCACACCAAATGAGAGTACATCCAAATCCAAGATGCACACCTAACATACCTCACTGAAACCTCACCAAAAAGGAGGTTGGGGAAGCAATTGTGCAGGGAAAGAAACTTTAAAAGATGAGCTCACTGCCAGCCCACAGACTGCAGAGAGCTGTCACAGCCAGATGGGGTGACTAGTAGGCCACAACCCCAAAAAAGCAAAGTTTCAAAATAATATTTAAGAAAAAGGTTTTTTACATAAGCTATTCAAGATTTCTCCAGCACTGATGCAAAGCAAAATGAGATGGCACTTTTAATAAGGCTGTAGTAGAACAGTTACACACAGGTAGTTGTAGAAGTCCCAGTAGGGGATCATAGAGAGGGAAACCTAGGCAACTTTGGGAGACCACTGTAAGTTAATAATTGTCAAGAAAGCCATCAGAGGAGTTCCTGTTGTGGATCAGTGGGTTAAGCATCAGTGAAGATGCGGGTTCCATCCCTGGCCTCCCTCAGTGGGTTAAGGATCTGGCGTTGCTTCAGATGCAGCATAGGTCACAGATGTAGCTCAGATCCGGTGTTGCTGTGTCTAGAATCTCTTAGGAGAGGCAAAGGTAGTTTGGTGAAAAGGGCAGTGGGGTGGGGGTGTGAGAGGCGGTGGGGAAAGGAGAAAGCAGCCTTCCAGTTAAAGATCAGCCCTCAGGAGTTCCCGTTGTGGCACAGCAGAAATGAATCCGACTAGGCACCATGAGATTGCAGGTTCAATCCCTGGCCTCACTCAATGAGTTAAGGATCTAGCGTTGCTGTGACCTGTGGTGTAGGTGGCATATGTGGCTTGGATCCTGCCTTCCTGTGCCTGCAGTGTAGGCTGGAAGCTGTAGCTCCAATCTGACCCCTAGCTTGGGAACCTCCATCTGTCACGAGTGCAGCCCTAAAAAGCAAAAAAAAAAAAACCCAAAAAAAAAACAAAAAAAAACGATCAGCCCTCAGTTTAAAGGTCAGCTTCAGGCAGGCTGACCCCAGGCAGAGTCAGGGTCAGAGGGAGGAGCAGTGGCAGGGCAGGGCTGAGGTACTCTGCATCTCATTCAGGTCAAGCAGAGTCTGGTCCAGCAGCCTTTGTGTACCTCTTGGTGCATTTCAATTTATCTTCCAAATCAGTCACCTGTCATTTCCAGCTTGGCTACTGATCTCTCAGCAAATTCAGCTCAGGCTCTGCCTCCTTGAGTTTATCAGCTAAGAATCTTTTTTGGGGGGGTTGGGGGTGCTGCACCGGTAGCATATGGAAGTTCCCAGGCTAGGGGTCAAATGGGAGCTGCAGCTGCCAGCCTCCACTACAGCCACAGCAACACCAGATCCGAGCCACATCTGCCAGCTATACCACAGCTCACTGCAATGCCAGATCCTTAGCCCACTGAGCAAGGCCAAGGATCGAGCCTGTGTCCTCGTGGATACTAGTTGGACTTGTTATGCCTGAGCCACGAGGGGAACTCCATCAGTAAGACTCTATCTGTTACTTGTATTTCCACTTTTTCTGAGAGTACTTCAGCAGCACTCAGACACTTCAGGCTCTCGTCCCTTAGTCTGATCTGCTTATCCGTCTCTTGGCAACGAGACTGCTAGCTCAGCTCACCCCTCTGTGTCAAAAGTTTCCTTCAGTAATCTCCAGCTTACCACCAGCCTCTTCATACTTCCTACCTATGTCTTTTGTGGTGTGCTTAGCTTCTTTGAGTTGGATTTCCTGGAGTTCCATTTTTCCCTCATCTTGTTTCAAGAAGGGGGATCCCTTACAGGGCCTGAGCATGGGCTCTTGTCTAACACTCTGAATGAATTTTCTGAGGAGACACACAGGCAGACAAAGCAAGAGACTTTATTGGGAACGGGCGCCCAGGTGGAGACCAGCAGGGTGAGGGAACCTAGGAGAACTGCTCTGCCACGTGGCTCAAAGTTCCAGTTTTATGGGAATGGGGTTAGTTCCTGGGTTGTCTCTGGCCAATCACCTTTTTCAGCCCATAATTGGTCTGGCTCAGGGTCCTTCTTGGTGGCACGTACATCTCTCAACCAGGATGGATTCCAGTGCCAACGATCCTGGGAGGTTGGTGGTCTCCTCCCTCCTATTGGTCCCTCCCAAATCCTCCCAGTTAGTCTTCAGGACAGCACCCTGTTCCTTATCAGGGCCTCCTGCTGTGAGACAGCTCATGCAAGGGCTGTTATTACCGTGCTTGGCCAAGGTGGCTAGTTTCGGTCAGTAGTAACATAACAATCTTATAAGGCTCAAAGGCTCAGTTTTCAATAATCTTCCTACCTCGCTCTTGCTCTCATCAGCAGCTTTCTCAGCTTCCTCCAGCTTCTGCAGGGAGGGCAGCAGCCAGGCGCTTTTGAGCTCGGTCCAGCTCTTCAACCAGCTGGATCCTGTGGTTCAAGGAGGCCACCTCAGCCTCAGCCTGTTCCCAAGCAACCTTTCCCCCTCCAGTTCCTACTGGAGGAGCCTGGCCCTCATCTCTGCCTCATCAGCCTGTGATGCAGAACCTGGGTCTTGTGCTTTCACTGCCTCGATGGTGGTGATCCGGGCCCCGGTGCCCACTCACCTCCTGCTCACACCCCAGTTCCTGCCTCTGTTGCTCAACCTCCATTGCTCAGCTTCTCACCCCTACTTCCTTCCCTT
Source organism: Catagonus wagneri (assembly GCA_004024745.2). Lineage (NCBI taxonomy): Eukaryota > Metazoa > Chordata > Mammalia > Artiodactyla > Tayassuidae > Catagonus > Catagonus wagneri. Next base: position 6,410,698 of record PVHT020000141.1, read on the forward strand.
GTGGTGCAGCAGGTTAGGGATCCAGCCTGGGAACTTGCACATGCCAACGGTGCGGCTATAAAAATAGATAAAGAATCTCTAGTGGAGGAGTTCCCGTCTGGCTCAGTAGTTAACAGATCTGACTAGGAACCACGAGGTTGCGGGTTCATTCCCTGGCCTTGCTCAATGGATTAAGGATCTGGCGTTGCCGTGAGCTGTGATGTAGGTCGCAGACGCAGCTCAGATCTGGAGCTGCTGTGGCTGTGGTATAGATCGTAGCTGTAGTTCTGATTTGACCCTTAGCCTGGGAACCTCCATATGCCGCAAGTGCGGCCCTGAAAAAAGCAAAAAAAAAAAAAAAAAGCTAACCTCTCCATCTCAGCTCCTGCTAGATTTCCCAATTATTGAAACTCCAGTTTGTTTCTCTGCTCTCTGGGCCCATGCCTTTCCACCTAGCACCCTCTTTCCTGATTTGGAACGCTTTCCCCCCTAGATTGCACCATCCTTGGCAGCTCAAATAGCACCTCCTCCAAGAGGCCATCGCCAAGCACTATACCTAAACTGATCCACTTAGTTGCTTTTTCTCACCTGTCACTCCTCACCAGAATGTTGGCTCTAGGACAGCTGGACTTCTCATCTGGCTCTCCTTTTGACTCTTAGACTATTTCATGGCTGCTCAATAAAATGTATTGAATGAATAATCAGATCCGAGATTATAAAGGCGTTATTGAGCCTAAGAGCATAAGGGCCTGTCTTGGAGTGTTTTAAAAAATTCCCCTTGGGAGTTCCCGTCGTGGCTCAGTGGTTAACGAATCCGACTAGGAACCATGAGGTTGTGGGTTCGATCCCTGGCCTCGCTCAGTGGGTTAAGGATCTGGTGTTGCCGGGAGCTGTGGTGTAGGTTGCAGACGCGGCTCGGATCCCGTGCTGCTGTGGCTGTGGCGAAGGCCGGCAACTACAGCTCCTGTTAGACCCCTAGCCTGGGAACCTCCACATGCCGTGGATGCAGCCCTAGAAAAGGCAAAAAGACAAAAAAAAAAAAAAAATTCCCCACGGGTTGTGGTGAAGTTTCAATAAGAGCTATAAAAGACAGCATCTAGCCACAAACACCTGGGCTTAAGGGCCATGTCCTTGCTCCTTCTCTGTTTTGAATGCAAATAAACTTGGGAGTGACAAGACCTCCATGAGTCTATGTGTGAGATGGAGGCAGAAAGAGAGAGAGAAGAAATTCAGGAGAAATTACCCCAGGGCCGTACCAGTTACTACAATATTGAAATGCTTCCATAAGGACCCTCTGACCCCCCCCAGCTCCCCAGGACATCACTCTGATCTGGCAATTGTAGGGTGACTGCCTGACAACACCCAGGCCATTGGCCTCTAAGTTGGTTTCTTCCTTTTTTTCTTATGGTGTGGTTTTTTTTTTGTTGTTGTTGTTGTTTGTTTTTTTGATTTTGTCCACACCTACTGCATGTGGAAGTTCACAAGCCATCTATCGAACCTGTGCACAACAATGACAATGCTGGATCCTTAACCCACTTAGCCACCAGGGAACTCCCTAGGTTGTTCAATATTTTGAAAACCACCCTATTTATTGAAAATTAGAAACTTGCAGAAGCAAGTCATGGAGAAGCTGGGTTCTGATGAGATGCTAAAAAGAATAATTTTAGCAAGAGCTGCCTCTGTGTGATCTTATATAGGAAGACAGGCTATAATTATTATTACTAAAACCAGCCCATTTTTATCCACCAAGAACAGAACATATTGACGATGGTTTTTCTATTTCACAGAGGCGTATACAACTGCTGGGCTCTTCATCTGATATAGAAATGCAAATCAAGATGTTGAAAGCTGTGAGAGTCTAGAAGGAGCTGTGGTTTCCCCTACTGTGAGTTTGCTTCAAAAGGGAAGCATGTGCTGGGCTGACCCCAGAAAGGGAAGCATTGGAGCTGTGCTAAAGCTTGCTGGGGGCACCCTGGGTGTAGCTGAGGCCAGTTGTCCTGGTCAGTTCACGTATCAGCAGGCTGAATCCCCAGTTTGCATGTCTATTTGGGAAAGGAGAGGCAGGCATTTGGCACTTCCCTGTCCACGCTGAAGTACACTGACCTGAGTGAGAGGCAAGTTCTGTTCTCAAACATCCCTTAAGGAAGTATAAATGTTTACCCTCTTAGTGTCTGTTTACTCAAGTATTCAGATTTTTTTTTTTTTTTTGCTTTTTTAGGGCCGCACCCTTGGCATAAGGAAGTTCCCAGGCTAGGGGCTGAATCACAGCTGCAGCTGCCAGCCTACACCATAGCCACAGCAACGTGGAATCTGAGCCACATTTGCGACCTACACCACAGTTCACAACAATGTTGGATCCTTAACCCACTGAGCGAGGCCAGGGATCAAACCCCAAGTCCTCATGGATACTAGTTGTGTTCGTAAACTACTGAGCCACAACGTGAACTCCAAGTTTGGTGTTTTTTTGGATTCCACTTATAACTGAGATTATGTGATACTTGTGTCTCTGACAGCATAAAGCCGTCAAAGTCCATCCAAATCAAAATATTTTGATTATAAACCATTTACCTCCAGAAAAAAGCTCACCTGTTTAATAGCTCACCTATTTAGTAGGTGAGTAATAGGATTTCCTGTTTTGGCTCAGTGGTTTAAGGACCCAAAATTGTCTCTCTGACATTGTCTCTCTGAGGATGTAGGTTCAATCCCTGGCCCTACTCAGTGGATTAAGGATCTGGCATTGCCAAAAGCTGCAGTGTAGGTCACAGGTGTGGCTCGGATCTGGTGTTTCCGTGGCTGTGGGATAGGCCTCAGCTGCAGCTCCAATTTGACCCCTAGCCGAGGAACTTCCATATGCCACAGGTGCAGCCGTAAAAAGAAAAAAATGAAATAAGTGAGTAATATTCCATGAACAAGTGATCACAACATACTGTGCCATTTCTCCACCAGAAAAAGAGGTAGAATCAGCCCTGGATGCAGAGCTCTGTCTGTACTCAAGATATTTGATGGAGTTCCCATTGTGCCTCAGCGGTTACCGAATCTGACTAGATCCATGGGGATGTGGGTTCGATCCCTGGCCTCTCTCAGTGGGTAAAGGATCTGGCGTTGCTGGGAGCTATGGTGTAGGTCGCAGATGTGTTCTGGATCCCGAGTTGCTGTGGCTGTGGCATAGGCTGGAAGCTACAGTTCCGATTGGACCCCAAGTCTGGAAACCTCCATATGCCCCAGGTACAACCCTACAAGACAAAAAGACCAAAAACAAAAAAATAAAATATATTTGGTATACAAGGCAATTCTCAAAATGGAATAATCAGGCCAGAGTATGAACATTTTCTGGTACTTGATCAACCTGGGGGGATGCTTTTGTTTATATAACCCATCAAGAGTGACTTCCTTCATCTGTGAACACCACTTCCACCTGCTTGCTTCCTGTAACCCATGGTTCCTTGGGGCGATGGAATATTTTCATAGGTTTATCTCCACAGTCACCTCCACGGTGAGCACCAGACACAAACCAAGCTGTTCAAAGTTCTTCCCTGGGATTTCTGAATCTTGAGTCCAGAGAGAGCCTGAACCTAACCCCTCTCAGGTGGTAGAAGGTAAAGATAACAAAACCCAGGAGCAGTTAGAAGCCTGATCTTTGCTACATGGAAGAAGGTAGGCAGGAATGAGAGAGCAGAGGTTAGGTAAAGAAACAAGAAAAGCCAATAGGAGACCCAGGATTTGAGTGCCTGGTTCCAGTTGTCCCTGCTTCCCTGCTCTTCCTAAGGTATAGGAGTTCAGCTTCCTTTCAGTGAAGCCATTACCCTTATAAGAAGTCTCTCTTTTTGTACTTTTGTTGGGCTTCTAGCACTTTTAATGTTGTGTGGACAGCGTCAGGGCTTTCCAGGCCACTGATGACTTTCCTTTCCTCTGTCCCTTCAACCTCACACTCTCCAAAATGACTATTGCACACCTTCTCTCAAACCTTCCTGTCTGGTAATGATCCGTTTGTTGTGACAGCGCTGTCAGGTTTATGAAACGTTCCATATAAAGCTTGGAGATAGGGCCGTACTTGATAAAAAAAACACATGCTGTAGATAAAGCGTAGTGAAGCCACTGGACATGAGTGATATCGGTATTTAAAGGATCCTGATGCTCGCTTCGGCAGCACATATACTAAAATTGGAACGACACAGAGAAGATTAGCATGGCCCCTGCACAAGGACGACACGCAAATTCATGAAGCGTTCCGTATTTTTCAGAAATAAATAAATAAATAAAGGATCCTAGAGACACTATCTCCGCAGGACCAAAATCTAAGAGCCTGCATGCCTACCCTCTGCATCCACACACTCTACCTTCTTTCTTATCAGACAGGTAAACCAGGAGTTCCTGTCATGGCTTAGTGGAAATAAATCTGACTAGTATCCATAAGGACTCGGGTTCGATCCCTGGAGTGGGTTAAAGATCTGGCACTGCCATGAGCTGTGGTGTAGGTCACAGACGCAGCTCAGATCTGGTGTTGCTGTGGCTGTGGCCTAGGCTGGCAGCTGTAACTCCGATTAGACCCCTAGCCTGGGAAGCTCCATATGCCAGGTGCAGCCCTAAAAAACAAAACAAAGAAGCAAACAAAAAGAATCCGACTGACATGGCTCAGGTCACTGCAGAGGTGTGGGTTTGATCCCTGGCCTGGTACAGTGGGTTAAAGATCTGGTGTTGCTGCAGCTGCAATGTAGTTTGCATCTATGGCTCAGATTCAACCCCTGGCCCAGGACTGCCATATGCTGAATGTGGGAGGCCATACAATTTTACATTTTTATTTTATTTTATGTATGTATGTATGTATGTATGTATGTATGTATTTATTTATTTATTTATGCTTTTTAGGGCCACACCCGCGGCATATGGAGGTTCCCAGGCTAGGGGTCTAAGCGGAGCTGTTGCTGCCGGCCTACGCCAGAGCCACAGCAACGCCAGACCCAAGCTGCATCTGCAACCTACACCACAGCTCATGGCAACACCGGATCGGTAACCCACTGAGTGAGGCCAGGGATCAAACCTGCAACCTCATGTTTCCTAGTCGAATTTGTTAACCACTGCGCCACAATGGGAGCTCCCCCCCTTTTTTTTATATATATGATTTTTTAAAACGTTGAGAGGAAAAGAGAATGGAAAAGAAGTCAAAGTGGTGGAGTTCCCTTCGTGGCTCAGGGATTAATGAACCTGACTGGGAACCATGAGGATGCAGGTTTGATTCCTGACCTCCCTCAGTGGGTTAAGGATCTGGCATTGCCGTGAGCTATGGTGTAGGTCACAGACATGGCTCGGATCTGATGTTTTGGCTGTAGTGTAGGCCAGTGGCTATAGCTCCAATTCAACCCCTAGCCTGGAAACTTCCACATGCCTCCAGTACAGCCTTAAAAAAAAAAAGTCAAAGTGGTGATGATCAATTCCCCCAAATCATAGAGGACATGAATCTGCACACAGAAACAGCACAGTTCCCAGAGTAAATAAAACTGAATTCATTTCCAGACACCTTGCAGTGAAATTGTAAAACACACACACACAAAAAAAAAAACAGAAAGAAACCAGAACATAGATTGGGACTTGAACCCACAGTATTAAATTAGAATCATTCACCTGGTGTCTGGATACTGAGGTTCAGGTTCTTTATACCCTCCGCACAGAATGAATTCAGGGAGAGACAAAGTGATAGGCAAGAAATGGATTTGTTAAGATAAGATGCTTGTGAGAGGTGCACATGGACAGGGAAGGAGGGTCTGCTTGGGCTACAGTTTTATTATCCAAGGGGAGCAGGGGTGGGAAAAGACCGCCTCCTCCTCTTTCTTCTAGTAGCTACTCCTTGGTATCCAGTAAGAGAGTATTTGACCCCATAAGGTGTCATGCTTATTCAAATCAGCAGAAGGGTAGTCCTGCCCTTGGAAGGCAGACCTCACCCATCCCCCACCCAATGACCTGAGGCATACATCTCACCTCCACTAGTCAGGAAAGCCTGCCTCATTCTGATGACCCTTTTGAGGCATTATTAACTCACAGTGATCTCCCAAATTTCCCTGTTTCCCTCTCTATCTATGGTCCCTTATTGGGATTTCTACAACTACCTGTAACTATCCTAATCCAAACGCATCAAGTTGATCTAAGAAAGAAATGGAAAATTTTATTGGAGTCAAATTGAGGATTATAAGCCAGAAACAGTGTCTCAGAAAGCTCTGAGAACTGGTCTGCCCATTAGATGCCAAAGCACATAGTCCCCATCGTGGCGCGGCAGAAATGAATCCTACTAGGAACCATGGTTTAGGTCACAGAGGCGGCTCGGATACTGCATTGCTGTGGCTGTGGTGTAGGCTGGCAGCTGTAGCTCTGATTTGATCCCTAGTCTGGGAACTTCCATATGCCACATGTGCGGCCCTAAAAAGCAAAAAAAAAAAAAAAGCACAATAATACAATAATATGTTTTAAGACAGAGGGCTGTGCATTAAATGGCATATTATTATATTATTGACAGTTTATGCAATCCAGATCTTGTAACTGTAACTGAGCATGGCCCTGTAGGGCTCCTAGGCACACAAGACTTTCTGAGTCTTCCATTTCTTGTTTTTAGGGAATAAGTTTCAGACTCCATGGCCTTCCCTGAACTGCTAATCAAGGAAGGGAGAGGATGCAGAGATCCTAGAAGAGCAGTCAAGGGACAATAGTGCAGTCTTGGGACAGGGTCCTGGTTCCTCCTTAAGGAATATACATAACAATATCTTTGACCTTTCTGCAGAACTAAATCCCCCAACAAATGGAAGAACTATTTGATGAAGTTTTCTTCATTCCTGGGAAGGAGGACCACTAGAACCAGTCCTGGAGACTACTAAACACCAGCTTTTTTTTTTTTCATGATTTTTATTTTTTTCTATTGTAGTTGATTTACAATGTTCTGTCAATTTCTGCTGTAAATCAAAGTAACCCAGATATACAGATATATGTAGATACATATATATATAGATATAGAAATAGAGATAGATGTAGATATAGATATATAGACATATAGATATAAAATGTGTATGTGTACATTCTTTTTCTCACATTATTCTCCATAATGTTCCATCACAAGTAACAAGATATAGTTCCCTGTGCAGGATCTCATTGCCTATCCACTCCAAATGCAATAGTTTGCATCTACTAACTCCAAACTCCCAGTCCACCCCACTCCCTCCCCCTCCCCCTTGGCAACAATAAGTCTGTTCTCCAAGTCCATGAATTTGTTTCTTTTCTTAGGTAGTTTCATTTGTGTGATATATTAGATTCCAGATATGTGATATCATATGGTATTTGTCTTTCTCTTTCTGACTTACTTCACTTAGTATGAGAATCTCTAGTTACATCCATGTTGCTGCAAATGGCACTATTTTGTTCTTTTTTATGGCTGAGTAGTATTCCATCACATATATATACACCACATCTTCTTAAACCATTCATCTGTCCATGGACATTTAGGTTATTTTCATGTCTTGGCTATTGTGAGTAGTGCTGTAGTGAACACAAGGGGTGCATGTAAATTTTTCAATGAAAGTTTTGTCTGGATATATGCCCAGGAGTGAGATTGCTGGGTCATATGATACCTCTGTATTTAGTTTTCTGCGGTACCTCCATACTGTTTTTTATTAGTGGGTGTACCAATTTACGTTCCCACCAACAGTGTAGGAGGGTACCCTTTTCTCCACACCCTTCCCAGAATTTGTTATTTGTTGACTTGTTAATGATGGCCATTCTAATGTAGTTTTGATTTACATTTCTCTTATAATTGGTGATGTGGAACATTTTTTCATGTGCTTTTTGGCCATCTATATATCTTCTTTGGAGAAATGTCTACTCAGTTCTTCTGCCCATTTTTCGATTGGATTATTGGATTTTTTGCTGTTGAGTTGTATAAATTGTTTGTATATTTTCAAGATTAATCCCTTGTCTGTAGTATCATTTGAAACTATTTTCTCCCATGCTGTGAGTTATCTTTTTTTTTTTTTTCTTTCTGGGGGGGCATATATGGAGGTTCCCAGGCTGGGGTTGAATGGGAGCTGTAGCCACTGGCCTATGCCACAGCCACAGCAGTGTCAGACCTGAGACACATCTTCAACCTACACTACAGCTCACAGCAATGCTGGATCCTTAAACTGAGCAGGGCCAGGGATCAAACCTGTGTCCTCATGGATGCTAGTCAGATTCATTTCCACTGAGCCACCACAGGAACTCTCTCTTTTGTTTTTTAATGGTTTCCTCTGTTGTGCAAAAGCTTGTACATTTGATTAGGTCCCATTGGTTTATTTTTGTTTTTATTTCTGTTGCCTTGGGAGATAAACACCAACTTTGAAAGACAATACAAGCTTGCCTCTACACTGGTTCTTATCTGCAGCCCTATTTTCCACTCCCCAAACTATAAAACCAACCTCCTAATCTCTCCCAAGGTAGGCATACTCTTTAAAGCATTAGCCTACTGTGGCTCTCTTTGCCTGGCAAAGCAATAAAGCTATCTTTTTATCCTTCACCCAAAGGTCTGTCTCCGTGTTTGTATTTGGCACTGGCAGGGAGAGGCCAAGTTTTGGCAACAACCCAGGCTTCATCATGGCCCCTTTTGAGATCAGGAAGTAACTGTTAGGAGTTCCCCTCATGGCTCAGTGGTTGACGAACCTGACTAGCATCCAAGAGGATGCAGGTTCGATCTCTGGGCTCACTCAGTGGGTTAAGGATCTGGTGTTGCCTTGAGCTGTGGTGTAGGTTGCAGACACTGCTCAGATCCTGCGTGGCTGTGGTGTAGGCTGGCAGCTGTAGTTCTGATTCAACCCCTAGCCTGGGTGTGGTCCTAAAAAGACAAAAAGGCAAAAAAAAAGTAACTGTTAAATTTCAGGAGTTGTTTTGTTGTCAGAATGTTGCTATGTATTGTTGAACAGGTATTTCTGCCAGTGGGGGAGGTTTGGTTGATGTATAATGCACATTAGAGAGGAGGGAGGAGGCCAAAGGCAGAGAAGGTTTTTTCTTGTTTTCCATAAAATAGGAATTTTATTACACATTTCCCTCCTTTTGATCATTAATCTTTTAATAGAAAGCATTAAGTGAGCAAAGAGTTAGTCCCTCAATGCCAAGGTGGTTGTTTGCCTGCCCCAGGTCCATGATGTCCCTCAATGCCATGTCCTAATATCCCATTTCTCTCTTTTGGGGATGTTATACTAGCAGAGTGTTTGGTAAGTATCTACAATCAGTTTCAAGTTGTCAAATAAGACATAAACCAAGTTTCAGAGTTCCCTTCGTGGCTCAGCTGTTAATGAACCCGATTAGGATCCATGAAGATTCGGGTTTAATCCCTGGCCTTGCTCAGTGGGTTAAGGATCTGGCATTGCTGTGAGCTATGGTGTAGGTCACAGATGCGTCTTGGATCTTGCATTGTTGTGCTGTGGTGTAAGCAGGCAGCTTTAGCTCTGATTCGACCCCTAGCCTTGGAAACTCTATATGCCATGGGTGCAGCCCTAAAAAAGCAAAAAAAAAAAAAAAAAGAAGAAGAAGACATAAACCACATTTCCTCATATGGGCATTGTGTAAGGACATCATTTTATAGAGAACTATACATGGGGTCTATAGTTTCTTTCTTTTCTTTTTTCTTTTTTGCCTTATCTAGGGCCGCGGCATGTGGAGGTTCCCAGGCTAGGGGTCTAACAGGAGCTATAGCTGCCGGCCTTCACCACAGCCACAGCAACGTGGGATCCAAGCCGCGTCTGCAACCTACACCATAGCTCACAGCAACGCTGGATCCTTAACCCACTGATCAAGGCCAGGGATCGAACCTGCAACCTCATGGTTCCTAGATGGATTCGTTAACCACTGAGCCACAATGGGAACTCCAGGATCTATAGTTTTAAGTCTTTTATACATCATTACTTAGTACGAGCAGGTATCACACAGCATGAATGGCAAGAAACTATCACCTTATGATAGTCATTAAAATTGCCAGTAGAGGAGTTCCTTCATGGCACAGCAGCATTGTCACTGCTGTGGCTTTGGTTATAGCTGTGGTGTGGGTTCAGGTACTAGCCAAGGAACTTCCACATGCCATGAGTGCAGAAAAAAAAAAAAAAACCAGTAGAACCAACAATATCATTAGCAAATATTTAACCCAAGATCCTCTTGAACAAAGCCATTTTCATGTTATTTCCCCTAAACTGAGAAGGGGATTGTCTGGAGCAGAAATATGATTCTATATGTGTCATTAGCGGGTTACACTTAAAGCCTCAACAGGTGTAATGATTTAGCATTCAGTACCTATTACAACACAAGTTCTCCCTTGGGAAGCAGTTAAACTATCAAAGGCCATTGGATTCTGTAGGACTGTTTTTCTTCAGAATTGAGCAAGCTAATGGGTTCATTATTATTACTCAAAACTTGCTGAGTACATTTCATTTTGTTAAAGCCTCTATGTGAGTAATGATATTTTCTATTCCAAGTGAAGGAACAAATATTGAGAACAAACGATATCATTGGGATAGTGATCAAGCCCAGCATGATCACATGAAAGGCAGATTGGCAGGGGCTATTGTTATGACTACCTATAGGTGACCTTGAGCCCAACAGAAACCAATTACGCATCTTCCTAACCAACACTGGGAGAGCCAAGGTCATAAATTTGTTCTATAAATCCATTGGGTCCTGTTAGAAGCTACCCAATATTCAACATCTAATGAAAAGCACTACTTATGGCCAGGTTAATTGACCAGGTAAGAGGGTCTCACATAGTGATAATGGTGGCAACATTACTTTGCATGATACTACAGCTTCCTTCTTCTTCTTTTTTTTTTTTGCCTTTTATCGTTTTTTAGGGCCGCACCGGTGGCATGTGGAGGTTCCCAGGCTAGGCATCTGACCGGAGCTGTAGCTGCCAGCCTACGCCTCAGCCACAGCAACGCGTGATCTGAGCCGCGTCTGCAACCTACACCACAGCTCACGGCAACGCCAGATCCTTAACCCACTGAGCGAGGCAAGGGACAGAACCTGCAACCTCATGGTTCCTAGTCAGATTCGTTAACCACTGAGCCACGACAGGAACTCCAGAAATGGAAAATCTTATTGGAGCCAAGTTGAGGATTATAAGCCAAGTTGAGGATTATAACTAAGGAACAGCATCTCAGAAAGCTCTAGAGGAGTTCCCATTGTGGCTCAGTGGTGTAAGAAACTGACTAGTATCCATGATGATATGGTTTGATCCCTGGCTTCACTCAGTGGGTTAAGAATCTGGCATTGCTGCCAGCTGTGCTGTAGGTTGCACATGGGGCTCGGATCCAGCATTGCTGTGGCCGTTGCGTAGCTCTGATTCAGTCCCTAGCCTGGGAACTTCCATATGCTGCAGGTGTGGCTGTAAAGAAAAGCAAGCAAGCAAGCAACTCTGGTAACTGTTCCACCCATTAGAAAAACGCTAAAGTGGAGTTCCTGTTGTGGCTCAGAGATTAATGAATCTGATTAGCATCCATGAGGATGCAGGTTCAATCCCTGGCCTTGCTCACTGGGTTAAGGATTTGGTGTTGCCCTGAGCTGTGGTGTAGGTCGCAGACGCGGCTCGGATCTGGTGTCGCTGTGGCTGTGGTGGACTGGCAACTGTAGCTCCGATTTGCCTCCTAGCCTGGGAACTTCCATGTGCTGTGGGTGTGGGCCTAAAAAGCAAAAAAAAAAAAAAAAAAAAAAAAAAAAAAGAACGAAAGGAAAAAAGAAAAGAAAGTTACTCCTTTGATGGGTGTCTTTATTTGACTTATTTAATTCTGATTGATTTAGGTCTTGGCCACTATGGTTCCAAAGTACATGCCAGATATTGGGAATTGTCCTGATTGTGATAATCAGAGTAGTCTCCGTGGTGCTCAGTATTCTCTCAAAAGTTTTGAATGCATGTTTGCAGCCACTATATACCAAGCAAATAATCTCTCTAAGCCAGAACATCAGAAAAGGAATGAAGAGAAGGACTCACTTAAAAAATGTGAACCCATAGTTCCCACTGAAGCTGAGCAGGTTAAGGATCTGGCAGTGTTGCAAGCTGTGGCTCAGATCTGGTGTTGCTGTGGCTGTAGCATAGCCCTCAGCTGCAGCTCCGATTTGACCTCTAGGCCAGGAACTTCCATATGCTGCAGGTACAGCTTTAAAACAAAACAAAACAAAGAATGTAAACCTAATGTAGCGACCTGTAAACACCACAAAGAGATTCAGCAGAAACTTAGAAAACCTCAGAGAAGTAGCTGGGAGTAGTGCCAATGCCTCAAATTTTGATCACATCTCTGTTAGGTTGAGAGTCTGATCAAAAAGAGTCTTTTTTTTTGGTCCTTTTTTTTAGGGCCTTACCTGCAGCATATGGAGGTTCCCAGGCTAGGGGTCGAATCAGAGCTGTAGCTGCCAGCTTACACCACAGCCACAGCAACGCCAGATCCAAGATGCATCTGCGACCTACACCATAGCTTACGGCAACGCCAGATCCTTAACCCACTGACCGAAGCCAGGGGTCAAACCCACAACCTCATGGTTCCTAGTCGGATTCTTTTCTGCTTTGGGAACTCCAAAAAGATTCCTCCTTTTGCCTTGATAAAAACAAGGCAATAGGAGGCCAAATGGGGTCAGATCACCAAACTGAGATTTAACTTATAGTTTTGGACCTTCCAGAAATGATGTTTTTTTCTTCTTAGGGCCACACCTGCAGCATACGGAAGTTTCTAGGCTAGGGGTCGAATTGGAGCTGCAGCTGCTGGTCTACACCACAGCCCCAGCAATGCTAGATCTGAGCCGCGTCTGTGAACGACACTGTAGCTGATGGCAACATCAGATCCCGACGAGACCAGGAAACCAACCCACATCCTCATGGATACTAGTCAGATTTGTTTCCACTGAGCCAAGGACGGGAACTCCTTTTGCTATCAATATTTCAAAGAAAGTTTTATATATACAATTTTCTTTTTTCTTTTTCTTTTTTTTTTAGGGCAACATAGGTGGCACATGGAAGTTCCTGAGCTAGGAGTCAATTGGAGCTGCAGCTGCCAGCCTATGCCACAGGCACAGCAATGCCAGATCCAAGCTGTGTCTGGGACCCTGCTGCAGCTTGGAACTACATCAGATCCTTAACCCACTGAGCAAGGCCAGGGATCAAACCTGCATCCTCACGGAAATTAGTTGGGTTCTTAACCCCTTGAGCCACAATGGGAATTCCCTTTTTGCACACTTCTGAGAATATCCTTAGGGCAGGTTTTGTTTTTTTTTTCAGTCTTTTTGTCCTTTTATGGCCACACCCATGGCCTATGGAGGTTCCCAGGCTACGGGTCTAATCCCAGTTGCAGCTGCCAGCCTACGCCACAGCCACAGCAACGCAGGATCCAAGCCGTGTCTGCAACCTACACCACAGCTCATGGCAACGCCAGATCCTTAACCCACCGAGAGAGGCCAGGGAGCGAAGCCGCAACCTCATGGTTCCTAGTCAGATTCGTTAACTGCTGCGCCGCGACGGGAACTCCAGGACAGATTTTTAGAAGAGGAATTAGAATGAAAAGTAATACTTTTTTTTCCTTTTGTCGTTTTTAGGGCTGTACCGGTGGCATGTGGAGGTTCCCAGGCTAGGGGTCTAATCGGAGCTGTAGCCGCCGGGCCTACGCTTCAGCCACAGCAATATGGGATCTGAGCTGCACAGCTCACAGGGATCCTTAACCCACTGAGCAAGGCCAGGGATCAAACCTGCAACCTCATGGTTCCTAATCAGATAGGTTTCCACTGAGCCACAAAGGGAACTCCCGAAAAGTAATACATTTTTTTAATATTCTTGATTCACATTGCCAAATTACTTTCCTAAAATTAGATGGCAACTTGCTTGTTTTGGTTGTCTTCTGAACTTCCAATAAATGGGATCATCCAGTGTCCTCTTTTGTGCCTGACTGAACAAAGTCTGTGATATTAATCCCGTTTGTTGCATTAACCAGTAGTGACAGACATTCTTTTTCTGAACTTTTTCTTGTTTTTAAGGGCCGCACTTGCAGCATATCGAAGTTCCCAGGTTACAGGGTGAATCGGGGCTGCAGTTGCCAGCCTATGTCACAGCCATAGCAAGGTGGGATCTGAGCTGGGTCTGGGATCTACACCACAGCTCAGGGCAACACTGGATCCTTAACTGACAGAGTGAGGCCAGGGATGGAACCCATACCCTCATGGATACTAGTTAGATTCGTTTCTGCTGCGTCACAACAGGAACTCCCAGACATACCTTCTTTTATTGTGCTTCACTGGTATTGCTTTTTTTTTTTTTTAAACTAAGTGAAGGTTTGTGGCAATGCTGCATTGTCAGGTAATGGAATTTTTTTTTTTTTTTTAGCAATAAAGTCTTTTAAAATTAAGGTATGTACTTGTTTTAACTTAGTGCTATTGCACACTTAAAGACCACAGTATAGCACAAATATATACGCTAGATACCAAAAAATTTGTGACTCACTTTATTGAAATATTAACTTCATTAGAGTTGTGGGGAACAGAACACACAATATGTCTGAGATATGCCTGAATTTCCTGTTGCTACATAGTAGCTCACTGCATGACCACATCACAACTTGTTTACACAACCGCTGATGGCGTTTGGTTTACCAGTGTTTGATGCATTTAGCCCTCTTGGAATGGGACTACCGAGTCTCAGAATGAGGGGATGCCAAACTTTAGTAGCCACTGCGGAAAGCTTTCCAAAGTGGTCGTACCCTAGAGCTCAATTTTTATAACTTGGTCTCAACTCTCAGTAAGGAAATAAGATAACTAGAAGTGTCGAAAGTACGAAAACTTTATCCTTGAGTCAACTCGGAACTTTCAAATTCTCAAAATATTGTCAAGCAGATGCTCCGATTTCACGGATGAATAAACGGACTGAAGCACCGCCCCGAACAAATTTCCTATTCAAATTTTGGAAAACGGGGTATTTTTTTTTTTGTCTTTTGGCTGTTTTATGTAGAGCCGCACCCGCAGCATATGGAGGTTCCCAGGTTGGGGGTCTAACAGGAGCTGTAGCTGCCGGCCTTCGCCACAGCCACATCAACGCGGGATCCGACCCGCGTCTACAACCATTCACCACAGCTCAGGGCTTAACCCACTGAGCAAGGCCAGGGATCGAACCCTCAACCTCATGGTTCTTAGTGGGATTCGTTAACCACTGAGCCACGAAGGGATCTCCTAAACGGGGTATTTTTGAAAGCATCAAGGTTAGCTCACAATGTGAAGAAACTACGGCGAGACCACCCTCGTTCCTCCTTAGTCCCAGGCAGCGCGGACCTCCTCTGAGCTGGAACAAAGGAGTCCTTCAGTGAAGCCACGTGGTTTGCGGCCAGGGCCCGCCTCTCACCTAAACACATGCGCAGTTTGAACCCTGCAGAGCCCGTCGGCCCAGGCGCGCGTGACGTAGTAGCGTATACCGATGCGTGGTGACGTATGGGCGTGCGCTCGGTGGTTCATAGGGGAAGATGGCGGCTGCTCTTTTGGAGGAGTGGGATTGAGACGGGCGGAGGGGGGAGGCCAGGCAGGCGAGACTTTCCCGGCTGTGAAGACCGACATTTCGCTCGCCGGTCATTGGGAGCTCTGCTCAGCGCCGGAGGGTGAGTTTGGCGGCGGCACGGAACCGGTCTCCTGCAGCAGGCGGCGGCACTCCGCCATTTTCCATCTCGGCCGTTGCGTGCTTTGGGGGCCTAGAGGGGCGCTTGGGAACAGGTTGAAAGAGTAGGGAGGATCGCTGTCTGGGGCTTTTTGAGGCGGGTTCAGGACTTAGATAGAGGAGGGGCCTTGGAAGCTTGAGGTAGACTCGGCAAGGAGGGCATGTAGAATTAAAGGTCTGACTGGGGACCAGTGACGACGAGAATACGTAGGTAGGAAGGCCATAGATAAAGCTGTGAAGTTTGGAAGTGGAAGCGCGTTAAACTGAAATTTGGGGCGGGAGTGGAAGGGTTGGGCCTAGAGTTGAATGAGTGTGGCTTTGAGTGGTTGGTTGAAGGGGTCATGGGAAGATAGTTAATGAGAAACCTGTAAAACAGCGGAAGGTTTAGCCTCGTTATTATTGTGGCTTGAAATCGGTAATTTTAACAGGTATAAGTCCAAAGTCTGACAGGCATAAAATCCCTGCTCCTTTGGAATAGTTACATTGCTACTTTGCTTTAGATCATGTTCTCTGCAAATGTCTCCTTTAATAACACCCTGCGCATCTCCGATTTTAAGTCGCCTTCTGGCAACTAGATTTTTAGGTTCTTAGAAAGCGTTCTTTTTTCTAAGGAAAGAAAAAAAAAGTTGGTACTTGGTTGTAAATCCCTGTGGTTGGTGGCCCTCCGGAGAAAGAAGGAGGCGGGTCGATAGGGAACCTCGTAATTGGATCTGTTTAAATCAACTCAAAAGAAGCACAAGTTTCTGGTCGAAGAGTCTGTCAGTAATGTTTTGAAGTAATTTTTACAGAGATGACATTAGATGACATTAGTTCGGAAATTTTGGAAGACATCAGAATTTGAACGAAAAGATTATGAGAAATACCTCTTGGGAGCGCTGAGTTGACTTTTAAGTACACTCTGGAGATAGAGTGTTATCTCTGTCTCCACGTAGTGGTTTTTTTTTTTTTTTTGCCCGTGAACACGATGCAGTGATAGATCCGTTTAATTCTGGCAAAACTTTTAGAGACTGGTGGTTTAAAGGAGTCATGTTAATTGTTCTCCTGATGTCATTTTTCTTTTCCTAATAATAATTGGGTTTGACACCCATGTTTCATTGCCATAAGATACTTCTGCATTTTTTAATTGATCTTCTTGCCTACAAGAAGGTTAAATACTTTATCGATTCGAGTTTGTCCTGAGCCTTGGAGTTTCTATTTATCTTTTTTTTCCTTGGAGTTTATGGGAAGAATTTGGTTAGAAAGTTGGCCTTACAGTGCTTTAGGAAAAAAAAATGAAGCCTTATCTATGAACTTGGCATTGTTTTGGTTGGTGAAAAATATTAAAAGGACAGGTTTTTGCCATCGCAGTTTTATCTTGACCTAAGGCTTAGTTATACTTTTAGTAACCACTTAAGGTGCTTATTCAGAGCTCTCCTTGCTCAGTAACAAGCCTCTATACTTTTCTCATTACTTGCCAATACAACATATTGATTATTGCTGGATTTCCAACGGTTTCATATTTCAGAATAAGAAAGTAAGGTAAAATAAAGCTTTATAACTATAACAAATATATTGACAGAGATAATAATAATAGTGAAAGGTTTTCACCAGGAATGTATTTATGTAATTCCTTCGAGGCTGCTTAGAAAAAAAAAAAATGGAATTTTAGATGCAGTAGTATTAATTAGAGCCTGCAGATTAGTAATCTTCATTATCAATGTATATTTAATTAAATGCCATAAACTTACCAGCTTGTTTAAGCATTCCAGATTTGTTGTTTAAGATTCCAGATTGTCCTGGTTTTCTGCCAAACATTTTTCCATGATTTTGTGTTGAAACTTTTGCTTGTTAGAGTTAATTCTTTTTCTTTTGGAATAGTGAACGTTCCTCTGAGACTCATAGGTGTGTATAGTATTGGAAAATCTTTTTTTTTTTTTTTGTCTTTTTGCCTTTTTTATGTAGAGCCGCACCCGTGGCATGTGGAGGTTCCCAGGCTAGGGGTCTAACAGGAGCTGTAGCCGCCGGCCTTCACCACAGCCACAGCAACGCGGGATCTGAGCCGCCTCAGCAACCTTCACCACAGCTCACGGCAATGCCGGATCCTTAACCCACTGAGCAAGGCCAGGGATCGAACCTGCAACCTCATGGTTCTTAGTTGGATTCGTTAACCAATGAGCCATGAAGGAAACTCCCTTTTTTTTCTTTCTTTCTTTCTTTTTTTTTTGTCTGTATTGGAAAATCTTACCGACATTACTCTCGTCCTTTGTGGCCCTTGAACATATTAGTATTTTCTGGTAGACTGACTGACTTTATCATGTACCTTATATTCATAATTTGAATGCTTATATTCATAATTTAATATCATGTACCTTATATTCATAATTTGAGTGCTTATAAATTCCCAGAGCTGGGTACCATTGAAAAGGGCAAGGGTTCTAGCAGTAGACAGCCGTAGGTTTGAATACCAGGCTCACCACTAACTAGCTTTTTTATTTTTGGTCAGTTACACTCTGAACTTCAGTTTCCTTATTTATAAAAATGTTAATTATAATACTCATCTCAAAGGTGAAAGCAAGTGTCTACTACATAATTCAGTAAATTTTGACATTTTTCTTTCTGTGACTTGAATTTAATTAATGAAGTCAGTTTCTTTTTAAAAATTGAAGTATAATGACATGTAACATTTTAACTAGTTTCAGCTGTGCAACATAATGATTTGGTATTAGTATGTATTGCAAAATGATCCCCACAATAAGTCCATCACCATACATCGTTACAAAGTTTTTTTCCTGTGATGAGAACTTTTTAAGATCTACTCACTTAGAAACTTTTAAATATGCACTGTAGTGTTATTAACTGTAATCACCATGCAGTATGTTACATCCCCATGAGTGGCTTCTTTTAGAATTGGAAGTTTATATCTTTTGAGCCCCTTTATCTCTTTTGCCCATTCCTCCCTTTCTCATTTTCACTTAAAAAATTAGCTATTTTTGTTGAAAAGTTACTGATAATCTCATTACTCTGGTAAACTAATTATTCTATTCTCTGTGTTATTAAAGAATTTTGTGTTTATCTCTGCTTCATGTGTTTTGATTGGAGTAGTATCTTCACTGCTTTGTCAGCTCTTTGAGGACAGTATCTTATTTTTTTGTATTCATAAAACCTAGGCATTATAAAAGTTGAGGAATGAATGAATTTTTTACAAAAATGCTCCTCATGACTCTGAGATCTGTATTTCACACAGATCTGGTTTATTTCTTTTTTTAATTTAAAATTTTTAAAAATTTTTCATTTTTTAAATGAAAATTTTCTTTATTATACGTGGTTTATTTTTGCTCCTTGGGCCTTACTTGTGGCATCTTTGCCTGTATCTCTCCTTTTAGATTATGCATATCCTCTCCACTCCTCAAAATCCAGCTAAATCACATCCCATTAATGAGGTCCTCAGTGACTTTATTTATTTACAGTTGTCTCTCCAGTGAACCTAAGATCTGTGTGACTGCCTTGTGTTACTTTGTGTCCTGTAGAGTCTGCTATTGTGCCTTGCTAGTTTTGAGCAGATCCTTGGGTGGGTTGACAAATGCACAGCTGTGCTGTAGGACTGGGTTTGTTAAAGGCACCTGCTCTTTTACTGTTCTCCTTAGTAAGATAATTTTCAGGAGCGGTTTCCCTTTTTTTGTATGTGATAATCTGGTAACCTTTTTTCTATCTTTATATGTTAGGAGAAAGTGAAAACATCCAGAAAAGTTGAAAGTAATACGGTGAACACCTATTACCTTTCATTTAGATTTATCCATTATTAACATTTAACCATTTTGCTTTTAGTCCTCAGTATCTTTCTCATGTCAACAACCAATTGAAATTAAAATGTAGATATGCTCTAGGTCCCCTAAATACCTCACGATGGATGTCTTTAAAATAATGCCATTTTCTCTACACTTTATATATTTTTATTACAAACTGGGCTCCGGCTAAGACCATATAAGAACACCATGCCACTGTTATGCCTCAGACAGTTAGCATTAAGTCTTCTGGCATGGTCATGCCTGCAGCATGTGGAAGTTCCTGGGACAGGGATCAAGCTGCCATCACAGTGGTGACCCGAGCCACTGCAGTGACAGCGCCATATCCTTAACACACTGTGCCACAAGAGAACTGGCATGGACTTTTTAAAGACAATTTGCATTTGGGATTTTCTGATTGAATGCTTAACATGTCATTTAACTTGTTTCTCTATTTTAAAAAATTTTCTATAAATTGGAAGTTAGATCTAGAGAGGCTTGATTAAATTTGGGTCAAATATTTTTGGCAAAAATACTTCATAGATTGTGATGTGTAATTTATATTGTGTTACATAAGGAAGGACAAAATACCTGGTTTCCCTGTTTCTAGTGATGGTCCATCAAAAAGGGGGTGGGGATTACCAGCCAGATGTTAGTTTGCCCCATTCTTTTTTTTTTTTTTGGGTCTTTTGCCTTTTCTAGGGCCGCACCCGCGGCATATGGAGGTTCCCAGGCTAGGTAGGGGTCTAACCACTGAGCCACGACAGGAACTCCTATTATCTGTATTTAATGCAGTTAGTAATTGCTGAAGCAACTGATTTGCTCTATCAAATATGTGGATTTTTGTCCATGGGTATAAATATTACTATAAGTTTGGTTAAAAAGCTCTAGTGAGTTTGACTTTGTGGTTAGAAGTCAATG
This sequence comes from Catagonus wagneri, assembly GCA_004024745.2. NCBI lineage: Eukaryota > Metazoa > Chordata > Mammalia > Artiodactyla > Tayassuidae > Catagonus > Catagonus wagneri. The sequence goes on from PVHT020000141.1 coordinate 6,431,029, forward strand.
AGCTTTGGGAGTTCCCGTTGTGGCGCAGCGGAAACGAATCCGACTAGGATCCATGAGGTTGCGGGTTCCATCCCTGGCATCGCTAGTGGGTTAACGACCCAGCGTTGCCATGAGCTGTGGTGTAGATTGCAGACATGGCTTGGATCTGGCGTTGCTGTGGCTCTGGTGTAGGCTGGCAGCAACAGCTCCTATTAGACCCCTAGGCTGGGAACTTCCACATGTCGCTGGTGCGGCCCTCAAAAGATGACCAAAAAATCAATCAATCAATCAATCAATAAGCTTTAGTTTTGGCTCTAATAAGAGCATTTTTATGTAACTGTACTGAACCTTTATAAAAGGGAGATTCAGGAGTTGGCATTATGGCTCAGTGGTAATGAACCCCAGCTAGTATGCATGAGGACGCCAATTCAATCCCTGGCCATGCTCAGTGGTTTAAGGATCTGGCGTTGCTGTGGGTGTGGTGTATGTAGGCTGACAGCTCTAGTCTCAATTTGACCCCTTACCTGAGAACTTCCATATGCTGCAGGTATGTCCCTAAAAAGACAAAAAAAAAAAAAAAAAAAAAAGGGAGAGTGGAGGCTCGCATAAAAATTAATGAGGGACATATGTTTCATTGGTGAACTTTTAAATTTTTATTTATTTATTTATTTTTTGGGGCTGCGCTGTTGGCATATGGAAGTTCCCAGGCTAGGGGACAAATTGAAGCTGTAGCCGCTGGCTGAGACCACAGCTCACAGCAATGCTGAATCCTTAACCCACTGAGCAAGGCCAGGGACCAAACCTGTGTCTCATGGCTACTAGTCAGATTAGTTTCTGCTGAACCATGGCAGGAACTCCCTGGTGAACTTTTTTAAACTTCCCTTTTAGGTGTTTGTTTAGTTCTCAGCAATTATATCCTTAATAACTACTGTATTGAAATTCTGACTTGTTTGGAGGGAAATAAACCAAATTAAGATACTGTAAATGCCAAATACTGAGAAACTAGTTAGACTTTTAGGCCAATGTGGATAATAAAACCGGAAACTGAGAACCACTTTTCCAAAATCAAGTGCCACTCAAAGCCTTAAGCTTGTCATTTCATCTTGCTGTTGATAAATTTGAAATGTTCAGAACCATCTCTTTAGGATTCTTCTTTTGATAATGACTGTCTGTGTATTTTGTTAAATGCATTTATCTTCAGTTTAGTTGTTGAACCAAGTTTAAAAATGAGCTAAAAGAGGAGTTCCCGTCGTGGCTCAGTGGTTAACGAATCTGACTAGGAACCATGAGGTTGTGGGTTCGATCCCTGCCCTTGCTCAGTGGGTTGACGATCCGGCGTTGCCGTGAGCTGTGGTGTAGGTTGCAGACGCAGCTCGGATCCTGTGTTGCTGTGGCTGTGGTGTAGGCCAGTGGCTACAGCTCCGATTAGACTCCTAGCCTGGGAACCTCCACATGCTGCGGGTGCTGCCCTAAAATGACAAAAAGGCAAAAAAAAAATGAGCTAAAAGAAAGTGAAGAATTATTACCTACTTTCTGTATAATTTTGAAATTTTAGAATTATTTTACTTTTCTAGAGATCAGATCTAGATCCTTAAGGAAACAGAGTTGAGATTAAATTTATTTGTAGTCACAGAGCTAAAGGAAGAATCCAGGACACCTGAATACTAATGTAGTGTTCTTTTCTCCACCTTTACAGGAAAAAATAAAAATGAAAGAAAACAAAAAACAGCCCCTCAGGGAGTTGCCCTCATGTCTCAGCGGTAACGAACCTGACTGGGATCCATGAGGACTTGGGTTCCATCCCTGCCCTCACTCAGTGGGTTAAAGGATCGGGCATTGCCGGGAGCTGTGGTGTAGGTTGCAGATGTGACTTGGATCTGGTGTTGCTGTGGCTGTGGTGTAGGCTGGTGGCTACAGCTCTGATTCAACCACTGGCCTGGGAACTTCCCCCCCGTTTTTTTTTTTTTTTTGCCTTTTAGGGCCGCCCTTGCAGCATGTGGAAGCTGCCAGTCTGCACCACAGCTCACGGCAACGCAGGATCCTTAACCCACAGAGTGAGGACAGGGATAGAACCCACATCCTTATGGATCCTAGTCAGGTTTGTTAGCCACTGAGCCACAAAGGGAACTCCCTAACCTAGGAACTTCCATATGTCACGGGTATGGCCCCCCCCCAAAAAAAAAACCTGAACATTTTCATAGTGTAACTTGGGAGAGATTTTTGGTTCATTATCTTTGGGAGAGAAAGTCTAAAATAGGAAAGTCTTTCATCAGAAACTTGAGTGGTCCTGAAATTGTCTTATCTAGCTTTGTTCAAAATTGATTACCAACTAGCAGGAGTTTCCATCTTAGGCTCAGTGGTAATGAACCTGACTAGTATCCATGAGGATGTGGGTTCAATCCCTGGCCTTGCTCAGTGGGTTAAAGGATCAGGTGTGTTGTGAGCTGTGGTGTAGGTCACAGATGTGGCTCGGATCCCGCCTCTTTGCTGTGGCTGTGGTGTAGGCCCAAAGCTGCAGCTCCCATTTGACCTCTAGTCTGGGAACTTCCATATGCTATGGGTACAACCCTAAAAAGCAAAAAAAAAAAAAAAAAAAGAAAAAATTGATTACCAATTAGGACTTTGGTGTATTTCTGTTTTAGTAACCTAATGATTTTCAACCTTTAAATCTGCCAGATAGGCATTCCCATCGTGGCTCAGTGGAAAGGAATCTGACTGGCATCCATGAGGACACAGGTGCTATCCCTGGCCTCACTCAGTGAGTTAGGGATCTCGTGTTGCTGTGAGCTGTGGTGTAGGTTGCAGGCACGACTCAAATCCTGTGTTGCTGTGGCTGAGGCGCAGGCCAGCAGCTACAGCTCTGATTTGACCCTTCTCCTGGGAACCTCCATATGTCCCAGGTGTGGCCTTAAAAAGACCAGAAAAAAAAATTCCGCCAGATAATTAAGGGATTAGGCAGACTATTTCTTGGTAGATTTTACCCACATAAACCACATCCCAGGTGTGGAGATAGATGCCTTCCTCATATGTTTCAGGTTCTCAAACTGTATTTGATATTATTAGGGAGTTTTTTCACCCGTATTTTTTACCCATGCTGCTCATCTCTAACTAAGTTTTATACAACAGTTTTGTGTCCAGAGTAGTTATTTCTAGTTCTGTGCCTGTGTTTATAACACCAGTTAGTAGCATTACTTTTATAAGTTTTCATTCATTCATTGATTTATTTATATGCTATGTGCTTGTGTTACAAAAAAAGTAAAAGGTGCAAGAGTATATACAGTGATGTATCTCCTCCCTGTGGCTATCCTCTAGTCCTCTTTCATCTGTCCAAAATGGACAGTTACCAATTTGTTGTGAGTTCTTCCAGAGATATTTTGGGTTTTATATAGCAACTGTATTTACTACAGATGTGTATGTGTTCCATTTTTGTTGCTTTTCAGATCATGTGTATGTCCCATATTTGTGGCTCTTCATATCACGGTAGTAGTCTATATGCTATTTTATACTTTTTTTTCACTTAACAGTTTATCTTGGAGATCCTAAATAGAACTACCTCCTTCATAATAGTTGCATAATGTACATTGTATGGGTAGGTCATGATTAACTTAACAGACATGGGTGGTTTCCAGTCTTTTGTTATTAAAAGCAGTGCTCCATTGAATAACCTTCTACTTATGTGCCTCTGCTTGTGTGAGCATACATGTAAGGACAAATTCATGGAAGTGGAATTGCTTGGTCAAGGTATGTGCGGTTTCTCTGTGTATGGATGTTTTTCTCACACCAAACCACTGCTTGTATTATGGTTTTTGTTTTCTTGAGTGATATTGCTTCTCAGGAAGTGATGAGTCATTCTTAAGCATGAGAAACAAGTGGGAAATTAAAGTCACTAATTTGTCCCTTTTTGATAATTTTCATATGTTAAATGTTCCTGGGATGATTCATCATTACCTACAATAGTGGTTTCTGTACTTTTTGTACCCAGAGGAATTTGGTAAAAGTTTATACTTCTTCCCAGAGAAAATGTAAATATTCATATTAGAATTCTAAATGTAACTGTGAGGCGGGGAGGGTCATTGAAATCCTTTTGCCTATTTATGTATCCATATACCACAGTTAAGGAGTCCTGCTTTATTTGAAACATATAAACTCTTCTGTCTAGGTTGGCATAATGGGCATTTCAGAATCTAGCTTCAGTGTATGAACTTAGGTTTCCAACTTCTTCCTCTGCTGCTCCTTTTCCTGCTAAGTCTTTGAACCATTTAAAAAAACTGGAATACATCTAAAATTAATACAGTGTGTCTCAAATCAAAAAATAAAAAGCTCAGTATTTCTCTACTTCCATTTGCTCTTTCCTCTGCCTGGAATTGCCCCTCTTCCCCTTCTTCACTTGGTGAATTCTTTCTTTTTATCACTTTATAAGTTAGTTTACCTAAAACTTTTCTGTCTCACATCTGTGCGCCCCTACTTGTTCTTTTTTCTTCCCATAGCATGCCCTGTCATAGCAAAATATTTAATGTACATGGATAGAAAGATTCAGCGTTGTCAAGATGTCAGTTCTTCCCAGCTTGATCTGTAGTTTCAATGTGATCCTAATAAAAATCTCAGCAAGTTGTTTTGTGGATACTGATTAACAAAGCTCCTGTTTTTCAAGTAAGTATCATCATTGTCTATTAAAGGAATGATTA
>PVHT020000141.1:6440649-6464702 GCA_004024745.2 Catagonus wagneri
AATAAAATAATAATATAGTATAATAATAACAATAAAAACTCCCTGTAAACACAAGTCCAGGGTCATATGGCTTCACTGGGGAATTCTATCAAACATACAAAGAAGAACTTACATTGATCCTTCTCAAGCTTTTCTAAAAAATTTAGGAGGAGGGAACATCCAAAGTCATTCAGTGAGGTCACCATCACCCTGATACCTAAAACCAGACAAAGCCAATACTGGAAGTGAAAATTACAGGCCAATATCTTTGATAAATATAGATGCAGGAGTTCTCAACAAAATATTAGCAAACTGAATCCAACAACACATAAAAAAGATCATACACCACGACCACGCTGGATTCATCCTGGGTTCACAAAGGTGGTTTAACATATGCAAATCAGTGTGATACACCATCTAGAAAAGACAAAAACCACAGGATCATCTCAGTAGGTGATTTTTACTCTTAATATTAGATCATGTGCAATTTGTTTAAAATATTTCAAACTTTTTTTTGTTTTTAAATGGCTGCACCTGCAGCATATGGAAGTGCCCAGGCCAGGGATTGAATCCAGGCTGTAGTTGCAACCTGTGCCACAGCTATAGCAATACCAGATCATTTAACACACTGCACCTGGCTGGGAGAGAACCTGCACCTCTGAAGCAACTGCAGTTGGGTTCTTAACCCACTGTGCCACATTGGGAACTCCTTAAAATATTCCAGACATTCATTCTTAATGATTATATAAAATTTCATGATGTAGTTATTTAGAAGTAATTTATTTATTCCTCTCTGGTTACTTATTATGCTTGTGAACTGAACTGAGACTTTTTTTGCAAGACAATTTTTTAGTTGCCCATGTGGATCCCTATTAAATCATAGAATATTTTTTGAAATGTATAAACATATAAGGGTATTTCTGGAAATCACAGCCGGTTTTAACATGGTTAAAAAAAAGCAAAAGTTGGGAGTTTCCCTTATGGCTTAGTGGAAATGAATCTGACTAGTATCCATGAGGATGCATGTTCGATCGATCCCTGGCCTCACTCAGTGGCTTGGGGATCCGGTATTGCTGTGAGCTATGGTGTAGGTTGCAGATGAGGCTTGGATCCTGTGTGGTTGTGGCTTAGGCCAGCAGCTGTAGCTCTGATTCGACCCCTAGCCTGGGAACTTCCATATGCTGCACGTGAGGTCCTAAAAAGCAAAAAAAAAAAAAAGCAGCAGTTGGAGTTCTCTTGTTGTACTGTGGATTAAAGATTGTTGTCATTGCAATGGCTCAGGTGACTGCCATGGTGTGGGTTTGATCCTTGGCCTGGGAACTCCCACATGCTGTGGGTGCGGCCAAAAAAAAAAAAAACCAGTAAAAGTTTTCTGGGCTACCAAATGTAAGATTATAAGTCATAATCATTCTGTGCTTTACAAATTTTAAGTATTGAGTGCTATTAATGGTTCTTTTTTATTTAATAAAGTTTTATTTTTAAAATGTACGGTGTACAGTTGATGGGACCTGTTTATGCATCTTCTCCAGCAGTCTGAACATCTCCATTCTTGGTGTTTCAGGTGTAAATTACTTGAGCTCTGTGCTTTGAAACCAGTTTAGTAAGTCCTTTGCTCAGGAGCTCCTGAAGGGCTGCCCTGGCCAGAGAAGCATGTATCTTCAGTCTGTCAGAGACGACAGCTGGTGTTATAAGCTTATAGTTGGGCACTTCTTTATAGAGTTCATCATATGTCTCTTTGTCAAACAAGACTAGGTTATTGAGCTTGTCCCGAACTTTGCCTTTGAACCACTTCTTCTTTTTGGCCTTGCCCCCAGATTTTGTTCACTGGGTCTTTGTGTTTCTTGGCCGCCTTTCCATCGTCTTTCTTCTTCTTCTTGTCCTTGGGCAGCATAGTGAAGCCGGGAGAGCAGCTGCTGGAATCGCTGCCTCATCAAGATGTCAGACAGAAAAAGCTATTAATGGTTCTTAATCCTGTTGCCTCATTTTAGAGATCTAGGAAAAAAAGATCCAGATGTTTCAAAAATTTCTCCATAGTAGGAAAGGAAGTTACCAGAGCCTTAAATACAGTCCTAGCTTCCCTAGTTTGTTAATCTTTGCGCTCTTAATGATACAGTACCCCTCTCCCCAAGGCTTTGAGATTCTGTGGAGGAGTTGTAAATAGTATTGGAGTGGTACAACTTTGCTGTATATCTTGAACTTACTTTTAAGATGTAACTAGAAGGAGATCCCTTCCTGGCGTGTGGCACAATGGAAATGAGTCCGACTAGAATCCATGAGGATGTTGGAGTTCCTGTCCTGGCTCAGCAGTTAACGAATCTGGCTAGCATCCATGAGGAAGATATAGGTTCCATCTCTGGCCTTGCTCAGTGGGTTAAGGATCTGGCATTTCTGTGGCTGTGGCATAGGCCGTCAGCTACAGTCCGATTTGACCCCTAGCCTGGGAACCTCTGTATGCTGCGGGTGTGGCCCTAAAAAGCCCCCCCCCCCCCCGCAAAAAAAGAATCCGTGAGGTTGTGGGTTCGATCCTTGGCCTTGATCAGTGGGTCGGGGATCCAGTGTTGCTGTGAGCAATGGCGTAGGTCACAGACACGGCTCGGATCCTGAGTTGCTGTGGCTGTGGTGTAGGCTGGCAGCTGTAGCTGTTTCTACCCCTAGCCTGGAAACTTCCATATGCTGTGGGTGAGGCCCTGAAGAGCAAAAAAAAAAAAAAAAAAAAAGGTGTAACTAGAAGAAGGTGTTCTACAGTTGAAGAGGATTTTTTAAAAAGAACGTGAGAGTATCCTTGTACTCTGTCTCATCTCTTCTGTTATTTTTCTTTGTGAATAGTTAGTGCTGCCAATTGCAGTTGATTCTTGTTATTCTGCACAGCTCCTACAAAGGCTAAACTAGCAAATACTGAACTGTTGCTTTAAGGGGAAGTTTAGATTCCTGTGAGCCTCTGTGGCAGTATTTGATTCTGCCAACAAAAACATAACCTTACTTTATGCCTGTTCCTGAAGATATCTTATTTTATGTATATTGCTGATCCATTAACATTAAACTCATGGCCAACAGCCATTAGTTGTTTACAGTATCTAAACTGTTTAATCCATAAGGCACATCACAGCGGTACGTTTAGGAACACTAGACATCATTTCAGCACAACACTGCTGGGGGTGGGGTGGGACAGGGCCTGCATTTTAAGCAGTAAAATAAACAAAAAGCACAAAAATGTGGCAAACATGATATGCAGTAGATTGCAAAAAGGATACTTGTTTACAGTATGATAGCTGAAGCCAGAAGGCAGAATATTGCCTAATTAGACTTCAGCTGGTAACTTGAGCTCTGGATGATGCAGATTTTTTGCTGCTGTCTGCATATCTACTAATAACTTTTCGTAGACTACAAGTGCTGATTTGGGGGCTACAGATAAATTTGCAATTTGGTAGGCAAATTTGCAAATGCCAAATCTTCAGTAATAAGGATCCACTGTAGTTTGAACACAGGGAAACAATAAACAGTATTTCCTATTAAGATATTTTTTAACTCCAGAGATATAAAAAATATGTCTTTTATTATTTATTTATTTATTTATTTATTTATTTTGCCATTTTGTCGTTTTAGGGCTGCACCTGCGGCATGTGGAGGTTCCCAGGCTAAGGGTCTAATTGGAGCTGTTAGCTGCTGGCCTACACCGCAGCCACAGCAACGCAGTATCTGAGCCGCGTCTGCGACCTACACCGCAGTTCACGGCAACGCTGGATCGTTAACCCACTGAGCAAGGCCAGAGATCAAACCCGCAACCTCATGGTTCCTAGTTGGATTCATTTCTGCTGCGCCATGATGGAAACTCCTGTTCTGAAATTTTTTTCCATGAACCTAGACCTGTAGGAGACATGTACAGAGGAGTGGGGAGTAACATTGGTTAATAAAATTGAATACAGAAAAAGTATTTAACTTATTAATGATCATTTATTTCTAAAATAGAAACAGCCAAGAAAAAGTGATTTTCTTTTTTTAAACCTGAAGTATCAAAGAGTCTTGGACTTCATTAATCCCTCTTGCTTATGATGGAAATAAAGTCATTCTACAGAAAAAGCCTTATGCATAGAGGAAAACTGTGATTTGAATTTTAGTAAGATATATTTTATTCTATTTTATTGTCTTTTTAGGGCTGCACCCATGGCATATAGAAGTTACAAGGCTAGGGGTCGAATCAGAGCTATAGCTGCCGGCCTGTGTCTGAGCCGCGTCTGCGACCTACCTGCTGGATCCATAATCCACTGAGTAAGGCCAGGGATCAAACCCACATCCTCACAGACACTGTAATGGGTTCTTAACCCTCTGAGCCACAACAGGAACTCCTGAGGGAGCTTTTCTTTTCCACCCTACCTACCATAGTTTCCCAGAAGTTCTGTTATTGGAGGATTTTCAGTTGCTGAGTAAAATGTTTGGGGGATATTTCAGAACTTCTTTGCTGTATTAAAAACTACTCTGGACAGATTATATCATAGATTTCTCTGTAGATTCTTTTCTTTAGAACCTAAATGCAGTTACCATACAATATGTATTTTAGTTTTATTTTTTATTAATTTTTTTTTTTTTTGCAGCATCTGTGGATTATGGAAGTTCATGGGTCAGGGATCAAATCCGAGCTGCAGCTTTGACCTACACCACAGCTCTGGCAATGCTGGCGCCTTAAGCCACTGTGCTGGGCCAGGAATTGAACCTGTGCCTTAGCAGTGACCTGAGCTGCGGCAGAGACAATGCTGGATCCTTAACTCACTCTGCCATAGCAGGAACTCTTTTTTTTTTTTTTTTTTTGGTAACTTTTAAGTATTTTACCCACAGAAAAAACAGTCTGTCCTGAAAAATATGAATGTATTCTGAGATCTTTCAGTTAATAGAATTGTTTGTAGCTTGGTGAAAATCTTTATATTTTAAAATAACCAGCTCAACAGGAGCCATATTTCAGTCTTTACTGACTCATAGGCATATGAACTGGTGCCCAGCTTCTACCTCTTTAACATCTTCTCCTCTGTAAGTGGATGGAATTATTCAGTATAAGTCTGATGTAGGACAATGAACCCTTTACAGACATTTACAGTATAGGTTGAAGTCCATTGATTAACGTGGAAAAAGAAACACTATAAAGATAAGGAGCCCACATATTCATTTCAAAATTTAATATTTTTCTTCCACAAATAACATGTATTCAGTAGTTTCAGGTGTGCAAATGATGACTCAGTATATGTATATATTGTGAAATTATTGCCATGATAAGTCTAGTTAACATGTGTCTCCTGGAGTTCCCATTGTGGCTCAGCAGAAATGAACCCAGCTAGGATCCATGAGGATACAGGTTTGATCTTTGGCCTTGCTCAGAAGGTTAAGGATGTGATATTGCTGTGAGCTGCGATAATGGTCACACACGAGGCTCAGATCTGGCTTGTGGCTGTGGCTGGCAGCTGCAGCTCTGATTCAACCCCTAGCCTAGGAACTTCATATACCGAAAGTGCAGCCCCAAAATAAGCAAAAATGATTTAAAAAGTTTATCCTTACATGTCACAAATTATTTTTCTTATGATAAGAACTTTTAATGTTTACCCTCAGAGTTCCCTTGTGGCTCAGCAAGTTAAGGATCTGGCGTTGTCACTGTGGTGGCTCTGGCTACACCTGTGGTGTGGGTTTAGTCCCTAGCCTGGGAACTTCCGCATGCTGCAGGTGTGGCCAAAAAAAAAAAAAATTTTTTTTTACTCTCTTAGCAACTTTTTAGTATGTAATATATTATTATTAACTATAGTTACTATGCTGCATATTATAGCCCCTTGACATTTATTTATTTATTTGTTTGTTTATTTATTTTGTCTTTTTAGGGCTGCACCTGTGGCATATGGAGGTTCCCAGGCCAGGGGTCGAATCAGATCTGTAGTCGCCAGCCTATGCCACAGCCACAGCAATGTGGGATCCGACCCGCGGCTGCGACCTACACCACAGCTCACGGCAACACTGGATCCTTAACTCACTGAGCAAGGCCAGGAATCGAGCCTGCAACATCATGGTTCTCAGTTGGATTCGTTTCTGCTGCTCCATGATGGGAACTCCGACGTTTGTTTTATAACTGGAAGTTCGTACCTTTTATTTTTTGGCTAAGCCTGTGAATACTGGGCCACCCACTCCTGGGCATCTATCCAGAGAAAACCATGACTCAAAAAGATACATGTACTCTAGTGTTCATTGCAGCACTATATACAATAACCAAGACGTAGAGACAACCTAAATTCCTGTTTACAGAGGAATGGATTACATATACACAAAGGAATATTACTTAGCTATTAAAAGGAAAGAAATAGTTCCCGTCGTGGCTCATTGGTTAACGAATCCGACTAGGAACCGTGAGGTTGTGGGTTCAGTCCCTGGCCTTGCTCAGTGGGTTAACAATTTGGCGTTCCTGTGAGCTATGGTGTAGGTCACAGATGCTGCTTGGATCTGGCATTGCTGTGGCTCTGGCATAGGCCAGGCGGCTGTAGCTCTGATTAGACCCCTAGCCTGGGAACCTCCACATGCGTAAGGTGTGGCCCTCAAAAGACAAAATGCCAAAAAAAAAGGACACAGTGAATTTCTTTGCATAACAAATCCTGACTCACAGACTTCGAAAACCTTACGGTTTCCAAAGGAAATAGGTTGGAGCTGGGCTGATGGGCTGGGGGTTTAGGATGGAAAAGCTATAAAATTGGGTTGTGCTGATTGTTTTGCAACTATGAATGTAATAAAATTCATTGAGTTAAAAAAAAAAAGAAGCTTCAGGACCAGGGATCGGTTCCTAGTCACAGCAGTGACAGTGCTGGATCCTTAACCACTAGGCTGCCAGGGAACTCAAGATTGTATTTTTAATGACGACGATATACTGGGATACATATATATGTATTTATACACACACACACGAACATAAATATACATATACCGTATTTGCATGTGTTTATGTGTGTGTGTATGTATATATATAGAGGCCCTTAGGTATTTTCATATCTTAGCTGTTTTAAATAATACTGTAGTGAACAAGGGTTGCATATGTCTTTTCTCAAGTTAGTATTTTTGTTTTCTTTGGGTAGATACCCAAAAGTAGAATTGCTGGATTGCATGATAGTTTCGTTTTTAATTTATGGTGGAACCTCCACACTGTTTTATAGCTTACTCTCCTTGTACTGATACTATCATTCTCCAGAGGCTTTTAAATTCTTAGTTGTTCGTAGTTTTAGAATGGAAAGTATTGCTTAAGCACATGTGAAAGGACAACTGTTTTTTTTGAAAGTTGTATTTCCTGTTTTAAGTTAATATTGGTTAAAAGTATTTCATGTAGGCTCTAGATAGTAGATTTGTACCTTATTTATTTAAAATAATGTAATGATGAAGCTGATTGTCAGTTCTTCAGAAATATTGTAGTGGACTGAATTCTTCATTTGGAGGGACTGATCACCTATATGCCATGCATGTTGTCTTTCAGACTTACAGAACTGTCTTGAGTTTTTGCTTGAACACTTAATCCAACATAGAATAAGCAACTGAATTTATATTTTTGTCATTTATAAATTGATTTTGTCTAGTCATTAAAGGAGAACAAGTCAGATCCCTATTGCTTTAGAAAGATACACATAGTATATCCTGGAATGGAAAAATATTTTCTTAAAAACAAAACCGAGGAGTTCCGTGGTCCCTCAGTGGGTTAAGGAACTGATGTTGTCACTGCTGGGATGAGTGTTGCTGCAGTGGTACAGGTTCATTCCCTGGCTCAGGAACGTCCACATGCTATGTTTTTGGCCAAAAAAAAAACTGAATTCTGGCTCTATTTCCTAAGTTGAGCAAGAGGGTGAAATTTCACAATGTTTTAAATCGATTTTTTTTTTTTTTTTTAATTTGGCCCTACCTGGGGCATGTAGAAATTTCCAGGCCAGAGATCAAACCTATGCCACTGCAATGACCTGAGCTGTTGCAGTGACGCCAGATCTTTAACCTGCTTCGCCACAGGATTTTTTAAAAAAAATTTTAAGTTATAGTTGATTTTAAATTGAGTATTTAATGTGCCAAATCGTTATATGTTAATTGTGAAACAAATTTCATTTGCTTTTGGGGTAATACTCTAGATGGTCTAAAATTCAAAAGGTCTTGACTAAATTTCTCTCTTTTTTTGGGAGGGGTCTTTTTATTTTATTTTTATTTCTTTTTTGTTTTTTAGGGCCGCAACCACAGCATATGGAGGTTCCCAGGCTAGGGTCAAATCAGAGCTACAGCTGCTGGCCTGTGCCACAGCCATAGCAATGCCAGATCCCAGTCGCATCTGTGACCTCCATCACAGCTCACGGCAACGCTGGATTCTCAACCCACTGATGGAGGCCAGGCATCAGAACCTGAGTCCTCATGGACACTGGTGGGGTGGGTTCCTTACTACTGAGTCACAAAGTGAACTCCCTGAATTTCTTTAATTGAAGTATGGTTGATATACCATATTGTGTTAGTTTTAAGCATAAAACATAATGATTAGGGTTTTTTTTTTTACATTTTATGTTCTGTTATAGATTATTAAAAGATACTGGGTATAATTCCCAGTGCTGTATGGTAAATAAACCTTTTACTGCAACCTGAGCTGCAGCAGTGACAACACTGGATCCTTAACCTGCTGAGCCACCAGGGAATCCCTGTATTTTTTTTTTTTTTTGTCTTTTTGCCTTTTCTAGGGCCGCACCTGCAGCATATGGAGGTTGCCAGGCTAGGGGTCTAACAGGAGCTGTAGCCGCCGACCTACGTCACAGCCATAGCAACGCGGGATCCGAGCTGCGTCTGCAACCTACACCACAGCTCACGGCAACGCCGGATCCTTAACCCACTTAGCGATGCCAGGAACCCTTGTATTTTTTAAATTCCACATGTAAGTGATATCATATGGTATCTGTCTTTCTCTGTCTGACTTATTTCATTAAGCAAATTCTCTAGGTCCATCCATGTTACTGCAAATGGCAATGTTTTATTATTTTTTTTTATGTCTGAGTAATTTATCACATCTTAGAGTAATGTTGATCCACACTTGGGTTACGCCAAATGTTTTGGCTGTTGTAAATAGTGCTGCTGTGAACACTGGGGTGGATGCATGTTTTCAAATTAGAGTTTTCTTTTTTTTTCCAGATATATACCCAGGAGTAGAATTACGGGATAATATGGTAGTTCTAGTTTTAGTTTTTTAAGGAGCCTCCATACTGCTTTCCATAGTGGCTGCATCAATTTACATTCCCACCAACAGTGTACAAGACTTCCCTTTTTACCGCACCCTCTCCAGCATATCATTTGCAGACTTTTTGTGGTAGCCATTCTGACTGGTATGAGGTAATATATCATTGTAGTGTTGATTTGCATTTCTGTAATAATTAGCCATGTTGAGCATCTTTTCATATGCCTGTTGGCCATCTGAATGTTATCTTTGGAAAAATGTCTACTTAGGTCTTCTGCCCATTTTCTGATTGAGTTGTCTTAATTATTTATTTAAAATGTAGTTAGGAGTTCCCATCATGGTGCAGCAGAAACGAATCCGACTGAGAACCATGAGGTTGCAGGTTTGATCCCTGGCCTCTCTCAGTGGGTTAAGGATCCAGCATTGCTGTGAGCTGTGGTGTAGGTTGCAGATCCCCCAAATCTGGCGTTGCTGTTCCTGTGACATAGGCCAGCAGCTTTAAATACAATTAGACCCGTAGCCTGGGAACCTCCATATGTTGTGGTTGTGGCCCTAAAAGCAAAAACAAACAAACAAACAAACAAATAAATAAATAGTAGTTGACTAATGTTGTGCCAATTTCTGCTGCACAGCAAAGTGACCTAGTCATACATAAATATACATTCATTTTCTTTCTTTCTTTTCTTTTCTTTTTTTTTCTTTTCAGGGCCGCAACTGTGGCACATGGAAGGCTAGGGGTCGAATTGGAGCCTAGCTGCCAGCCTACGCCACAGTTACAGCAATGCCAGATCCTAGCCATGTCTGTGACCTACACCACAGCTCACAGCAATGCTGGATCCTTTTTTTTTTTGACACTGAGCTGTATGAACTCTTTATATATTTTGTAAGTTAATCTCCTGTTAGTTGAATCATTTGTAAATATTTTCTCCCACTTCATAGATTGCTTCTTTGCTTTTTTGATGGTTTTTTTGACGTTCAGGAGCTTGTAAGTTCGATTAGATCCCACTTGTTTAATTTTTCTTTTATTTATTTTGCCTTTGGAAACTGATCTATGAAAATATTTCTATGATTTATGTCAAAGAATGTTTGACATAAATCCTGGAGTTTTGCTGTGGCACAGTGGATTAAGAACCTGACTGCAGTGGCTCAGGTTGCTGGGGAGGTGAGGGTTTGATCCCTGGCCGGGCACAGTGGGCTGAAGGATCTGATGTTGGCCACAGCTGTGACATAGTTCACAAATGAGGCTCAGATTCAGTCCTTGGCCTGGGAACTTCCATAGGCTATGTGCGCAGTCATTAAGAAAAAAAAAAAGAATGTTTTGCCTGTGTTCTGTTCTAGGAGTTTAGCCTTCCCACTAAATTCAGGAACAAGACAAGGATGCCCACTCTTACTACGCATTTTTTTTTTTTCGGTCTGCCCCCAAGACATGTTACAAAGTTCCCATGGGGAGTTCCTATTGTGGCGCAGTGAAAATTAATATCACTGGTATCCATGAAGATGTGGGTTCAATCCCTGGCCTCACTCAGTGGGTAAGGGAACTGGCGTGGCTGTGGTTGTGGCGTGGGCTAGCAGGTGTATCTCCAATTTGACCCCTAGCCTAGGAACATCCATATGCTGCGGATGCAGCCTAAAAAGCAAAAAAAAAAAAAAAACAAAAAAAAACTTCCCTTGCTAGGGAACCCATACCACAACAATGACCAGAGCAGATGCAGTGGTAATGCTGGATCCTTAACCCACTGTATCACAAGTGAATTCCTTTATCACTTCTATTTAACATGGTACACCACAACAGTTGGACAAGAAAAAGAAATAGAAGGTATCCAGTTTGGGAGGGAAGCAGTTAAACTATCATTATTTGCAGATGACATGATAACTCTATATAGAGAATCCTTAAGTCTCCACACAAAACTATTAGAAAAATACTAGAAAGAAAAAAAAATAAATTTCAGGAGTTTCCATGATGGCTCAGTGGTAATGAACCCGACTAGTATTCATGAGGAAGGGTTTGATCCGTGGCCTTGCTTAGTGGGTTAAGGATCCAGTGTTGCCCTGGCTGTGGTGTAGGCTGGCGGCTACATCTCCGATTAGACCGCTAGTCTGGAAACCTCCAAATGTCGTGGGTGCAGCCCTAAAAAGACCAACAAAAAAACACCCCCACAATTTCATTTAAAATCACACCAAAAAAACTGAAATATCTAGAAATAAATATAACCAAGAAGGTGTGAGACCTGTGTGCTGAAAACTATAAAACATTGATGAAGGAAACTGAAGGTGATTCAAAGAAATGGAAAGATCTCATGCTCTTGCGTTGGAAGAATTAATATTGTTAAAATGGCCAGTGTGTTCTACTGATTTAGTATGATCCCTATCAAAATACCCATGACATTTTCCACAGAACTAGAACAAATAATCCTAAAATTTTTATGGGACCCTGGAAGACCCAAAATTGTCAAAGCCATCCTGAGGGGGAAAAATACCCAAAGTGGAAGTATAACCTTCCCAAACTTCAGACTGTTCTACAAAGCTGCTGTAATCGAAACAGCACGGTGTTGGCACAAAAATACATACAAATCAATGGAACAGAATAGAGAGCCCAGAATAAACTCTCTACATATGGTCAGTTAATCTAAAACAAAGGAGTTAAGACTGTACAATGGAGAAAAAATAGTCTCTTTAACAAGTGTTGGGAAAGCTGGACAGCTATGTGTAAAACAATGAAATTAGAACATTCTCTTAAATCATATACAAAAGTAAACTCAAAATGATTTAAAGATCTAAATGTGGAGTTCCCATGGTGGCACAGCACAGCGGTAACAAACCTGATTAGTATCCATGAGGATGTGGGTTCTATCCCTGGCCTTATTCAGTGGGTTAAGGATCCGGTGTTGCTGTGAGCAGTGATGTAGATTGCAGATGGTGGCTTGCATCTGGTGTTGCTGTGGCTGTGGTATAAGCTGGCAACTTCAGTTCCAATTTGACCGCCCAACCTGGGTATTTCATGTGCTACAAGTTTGGCCCTAAAGAGACAAACAAAACAAAAGACCTGAATGTAATACATGATACTGTAAAACTAGAACATAGACTAAATTTCCCATCATCCTTATCCTGAGTCATCTAACTTAGGCCATCACTGGTAATATTTCTGAGTGCCTGTCAGTTCATGATATAATCATATGAAAATATGAATGTGCTTATGGCATACGTTGGCCTGCTTTATTTCTTTAACACAGTCAAGGAAGTTTTTTTTAAATCTTTTTTAGATCTCATAGAATTTTATATTTCCTTCTGAGGTTTATTTATTAATTTTATTTTTTATTTTAATTTTTAAATGGGTTTTATTTTTTCTGTTGTAGTTGATTTACAGTGTTCTGTCAGTTTCTACTGTACAGCATAGTGACCTTCTAAGGTTTATATTCATCGCATAAAAGTGTAGCTTGATCATCTTCATCAGTGAATTTGGGAAGGTTAGGAAATGATCAGGTTTTTAGTGTTGTTTGTATCTGTTGTGAATACTTCATAATAATACCTTAAATTATACATTTTGGAATTTGTAAAAAAAAAAATGATGTGCTGGTTATTTGCACTTATCTGTTAAGACAGTGGTAAGTTATCGAAGTGAGGTTGGGAAGTTCCCATTGGCTCAGTGGAAATGAATCCAACTAGTATCCATGAGAATGTGGGTTCAATCCGTGGCCTCACTCAGTGGGTTGGGGATCTGGAATTGCTGTGACCTGTGATGTAGGTCGCAGATGAGGCTTGGATCTGGCATTGCTGTGACTGTGGCGTAGGTTGGCAGCTGTAGTTCCAATTTGACCCCTTGCCTGGGAACTTCCATATGCCGTGGGTGCAGCCTTAAAACAACAACAACAAAAAAAGCCAAAAAAAGTGAGATCAGAACTGTTTTTATAATGAAAGTGTCATTAAACTTTTTTTTTTTTTTACTATGCACTTATGTACTATGGCCCCATCCTTCACATTCATCTCTTCCTTCCCCTCCCCTCCATCCCTACCCCCTCCCCTCTTTAAAAAAAAATTATTAATAGTCTTCAAAACCACAAACAGGGGAATGGCCATTGTGGCTCAGTGGTAACGAACCTGATTAGTATCCACGAGTATGCAGGTTCAATCCCTGGCCTTGCTTAGTGGGTTAAGGATTCAGCATTGTCATGAGCTGTGGTGTAGGTTGCAGGCCCAGCTTGGATCCAAGCACTGCTGTGGCTGTGGTGTAGGCCTGCAACTGTAGCTACAATTTGACCCCTAGCCTGGTAACTTCCGTATGCCACAGGTGCAGCCCTAAAAAAGTAAAATGAAAAAAGGAAAGAAAAAAAAAATTGGAGCTGGAGCTGCTAGCCTATGCCATAGCCATAGCAATTCGGGATCTGAGCCGTGCCTGCCACTTACACCACAGTGTATTTAAAAACACACATTCAGGAGTTCCTGTCATGACTTAGTGGTAACAAACCAGACTAGGATCCATACAGATGCGGGTTCAATCCCTGGCCTCACTCAGTGGGTTAAGGATCCGGCATTGCCATGAGCTGTGGCCCAGATCTTGCATTCCTGTAGCTGTGGTGTAGGCCAGCAGCTGTGGCTCCGATTTGACCCTTAGCCTGGGAACTTCCATATGCAGTCCCTATGGCCTTAAAAAGCAAAACAAAACAAAACCACACACATTCAAGGGTTAACATTTAAATACATTTTTATT
The DNA here is from genome assembly GCA_004024745.2 of Catagonus wagneri. Lineage (NCBI taxonomy): Eukaryota > Metazoa > Chordata > Mammalia > Artiodactyla > Tayassuidae > Catagonus > Catagonus wagneri. Next base: position 6,454,533 of record PVHT020000141.1, read on the forward strand.
GCTTGTCAATGATATTCTTAAGTAAAACTGGCTTTTTTTTTAACTACCAGTGTGCGGTGATAGTAGTCATACAATGGGAGTTCCCAATGTGGCTCAGTGGGTTAAGAACCTGACATGGGGAGGGGGTAGGGATGGAGGGAAGGGGAAGGAAGAGATGAATGTGAAGGATGGGGCCATAGGCCTGGCCTGTTTCATGAAGCGGATGGTGCTTCTGTGGGCTCTGGTCACCTTAGCAGCTTCTTTTCTTTTTTTTTTTTAGGGCAGCACCCGCAGAACATGGAGGTTCCCATGCTAAGGGTCGAATCAGAGTTGTAGCTGCTGGCCTGTGCCACAGCCACAGAAACACTGGATCTGAGCCGTGTTTGTGACCTGCACCACAGCTCACGGCAACACCAGATCCTTAACCCACTGAGCAAGGCCGGGGATCAAACCTTCATCCTCATGGTTGCTAGTCAGATTTGTTTCTGCTGAGCCATGTCAGGAACTCCTGTGGCTTTGAAGACTATTGTTAAGATATAATTTCTCTTCAAATTGATTTACTAGTTCAGAATCTTAGAAATATTTTTGTAGATAATGAATAATAAGCTATCTTAAAGAATCAAAGAATGGCAAAAAGAACACAGATTACTAAAACACTTTTGATAAAGAACAACAAAGTTGGAGAATCTGATTTGAAATCTGATTGATTTTAAGACTTTTCTTTATGGTTATAGCAATCAAGATATTGAGGTATTGAGGTCCCACAAAATGTGGAAGGCAATTTAGTCGAAAAAAGATGAGTCTTTTTCATAATTGTTTACAGAACAGTTGGAAAATAGCAATAAAATTGGCAGAAGAGAACGCAGGAGAAAAATCTTTGTACTCTTGGCTTAGAGACTTCTTAGATATAATCAAAAGCAAAAAATCAATTTATAGATTTGATTTTATTAAAATTAAAACCATATGTTCTTTGAAGGAAATGAAAAGAAGCATCAGACTGAGAAAATATTGGCAAATCACATATCTGATAAAGATTTTTATGTAGATTACAGAAAGAATATTCTCAATAAAAAGACAATCCATTTAAAAAATGGGCAAAAACAGAGTTCCCATTGTGGCTAAGTGTGTTATGAACCCCACTAATATCCATGAGGATGCGGGTTCAATCCTTGGCCTTGCTTAGAGGGTTAGGGATTTGGTGTTGTGGGCTTGGTGTAGGTTGCAGACATGGTTCAGATCCTGAGTTGCTTGCAACAGCATTTTAAAAAATGGGCAAAAGATTTGAAAAGACAGCTCATCAAAGAAGATGTGTATAAGCATCTGGAAAGATGCCCGGCATCATACATCATTAGGAAATTGCAAATTCAAACAGTGAGATACTTGGGAGTTCCCTGGTGGCTCAATGTTAAGGGTCTGGAGTTGTCCCTGATGTGGCACAGGTTCAGTCCCTGGCCTGGAATCTTTTGCATGCTGCTGGTGCAGCCAACATAAAAACAAAAACAGTGAGATACCATTACACGTCTATTAGATTGTCTAAGATCCAAAACACTGACATCACTAAATTCTGGTGAGGCTGTGGAGCAACACAAAGTCTCTTTCATTGATGGTAGAAGTGTAAACTGATGGGACTACTTTGGACAATTTGTTAGTTTCTTATAAATTGAAGTGTATTCTTATAAGAAGATCCAGTAATTACACTCCTTGGTGTTTAACCAAATGAGTTGAAAATAAGTTCATTCAAAAACTTGTACATGAGGAGTTCATGTCTTAGCTCAGCAGTTAAGAAACCCGACTAGCATCCGTGAGGACGTGGTTTCGATCCCTGGCCTCGCTCAATGGGTTAAGGATCCGGTGTTGCCGTGAGCTGTGGTGTAGGTCATAGACGCGGCTCAGATCCCACGTGGCTGTGGCTGTGATGTAGGCCAGCACTACAGCTCCGATTGGACCCCTAGCCTGGGAACCTCCACATGTCTCGGGTGTGGCCCTAAAAAGACAAAAAAAAACCTTGTACATAAATGTTTTTAATAAGTTTATTCATAATTGCCAAAATTTAGGTAATCAAGATGTACTTGATAGGTGAGTGGATAAACAAAGAGTTGGTACATCTAGATAAGTGAATGTTATTCATTGCTAAAAAGATATGAGCTGTGGTGGAAAAGACCTGGAGGGACTTTATTTGATTGATTGATTGCCCACCAGGCATGTGGAAATTCCTGGGCCAGGGACTGAACCCAAGCCACAGCAGTGACAACACTGGATTCTTAACCTGCTAGGCCACCAGGGATCACCTGGAGGTACTTTAAATAAATACATAATGCTGTGTGAAAGATCCAATCTGAATACCTTTGTCAAAGCCCGTAGGATGTACAATACCGGGAGTGAATGAACACCAATATAAACTTTGGGCTTTGAGTGGTAATGATTTGTTAATGTTGGTATACTGATTTTAACAAATGTATCACTGAATGTTACAGAGGAGGGAGCTTTGTGTGAGTGTGTGTTTAGGAACTCTGTACATTCTGCTCACCTTTGCTATGGACCTAAAACTGTTTTAAAATTGTATTAAAAATATTAAAAGAAAAGAGCAAACTGTGACATTCAGACTTCTTGAGTTGTGGCAAATATTTTTCTTTTTCTTTTTCTTTTTTTGTCTTTTTGCCTTATCTAGGGCCGCACCCGCAGCATATGGAGGTTCCCAGGCTAGGGGTCTAACAGGAGCTGTAGCTGCCGGCCTTCACCACAGCCACAGCAACGCGGGATCCGAGCCGCGTCTGCAACCTACACGACAGCTCACGGCAACGCTGGATCCTTAACCCACTGAGCAAGGCCAGGGATCGAACCCACAACCTCCTGGTTCCTAGTAGGATTCGTTAACAGCCGAGCCACGATGGAAACTCCGGCAAATATTTTTCTTAAAGATGAATGTAGGTCAGCTGTTTTTTTCAAGGAAAGCAACTGATGGTATTGGTTGCCAGTGATAAAAAAAAATCGAGTTTTTGGAGTTGCCACTCTGGCACAACATGATCGATGGTCTCTGCTGCTCCAGGACACAGGTTCAGTCCCTGGCCCAGCACAGGCTCGGCACAGTGGATTAAAGCATCCAACATTGCCACAGCTGCAGCGTAAGTCACAGCTGAGGCCTGGATCTGATTTCTGACCCAGGAACTCCATATGCCAGGGGAAGTCCTCCTGAAAAAAAGAAAAAAAAAAGGGATTTCAAGCAAGTATTAGACTTTTGGAAAAACTTGTATCTGCCATGTGAAGTTGAGTTTCCCAGATATATAATAAGATCAATGCTGATTTTTAATAAAGTGATCATTATTTGTATTGTAAGAAATTTCACAGATGAAATGCCTAAATCTGCAGAACCAGTGTTTTCCAAACGTTCAGTGCAAGATGTTGTAAAATCATACATGGATTAAAGTTTCAAGTGCACAATAAACCAAATGTATTTGAATAACAGAGTACTAAAAGCTTATTGATATGATTTCAAATGCTGCATTACAGTTAGTATTTATTTAATAAACTACCACTTGTTGGAGTTCCCGTTGTGGCACAGAGGAAATGAATCTGACTAGTATCTGGTATTGTCATGAGCTGTGGTGTAGGTCACAGATGAGGCTCGGATCCTGCATTGCTGTGGCTGTGGCGTAGGCCAGCAGCTTTTAGCTCTGGTTTGACCCCTAGCCTGGGATCCCATATGCCACAAGTGCGGCCCTAAAAAGCAAAACAAAACAAAACAAAATTACCACTTGTCAAGTTTCATTAGAATGTTAGAAAAAGAAGTTCCCGTTGTGGCTCAGTGGTTAACGAATCCGACTAGGAACCATGAGGTTGTGGGTTCAATCCCTGGCCTTGTTCAGTAGGTTAAGGATCCGACGTTGCCGTGAGCTGTGGTGTAGGTCACAGATGCGGCTCGGATCCCGCGTTGCTGTGGCTGTGGTGAAGGCCGGCAGCTACAGCTCCTGTTAGACCCCTAGCCTGGGAACCTCCATATGCTGTGGGTGAGGCCCTAGATAAGGCAAAAAAAAAAAAAAAGACAAAGAATGTTAAAAAAAAATCCATAATTTTCTGAGACTATTTAAATACTCTTCCTTTTTCCAGATACATATCTCTGTGGGTCCAGATACTTTTACATGTACTTTAACCCAAATAGCATATTGCAGCAGCTTGAATGCAGGAGCAGACATGAGAGTCCAGCTGTCTTCATTTAAGCTGGGCCTTAATGCGATTTGCAAAAATTTGAAAAACAATGCCATTCTTCTCACTAGTTGTTTTTGGTGAAGGGAAAATAGTTATTATAATGGCTTTATCATTATTCTAAAATAAACTAATATCTTGAATTTTCCAGTTTTTAATTTCTAATATGGCAAGTATCTATGGATATAAATACCACAATAAACAGAAATTGAGGGAAATATTCCATTTTTAAGAGTAAAGTGGTTTTGAAATAAAAAGTTTAAGAACCTGTTTCAGGAAACTGTTTCAGAAGTAAGCTATCCAAATTACTTTGTCCAGTGGTTACCAAATTTTACCACACTTTAGTATTACCTGGGAGCTTTAAAAAAGTCTCTGCTGTCCAGTTCATATTCCATATTATTAAATCAGAATGAAGATGAGAGCCTTAAAACCTGGCTTTAGAAACTGCTGTTTTCAACTCATACTTCAGTCTTTGAATTCCTTATCTTTAATTTGGGAGGTCACTTTATAATAACATACTTTATCCAGAAAATGGGGCATGGTTTTTGTTTACTTTTGCAAAGGTGATTAATCCAATGATAATTGATTTGCTCAGTTTCGTACATTTAGTTGATAACGTATAATGCAGTTTAAAAAACTGTAAAAATGTGAAAACCCTCTTGTATACTAATGACAAGGGGAAAAAAATAGACCATTGACTTTATCTCCATTGAAAACACTTGATAGTATAGGTTTCTTATCCTAGAATCACATTTTGAAATATTAAGTTGTTACTTTCTAATTAAGTAGACAGCCAGATTTGTGGTCATATGTACATTAAGTATTAAAGATAGCTTTTGGAATATCACAGAAAACTAAACTTAAAGTCCAAGTACGGTATCAAGTAACATCCATTAAACTGGTCCAGTGCAGTGTCCACTAAAATGTTTCAGTTAGTTTATACATAAGTGTACAACCAAAGCTGCTTTCTCCAAGTTGGGAAGAATTATGCAGCTAAATCAGAGGCTGAAAGTGATAAAAGTTGGAAAACTCCTACAATGAGAGTTAACAAACATTGATCTTTAATGTCAGATTTAGTCACCAACCAGATACAGAGTCATGTGAACTTTTAAAAACTACTTAGTTACTTTCTTGTCTGTTCTTTTTTTTTTGTTTGTCTTTTTTTGCCTTTTCTTGGGCTGCATTCGCGGCATATGGAGGTTCCCAGGCTAGGGGTCTAACAGGAGCTGTAGCCACCAGCCTACGCTACAGCCACAGCAACGTGGGATGTGAGCCGTGTCTGCAACCTACACCACAGCTCACGACAACACTGGATCCTTAACCCACTAAGCGATGCCAGGGATCGAACCCGCAACCTCATAGTTCCTAGTCGGATTCGTTAACCACTGAGCCACAACAGGAACTCCTCTTGTCTGTTCTTTTTTTGGCCACGCTTGTGGCATTGTGGGAGTTTTGGGCCAGGGATCGAACCCATGCCACACAGCAGCCCAAACCACTGCATTGATAACACCAGATCCTTAACCTGTTGCACCACAAGAAAACTCCCTCTTGTTTATTCTTTAAAAGAGTGAATAGTCTCAATACAGTGTCTCCTGATAGGTTCAAGATCCATATTTTTTAATTATGAGACATTCAGGGTTCCCCTTTGGTGCAGCAGATTAAGGATCTGGTGCTGTCACTGTAGCTGCTCAGGTTGCTGCTGTGGTGCAGGTTCAGTCCCTGGCCTGGGAACTTCCTGGGAACATGTATGGCCAAAAAAAAAAAAAATTACCAGACATTGAAGAGAGAACATATTGATCATTTTATTATTAGCCTTTTAAACCACTCACATAGATCCCATCAGAGTTCTGTGAGAGATTAGGTATCACTTCTCTCTTAGGGTAGATTATCCATCTCTGAATCTACTAGTCTGTGGAGTGGGGATCTTAAAACTTTTTGTTTTTTTTGCTTTTTAGGGCCACACTTGGCGGCATATGGAGGTTCCCAGGCCAAGGGTCAAATCGGAGCTACAACTGCTGGCCTACGCCACAGCCACAGCAATGCCAGATCCAAGCCATGTCTGCAACCTACACCACAGCTCACCGCAACGCCAGATCCTTAACCTACTGAGGGAGGTGAGGGATTGAACCCGCAACTTCATGGTTCCTAGTCAGATTTCTTTCCCCTGTGCCACGATGGGAACTCCAAAACTTTTTGTTATTTAATTTATATCTATCTATTTATTTATTTATTTTTGTCTTTTTGCCTTTTATCTGGAGCCGCAACCGTGGCATATGGAGGTTCCCAGGCTAGGGGTCTAACAGGAGCTACAGCCGCCGGCCTGCGCTACAGCCACAGCAATGCGGGATCCGAGCTGCGTCTGCAACCTACACCACAGCTCATGGCAACGCCGGATCCTTAACCCACTGAGCAAGGCCAGGGATCGAACCCGCAACCTCATCGTTCTTAGTCGGATTCGTTAACCACTGAGCCAGGAAAGGCCAGGGATCGAACCCGCAACCTCATCGTTCTTAGTCGGATTCGTTAACCACTGAGCCAGGAAGGGAACTCCCAACTTTTGGTATTTTTAAAAGCCTTCCTGTAACTTGCTAGTCAGACCATTTAATGCATCACTAATTTGCTTTGGATTAGAATTCTTTTATCTCAGTTTTGGAAAATGAGCTTTCATGGGCTAATTGGAAGCTTTGGTTAGTAGTTGACTTAGTATGTATTGTTAGATTTCCTAGTTGGACCAGATCCTGGTTCCATAGCAACTGTAGCTAGGCACTTTGCCCATACTGAACAGATGCAATATTTGAACTTCTTTGGCTATGGATACGCAGTGGCAGCAGAAATTAAGTGATCATAAGCAGAAGGTAGCATAAATAGGAAACTATGGTTTTCACTTAATGGTTAGCGTAATCCATTTGCTTACATTTTTGACAAATTAACAGGAAGGAAATACGTTTTTTGCATTGTGACGCAGTGTGCACACGTGTACAGCTGCAACAGCTGTCATAAAAGCATTTCTTTCCTGGAATTCCTGCCGTGGTGCAGTGGGTTAAGGACCTGGCATTGTCTCTGCTGCATCTTGGGTTGCTGCTGAGGCTCCTCTAGTTTGATCACCAGCCTGGGAACTTTCATATGCCATGGGTGTGGCAAAAAAACAACAGCAACAGAAAACAGTTGTTTCCTTTAAACTGTATCGTTCAAATTTACATATTCTGTTTTAAAGTAATGCTAGTTGTAAACCATGTTGATTAAAGGAATCACCAATAAGATATGATTTTGGTTTGAAGGAAAAAAAATACGACTTTATACTTTAGGCCAGTTGATGAACTTTCAGGTCATAGAGGTGTTTTTTGTTTTAGCTTTTTTTTTTGGATGCAAAGCCTCAGTTCTGCCCTCCTAAATCTTAACAGTCTTTTCATTCAGCTATGTGAAGAATTTGGTTACTTCATTTTGGAATTAGTTAAGTTTTAGCAGTGTTACTTTCCTATAAAAAAATACGTGTGAGGAGTTCTTGCTGTGGTGCAAGGTTGCAGATTCCATCCCTGGCCTGGTACAGTAGGTAAGGATCCAGTGTTGCCACAGCTTTGGGATGTAGGTCACAACTGCAGCTCAGATGGGGTACCTGGCCTGGGATCTTCCATATGCCTCAGGTGTGGCTGTAAAAAAATAAATAAAAGTAAAAATACAGTTGACTCTTGCACAATGCACATTTGAATTGTGCAGGTCCACTTAGATGCAGATAATTTTTTTTTTTTTTTGGCCTTTTTAGGGCCATATCCATGGCATATGGAAGTTCCCAGGCTAGGGGTCAAATCAGAGCTGTAGCTGCCTGCCACAGCCACAGCTACAGCAATGTCAGATCCAGGCCCCGTCTGTGATCTATACCACAGCTCATGGCAATGCTGCATCCTTAACCCACTGAGTGAGGCCAGGTATTGAACCTGAGAGCTCATGGTTCCTAGTCGGATTCTTTTCCACTGTGCCACAACAGGAACTCCTCTCTACCTTTAACATGTGAGTTATTCAAGAATGTTAGTAACAGCATACTGATTGTTCTGCGTTTGACTTCAGTCATTTTCCTCATGTATGTACAGTAGTAGATCCTTAGTTTGCCTATTGGTTAGTGCTTAACATCCAGGTACCCATCACCCAGCTTCAACACCATCAACTTTCTGTTAATGTTTCATCTACTCTGCATGTAAAATTTTTTTTCCAGTGGATTAAACACCACATTCTTTCTTTTCATTTAGGCCTGCACCTGCAACATATGGAAATTCCCAGGCAAGGGGTCTAATCAGAGCTGCAGCTGCTGGCAGTGCGGGATCCGAGCTGTGTCAAGAGTCCAGTTCAGCACCACGTAATATATTCACAGTGCTGTGCAGCCGACACCTCTACCTGCTTCTAAATGTTTTTCATCAGCTCCAAGGGAAACCCCATTTCCCTTAAACAGTCATTCCCCATTCTTCCTAATATCTTTTTTTTTTTTTGAGGTAAATAGGTATTTATTTAAAGAGAGAAAAGATAGGTTTGGAAAGGCACAGGTAGGGTTTATTGAAAGAAGATAGGTGTGGAAAAAGGTCAGGCACAGGTAGGTGGGGGGTGGAGAGGGAGAGAGAAAGAGCAGGCGAGGAAGAGAGCCTGATATGCTTTCTAATACTATGTATTAACCTGTCTTGGATTTTTCATATACATGAAATTATACACCATGTCACCTGTAATGTCTGGCTTCTTTCACTTACGTAATGTTTTTGAGGTTCATCTATGTTGTAGCATGTTTCAGCAATTCATCCCCCTTTTTTGGTTCAATAATTTTTAAGCCTCTTGATATATGTAAAAAATCTTTATTCTCTTTTGACATGGTAATTTTAGAAACTAAACTATTAGGATAATTGTAATAAAATTAGACATTTGATGATTATAACGTGAAAAAATAGTAATTTTAAAATATGCTTTTTTTTTCTTTTTTATGGCCGCACCCACTGCATATGGAGGGGATCCAATCGGAGCTGTAGCCACTGGCCTGCGCCACAGCCATAGCAACTTGGGATCCGAGCCGCGTCTGTGACCTACACCACAGCTCATGGCAATGCTGGACCCTTAACCCACTGATCGAGGCCAGAGATCGAATCCCAAAACCTCATCATTCCTAGCTGAATTCATTTCTGCTGTGCCACAACGGGAACTCCTAAAATATGCTTTTCTAAGCTGCATTCTTTTAAAATAACTGGCCTGGGCATCTGAATTAAAACCGTTAGTTGAAATCTATGTGCTGAAACTTAGTTGTATTCATGGCATAGATGAATAAAGCAATTCCTCACCAGCCTTATTATTATTATTATTATTTTGTCTTTTTAGGGCTGCATCTGTGGCATATGGATGTTCCCAGGCTAGGGGTCAAATCAGAGCTGTAGCTGCTGGCCTATGCCACAGCAACAGCAATGCCAGATCCAAGCCGCGTCTGCGACATAACCACAGTTCACAGCAATGCTGGGTCCTTAACCCACTGAGCGAGGCCAGGGATTGAACCTACATCCTCATGGATGCTAGTCGGGTTCCTTAATCACTCAGCCACGATGGGAACTCCGTCTTAACAGTTCTTTCTTCAGCTGTTAGCTTAATGTTGCCTATATAAATATGTAATACACGTACTGAAAAATAAGTTTCTATGGTAGTTACTTTGAGCCTGAAATTAGGTATACATACTTTCAGCATTCATTTGAAATAGGATAGTTTATTCCACTTTTTACACTATGTGTCCTAGGAAATTTAAAAGAACAAAAATCAGGTTTAAAAGATTTTAGTGACTCTTAGATAAAACGGGGGCTTATGATATACTTAAAAACATTTGTTTTACTATCAAACATGTAATGAGAACTTCATTTTTAAAAGTGTGAACAGGAGTTCCCATCGTGGCTCAGTGGTTAACGAATCCTACTAGGAACCATGAGGTTGCGGGTTCGATCCCTGGTCTTGCCCAGTGGGTTAAGGATCCGGCGTTGC
>PVHT020000141.1:6465702-6509767 GCA_004024745.2 Catagonus wagneri
GGAGGGGTGGGAGGGAGTGGGGATAACTAGTGCTTTAATGATGGAATAGCAAGGAGCTCCAACTGTAATGCACAGGGAACTATATCTAATTACATGTGACAAATCCATATATGTACATGTAATCGGGTCACCACATGGTGCAGTTGGAAAATCTGACAGAAATCTGTAAACCAGCTATAATGCAAAAATAAAAAAAAAAAAAGAAACTGTGATTTTTCTTTCTGTCAGGCTGAATTTTGTAACAACTACTTTTTAGTACTTATTCTGTGAATTGACCTTTTTCACATGTGTAGCTTGTCCCTACATTGTCTAATAATTCACTTTGGAAAAAGGTTGACAAAAAGCTAGAAATGATGCATTTTAGAAACAGGGAGAAAAATGTAAAAAAAATGTTCATTTAAAAATATTTTCAGGAGTTCCCGTCATGGCTCAGTGGTTAATGAATCCGACTAGGAACCACAAGGTTGCGGGTTTGATCTCTGGCCTTGCTCAGTGGGTTAAGGATCCGGCGTTGCCGTGAGCTGTGGTGTAGGCTGCAGACGCAGCTCGGATCCCGCGTTGCTGTGGCTGTGGTGTAGGCCGGCAGCTACAGCTTCTGTTAGACCCCTAGCCTGGGAACCTCTGTATGCCGCGGGTGCGGCCCTAGATCAGGCAAAAAGACAAAAAATAAATGAATAAATATAAAAATAAAAATATTTTCAGAGTTCCCGTCGTGGCTCAGTGGTTAACGAATCCGACTAGGAACCATGAGGTGTTGAGGGTTCGATCCCTTGCGTTGCTCAGTGGGTTAAGGATCCGGTGTTGCCGTGAGCTGTGGTGTAGGTCGCAGACGTGGCTTGGATCCTGCATTGCTGTGCCTGTAATGTAGGCCGGCGGCTATAGCTCCAATTAGACCCCTAGCCTGGGAACCCCAACATGCCGTGGGTGTGGCCCTAAAAAATGACGAAAGACAAAAAAAGAAATATTTTCAGTGCTGATGTATTTGTAGTGAAAGTACTTTTTCCTTACTCTAGTGTCCTAGAACGAAAACATCACCATGGCTACAGAAATTGGTTCTCCTCCTCGGTTTTTCCATATGCCAAGGTTCCAACACCAGGCACCTCGACAGCTGTTTTATAAGCGACCTGATTTTGCACAGCAACAAGCAATGCAGCAGCTTACCTTTGATGGAAAACGAATGAGAAAAGCAGTAAACCGAAAAACCATAGACTACAATCCATCTGTAATTAAGTATTTGGAGGTAAGTCTAATTAATGTGCCTCAGATTGGTGTCTTAAAAAGAAGAAAGTGTTAAAAATGCAAGGTAATGATCATATCTGTGGTTTTCAAATTAGTAGGATGAAGTAGCATTTCATCTCAAATAAAAATGAGTACTTTTAACTCTGTGTACATGAATAATCTAAAAAATTATTAAAATTAGGTTCCAATTTAGAAATAGGCTTTGTTATAAAGGATCACAACAATTTTCAGAAGAGGGTACTTTTATCCATCTAACCTTAAGCCAACCTTAAAACACCTGTTAAACCCACAGTGAATATAAAACGTTAAGAGACTACCAACAGAGATATATTTGTATGAGAGCCTACATTCAGAATAGTGACTTTGACTTTACATGTCCAAGACATTGGCATTAGGAACACAACTCTCCTAGCTGCTCAGGGAAAAGAGATCTATATACTTGAGGGTTGAGTACCCCCTACAGTCTTGTAGGGTGAAATCAACTCTGAGATGGCAAATAAAGGCAGTGTAGGGGGCTGCCCAAACCTATGTCGGCTTAACACATCTCCCCATTGAGTTCTTTACTTAGCTGTCTTAACCTGGTGATTAGACTTTGTGATTTGCTTTTCTTACCAACTCCTGTTACTTTAATCAGGTTTTGGTCTCTTCCATCTCCTTTGAAGAAAACTTGTCCGCTTTTCGTTACCTGAGACAAGTTGTTAAAGACTTATATTCCTATTGGGAATAATTAATATGTTGCAGGCACATAGAAAAATATTCAGAGGTAAAGACAGATTTAGATTTAGGCTTTTTCAGGTGTTTCTGTTGGAAAACTAGACCAGAAAAGTTTGGGAGGAATTAAGAAAACCAAGGGCACTATAAGAGGAATTGTTTTATGCTGAGGATTTTGAAGGAGTTGAGGTCGTCTGTCTATCCCTTATCCTTTTGCCTTTTATTAAGGTATGGCCAGTAGAATGTGTTGGGGGCAATAGCATCTTGGATGATTGGCTGGGTTCAGCATAATAAAAGAGTAAAAGAGGAGGGAAATTCTAAGCAGTGTCAGTAGGATAAGAGGGGAAATCTCTTAAGATACTCACTATGATCTTGTTTTAGAACATAATGAAAAAGTTTTAATCCCCCTTCCCCCTTTTTTTTGCGTTTTGAGGTCTCACCCCTGGCATATGGAAGTTTTTTTTTGGTATTTAGGGCTGTATTCGCAGCTTACCTATTTCTAGGCTAGAGGTCGAATTGGAGCTACAGCTGCCAGCCTGCGCCACAGCCACAGTGATGTGGGATCTGAGCTGCCTCTGTGACCTACACCACAGCTCATGGCAACACCAGATCTCTGACCCACTGAAGGAGGCCAGGAATTGAACTCGCATCCTCATGGATACCAGTCGGATTTGCTTCATCTCCGCCACAAAGGGAACTTCCAGTCCTTTTTTCTCCCTTTTAATGACAGTTTGTATTTTATAAATATTTACTGAAGTTTCAAATTAAGTATAACTAGGCCATGTATTGATTAATTAATTTTTCTTTTAACAGAATAGAATATGGCAAAGAGACCAGAGAGATATGAGGGCAATTCAGCCTGATGCAGGTTATTATAATGATGTAAGTATAAGATATTGTCATACTAGCTTAATAAAAACCTGTTTGTTTGGACATTTGAACCTAAAAATATGGGATCTCAAATTCAAATGTGGATTTTTCTTTTTATATTTTTATAATTAAACCAAAACATTCCTAAAGGGGTAATATAACATATCTGTATAAATTATAGGTTATTATTATCTTTTTAATCTTATTTTAAATTTTCCTTTTAATCTGATGCTGGGTGAACTTTTTTTGTCTTTTTAGGGCCGCACCTGTGGCATATGGAAGTTCTCAGGCTAGGGCTTGAATCAGAGCTGTAGCTGCCAACTTATACCACAGCCACAGCAATGTGGGATCCAAACCACATCTGCAACCTGTGCCACAACTTGTGATCCAGACCACATCTGTGACCTGTGCCACAGCTTATGGCAATGCCAGAGTGAGACTGGGGATTGAACCTGCATCCTCATGGATGCTAGTCGGGATTCTTAACCGGTGAGCCACAGTGGGAACTCCGAGGGTGAACTTTCGATTTGGGGCTTGAAGCAGTGTCTGACAAAAGACTGCACTGCCTCAAAGTCTTTGTAATAGGAAAATAATTTTTTTTTTGTCTTTTGTCTTTTTAGGGCTGCACCCATGGCATATGGAGGTTCCCAGTCTAGGGGTCGAATCGGAGCTATAGCTGCAGGACTGTGCCACAGCTCACAGCAACGCTGGATCCTTAACCCACTGAACGAGGCCAGGGATGGAACCTATGTCCTCATGCATACCAGTCAGGTTCGTTACCGCTGAGCCATAATGCGAACTCCGTTAATTTGTCTTTAAATGTTGAAATAATTCCCTTGCCCTGTCCCTGGTTATGCCCTGTGTGTGATTGGGAGCTCTTTAAAGTCAATTTTCTTTTTTGTAGCTTGTCCCACCTATAGGGATGTTGAATAATCCTATGAATGCAGTAACAACAAAGTTTGTTCGAACATCAACAAATAAAGTAAAGTGTCCAGTATTTGTTGTTAGGGTAAGTATTCTGTTGGATTTTTTTTGGAAAAAATTAATTCTGAGTTACCCTGCAAATATATTTAAAAGGACAAAGAAAAACAGTTTTAAATGTATACCTGGGATAAAAATCAGTGTATTGCTTATAATTTTTAGAATACCTAGTCATTTATTTAGTAAGATAGTACTTTTGAAGTTGCTTTTCTTCACATTTTGGTTTCTTAGAATTCTCTCTAAGCTGGCTTGGCAGGTCTCTGACTTGCTCTTTTTTTTTTTCCTCCCTCTAACTTGCTCTTGAATAGGAATGTTTTGTTACTGTGTAGAGAACAAGGTTAGTAAAACTCTTAGGGTTACTAGAAAGGAACACACCTAGGAAGAGCTGAAGGCCAGTAGTAGACCGTAATTGTCAGCTCCATGAAGGTATTGCCATAGGTCCTCAACCCATTTTCACTAAAATTTTAAAAATATAATTTAAAAAGAAGTAGTATACTGACATGGTTTAAACTGTTTTAAAATTCGAGAGGGTTTGCAGTTTAAAAAAAAAAGGTTTTCCCATCTCTGTCTCCCAGGCATCCAATTAATATTCCCACAAATAGTAATGTGATCATTTTTTGTAGTTTGCTAGTAAGACTGCACTTGTTGGTTAGAAGTATATGAAGTACAGAAATGTAGGTTAGTTAATAGTCAAAGTTAAGCAAGTAAGAATTGAAAAAATAATGGGGTAGTCTTGACAGACATTGTGGCAAATGAGCAAAATAAGCAGGTCTTCTTATTAAGGAAGTCCGATAGACAGCTAGGTGGACTGAAAGGGCTGGGAGAGATGCTGGGTTGAGCTCCATAAAAATGTGGCCGTCGGTCAGCCCTAGGCCTCCTGTTTGCTTCAGAGGTCTCAAGCCATCCGTTAAGAAACATTACTTGAATGGCTTTTATGTTAGTAGGGCCAACCAGTATGTAGTATAATTTTGTTTGCCAGGGAATTCTGTAGACGTATGATATGCAGCTTATTTTAATATCTTGTTAGCAGATTTTAAATAAAATAAAATCTCAGCATTCTGTGTCTTGTATTTTGTTAGATGGGTAAATTTCTCATTTGCGGATCAAGCTATAATGTCTTAAGAAATTCGCTTATAGTTGAGGCAGGTCCAAATTATAAGGTATTAAAGATATAAAGACTGTAGGTCCTGTGTCTACATTTGATTGCTTATAGTAGTTACTGCGTTGGGGTCTATAGCAGATAACAGAAAATGATAATCAAAATCATTATCTTCCAGGTAAGTTGTAAAAGGCCAGCTTTTTGTATGTATCTCTGTAATTTACCAAATACACCCATTTTATCTATCTCATCCTACTGTTCCATTTAGTATACTTGTATTTTTCAACTCTTATGTCACAGTTTTTACTTTGGAAAATAAGATTGTTGTATTGATATTTCATGTATATACATATAAAGAAAACAAATGTGTAATTTATCATGGAAACTTAAAAATAAAAGTGAAAAATATGTTGTGTTTTGAGTTGGTAAGCATGAATCACAGATTCATTTCAGTATACAAATTGTGACATTGAAATATTGGGGTAGTGTTAGTCATGCCTCTATTGTATTACATTCTTTTGAGACTAGATCAGTATAACACCTATCATTGCATGATACTGTGAATGCAGGAGAACCTAAAACACACACACATGCACAAACTTATATTTTGTACATTTAATTCCAGGAAAAGTTTGATAACCTTGATATCCTTAAATTGGTGTTTATTGTTAATACTGTTTTTTCATAAAACACTGGCAACTTTTCTGCCTGAATTGGTCCACCAAGAGTTATGATAAACCAAATTATTCATTTATTCAGTTTTTGAGTTTTTCTGGGGCCTGGCCATCTTATTTATGTTGGTCTGCCATGTGTCCTAGGAAAATTAGGTCTTTGCATATTTTGTTTTGAAATGCTCTTTTTTTTTTTTTTTTTGGTCTTTTCTAGGGCCACACCCGCGGCATGTGGAGGTTCCCAGGCTAGGGGTCTAACAGGAGCTATAGCCGCCGGCCTACGCCACAGGCACAGCAACAAGAGGTCCAAGCCGCGTCTGCAACCTTCACCACAGCTCACGGCAATGCCAGATCCCCAACCCACGGAGCGAGGCCAGGGATCGAACCCGCAACCTCATGATTCTTAGTCGGATTCGTTAACCACTGAGTCACGACGGGAACTCCTGAAGTGCTCTTTAGAGTGCCTAGAGATGTGTAACTTAACAGATATCCATAATATACTTGTTATTTTTCACTTAGTGAGCTAAAGTGCTAGCTCCTTAACTGGCACTATATTAATAAAATTCTTTTCTGACAAAGTATTTGCTTGTAAAGCTGAGCTTTATACTTAAGTGAAAGTCAGTATTATCCACTCAGTGTCAGTTATTGGATATTTTACAAATAAAGACTTTCTAAATGTTTTAAAAAATAAGGTTGAGGATCTGTGACTTTGTGTAATCTGTCTTTTTTTCTTCCCCAGTGGACTCCAGAAGGAAGACGGTTGGTCACTGGAGCTTCTAGTGGAGAGTTCACCTTGTGGAATGGGCTCACTTTCAATTTTGAAACAATATTACAGGTAACAATAATCATCAGATGGTTGCAGCATCCTGTGGTCCTGGAACGAACTTGAGATATAGTTACTTTATTGGCATTTTAAACTTTACAAATCATTGTTATGAGTTAGCATATGCTCCTGTAAAACTTTCTATCACATATTCCTTTATATAATGCATACAATGTTTTATGTTTTCACAGGCTCACGATAGCCCAGTGAGGGCCATGACTTGGTCACATAATGATATGTGGATGCTGACAGCAGACCATGGAGGATATGTGAAATACTGGCAGTCGAACATGAACAACGTCAAGATGTTCCAGGCACATAAGGAGGCGATTAGAGAGGCCAGGTTTATACACAATATACCATTTTCTGTAGTCCCTATTGTCATGGTTAAATTATTCTCTAAGTGTATTCTGGGTGCAGAGATGCATGGGCTCTGTCAGATTCTGGGAAACTTTCTGCACCCTATAAACACAATATTTTTCTTTGTTTTCACACATTCACCATTTTGCTGGCACTTTTCTGAAGTAGTGTTGTCCCAATATCAGCCTTTGCAGTATGTTAGAGATGTATTGTCTGCCGCATTTTGCACTGGTTTTCTCTTTTCATTTATGGTTAATAATGTGTATACGTTATTCCTTTTTATTACCTACTATGTAAGACAAGAATATTTCATTCCAAATAAAGAATTCAGTCTTTAATTATACAACTGAATAAAATCTAAAGCCTACAGAAAACACCTTCAGAGTTGACACAAAATACAAGAAAAAAGGCTTAAGTGAAGACCTGGTTGGCTTGGTTATGCCACGACTTCAAAAGGAAAGTATAGTAGGACTAAAAACTCTTCACAAGTAACTCTGGATGTGGCAAACATTAATGGATTAATGAGTGGGTTCTTTCAAGCTTTGAAACTGTAAGCAGACCATTGCCAAGAAGACTGTAGGACTTTCCTTCTGATTCACTGTCGAAAACATCAGTAATGCAAATGTATAATAAGTGGAAGTTTAAAATATTTTCAGTGAGTTGTATATTTTTACATATCAGTGAGATATGTACAGTAGAACTGGAAAAAAAAAGTTTTAAAAACAAGCCTAAAGAATTGCTGCAGCCTCAGAATAAAGCTAAGCAGCATTCTTTACGGTTGAGCCACCATGTGTGGGAGGAGGTTGACATCTTTATAGAAACATCATCCACTGCAGTCACTTGTTTTTTACTTTCAGACTCTTAACAAAAATTGTTTGATGAACACGCTTCTGCAAGGACTTTCCCTTATAGTCCTGACCATACATTGAGTTTTCACAGTCAGTTCTTTCTTAGTTATAGGATTCAGAAGGTCAGGAGAGTTCTTAAGAGTTAGATGAGAAACTTGATGGACTTCTACAGGGAGGGGAAAATGGCTTCCTCCTTTGCAGCAGACTCTTTGGCTTTAAACAGTCTGAAGTCCCCTTGTTAGTTTGCCTCAAGAAGTACAACATTCATGGGATAGCTTGCCAGGTAGAAGATGTGAATGTTTTCCATAGACCTTTTACATAAATGAGAAACATCATACTAAAAGATGTTTAGCAACCAGTCTTTAAACAACCTGCCTGAAACTTTTCAGCCTATCATTTTATGAAGTCCGAAGCAGAAGCTGATGCTAATTTTTTGAGCAGTATTCCTGTGTGATTTAAAGACTTTACAGGAATATTGTAAAGATAGAATTCATTTAGTTTCTACACTTAAATCAGCTCCATGTTTTCTGTTGGTACCATAGGAAATATGCTGTGGGGAGCATGGGTAGTATTAGTACTAATAATACACTCATAAGTTCTCTGAGTATTGGTGATTGAAAACTAAGAAGCAACTACTCTGAATTCTTCTTTTGATGAGATGCGTTTGTTAGCTGACAACATTCTCTTTAAGGGCTTCTTCACTGTTGGATCCCTCCCTCTCCTGTTTATAACGCAGGGCAGTGTTTTTATTTTTCCCTGTCTGAGAAGCACGGATAATCTGTTAAATGCTGACTTCTTTCCCCTGCTGTGTGTCTTCATGTAACAGTTTCTCACCCACGGATAATAAATTTGCTACATGCTCTGATGACGGCACTGTTAGAATCTGGGACTTTCTTCGTTGCCATGAGGAAAGAATTCTCCGAGGTACGTGTACTAACAGTACTGATTGGAATATTTAAATAGGGAAGGCATTTGTGGTTTAAATCATCACAATACCACAATACCAGCTTACATCTTCATTCAGTTGTTTTACACACACACCGCCTCAGTCAGGCTCTTTAAAGAAACCTGAACTCACTCTCTCTGGTTTACATTCATTTTTGTAGATTTTTACTACTAATATTATCTTTGAATTCTTTGAACTATAAATTAAATACAAGTGTTCCCCTTCTTGCCTCTCCTCCCAGTTACTTACTTATCTTTATGCATCTGTTAGGACTATATTCCTTGTCCCGTCTTGTACCCAGGATATCTTTCTCCAACCTGATGACACCATAATTTTATTTATGTAGCTCACGTTCTCCTGGCTGTCCTTTTGCAGTATGCATTAACTGAGGTCTCAATAGCTACACTTCTCAGTACTCGTGTTTCTGAAAGGAGGTGGTTTTCCAGTATACCACATTTGTACAATATGGCTCACTTGTAACTAAGATTTGGAGGGATTTTTTAATATACTTTTATTGATTTCATAATTATAAGCTAACATCTATGAATTACTCTGTCCTAGAAAAGAAATCCATATTTTCACTTGGATTAATTTGATTTTAGACTTCATAAGGGTAGAGCTTTTGAAATGCTGACAGTATGTGAACACCATTTATGTGAATTCAGTGGTGTTAGAGATAACTGTGTTTTATATACTCGGTACAAACATTGAAACAAGAACATTTACACTTTTAACTAAATCTCATTAGTTTATTATTAACCAGGAAGCTCGTTTTCTCAAGTGCTTAATTTGAATATATATTGATTTAACCAAGAGTATATTCTATTCAGTACTCTTGATTCCAGTATGCCATAATAGTAACATCTTCCTCTGACACATAACTGCAAGGTGGGAGAATAGGTGCTACAGACATTGGATATCAAGAAATTACTATTCAGAGATTTCTCTTTTTGTTCAAGAGTTGGTAGAGTTAAGTTGTCTTGGTTGACTTCTAAGTTTCTTACACCTTTTCAGAGCTTTATTTACAGCATATGTTATCAGTGCTTTCTGGACAAAAAGCTAAGTATTCTTGATATTTAACCCATATTTCAAGCCAGTATTTTTTTTAAATCACAGTTCTTTTAAGCATTCCTGACTCTGCACATCTTGTGTGGGTTTCATCCACAGTTATGTATTGTGATAGCTAGCATAAGGATATAGTGCCTGTCATTGAAGGGATGTACTCACAGTGAGGTTATAATACTGTACAGCTTCAGGAGTTCCCGTCATGGCTCAGTGGTTAACGAATCCGACTAAGAACCATGAGGTTGCGGGTTCGATCCCTGGCCTTGCTCAGTGGGTTAAGGATCCAGTGTTGCCGTGAGCTGTGGTGTAGGTTGCAGACGCGGCTTGGATCCCGTGTTGCTGTGGCTGTGGCGAAGGCCGGCAGCTACAGCTCCTGTTAGACCCCTAGCCTGGGAACCTCCATGTGCTGCGGTGTAGCTCTAGATAAGGCAAAAAGAAAAAAGAAATAATAATATTGTACAGCTTCAGAACTAGATGGAGTCTTTGAAATCATCTAGTCTGATTTTTTTTAAACAAATGAACACCATGACCCAGAGGGCCTAGTGACACTTTAAAGGTAAAGTAATCAGAGCCAGGACTAGCCAGGACAAGTTGTCACTTGATATCTAGCCAAATGCCACACTAATGTTGCATCTTTTCTCACTATTGGTAGAAGTCTTAGCTTTGAAAATCCTAAAAAATACAGAGGAAACCAAATGAATTCTAAAGTATCAAAACCATTAATTTTAGTAGTTCCCATTGTGGCTCAGTGGAAGTGAATCCAGCTAGTAACCATATGGTTGTGGGTTCCATCCCTGGCTTTTGTTCACTGGGTTAAGGATCTGGTGTTGCCATGAGCTGTGGTGTAGGTCTCAGACATGGCGCGGATCCCGGGTTGCTGTGGCTGTGGCATAGGCCTGCAGCTGCAGCTCCAATTCAGTCCCTAGCTTGGGAACCTTCATGTGCTGTGGGTGCAGCCCTAAAAAGCAAAAAAAAAAACAAAAAAAAACAAAAAAACAAACCACTATTAATTTTACAATGGCCTAGGACTATAATAACTGTGAGGTCTGGTATAAAACCCACTATGGATCTTGGATTAAGTAAAGAAGGAAATCTGCTGTATGATAGCATTTTCAGCCCTTAGTTCCAATTAGGTGTTGTTCAGTTGTTTTTAAGTAGTACTTAAGAACTTTTCTTCTGAAATTAGAATTTACATGAAATATTAATTAGCAGTTAAATATTTTCAGATTTGAGTCCAGGTAAATTTAGATAAAGTTAAGTGAATGCCGATTCATTACCTGTTCTTCATGTAGCTTAAAAGATACGCCAGTTTTGTGCCTGTATTAATAGAGTTGAGAGTTGAATTTTATATTTTGTATAAGTGTTCCTTTTTTTTACTATGGAAATCTCAAACATGCACAAAAGTATAATGAACCTACTTGTACTTTTAAGATCTATATTCTAGCTTATACATGTCTTTTATTTCTGTTAAACAGTATTCTGCTTGTTTTATAGTCATGATTATTTCCGAGTATATGAGATAAATACGAGTATAGTGAGGCAAGTTAATTATAGCACTCAAGTAGACGTGATAGTAGGTCTGGTGTAGTAGATGAGTTACTAGGTTATGATTTTTCCACTTTCTATCATTCCTCATTTTTCTATATTTTCTGAATTTTAGAGATGATTATAAAATAATGAAACCAATGTTGTTATAATTTTCCTATCCTTCACTTGGTGGGTTGGGGGATGATGGAACTCCAGTTGTCTTGAGGGATGATGTGAAATTCTTCAAATAAAATTTGAAATGAACTTAATTTAGTTCTATTTGTAGAAAGAAAATTGGATTACCAAGTTAAGCAAATAGGAATAGGACCTTCCAACTTCTAAAGTGTCAGTCGCCCTGTATGAAGGGGTACTGTTCATGTAGTCCCACAGGCTCTGTGGCATCAGGCAGGTAAGCATATTCCTACTACACATTAGTATTGTGCATCAGACTATCACTTGAGGTTAATTTGAGAAAATGCAAGGGGAATTCCTGTCGTGGCTCAGCGGATGAAAAACCCAACATAATATCCATGAGGATGTGGGTTCAATTCCTGACCTTGCTCAGTGGGTTAAAGATCTGGTATTGCGCTGAGCTGTGGTGTAGGTTGCAGATGTGGCTGGGATCCTGAGTTGCTGTAGCTGTGGCGTCAGGCAGTGTCTGCAGCTCCCATCAACCACCAGCCTGGGAACCTCCATAAGCCACGAGTGTGGCCCTAAAAAGACCAAAAAAAAAAAAAAAAAAGGAGGATCTGGTGTTGCTGCAAGCTGCAGCATAGGTTGCAGATGCAGTTCAGATACAGCGTTGCTCTAACTGTGGTGTAGGCTGGCAGCTGCAGGTCCAATTTGAACCCTAGCCTGGGAACTTCCATATTTCACAGATGGGGCTCTAAAAAGAAGAAAAAAGAGAAAATTCAAGAATATTTTGATTGAAGGGGATGTTTGTGGTCCTGCAATCCAACTCTGTATTTCCCAAAACCAGTCTTCTACTCACAAACAGTTTTAATAATACAGTATTCACTACCTCACATGAATCTCTTTTTCAATTTTAGGAAGCTCTAATTCTCAGAAAATTTATTGTATTAGAAATACTTGGGGAGTTCCCGTCGTGGCTCAGTGGTTAACGAATCTGACCAGGAACCATGAGGTTGAGGGTTCGATCCCTGGCCTTTCTGAGTGGGTTAAGGATCTGGCGTTGCCGTGAGCTGTGGTGTAGGTTGCAGACGTGGCTCGGATCCCACGTTGCTGTGGCGAAGGCCGGCAGCTATAGCCCCTGTTAGACCCCTAGGTTGGGAACATCCATATGCCGCCCTAGGTAAGGCAAACAAAAACAAAAACAAAAAACTTATCACTTGTTCTACATTCTGAAACATAAAAAAAATCAAGTTGGTACTCTCTTCTACATGGCAGCCCTTTAAGTATTTGAAGACAGCTCTCATGACTTAATGTAGTGTTTCAGCTGTGAGCTTACAGGATCTCTGTGTGTGGCAAAGGCCATGGTACGGTACTATTGGTTGCAGAGTTTATAGTGCTATTTACTGTCCTTACTGAGATTGTTCTTATGCTTTTTGGAAAAAGAATTTACACAAGAGAAAGTAATCAGTATTTTTAATGTTAAAATGAGCATTGATCTATTGTCATATATGCTATTTTGAGGTTGTGATATTCAGTCCATAGGTGGGAAAAGCAGGCACTTGTGAAATTCAATGTAATGCAGTATTTAGAAGTACCATATATATGTATATGTGTATGTGTGTGTGTATATATATATATATATATTCACCCATTACCAAAGCATATGCAAATCAGCATAATTTATATACATCCTTTTATAGTATGAATTATAGCACTCAGTTGATGGACTGGGATTAAAATAACATTTAAGTACCAGGAATACATGAGTCTAAACGAGCCTCTAGGTGTTTATGCATTTGACTTCAAGGGAAATGGAGCCATTAAGTTGCATTTATTTAATTAGTGGACATATATTCTATGCACGCTATCATGGGTAGAAGAAATTTTTTTTTTTTGTAATGAAGTATTATGACCTCTTTCCCTCATGCCTCTTAAAATTTAGTAGGGAAGTTAAGATGCTTGCACACACTTAAGATTTTGGGTAATAGGGGAGTAAAGTCATGATAGTATTAGAAGTGTTTTTTTTTTTTTTTTTTTTTTGCCTTTTAGGGCCGCACCCGTGGCATATGGAGGTCCCAGGCTAGGGGTCGAATCGGAGCTGCAGATGCCAGTACTCCTAGAAGTGTACTTTTATCAGTGTGAATTTAGAAAAAGATCACTTATGACTAATGCAGATATGGAGTCAGTAAGAATATTGAAGTAAATTTTAATGAGAAACATAATATATACTCTTTAAAAGAATCCAGTTTTGGAGTTCCCATTGTGGTGCAGCGGAAACGAATCTGACTAGGAATCATGAATTTGCAGGTTTGATCCCTGGCCTCACTCGGTGGATTAAGGATCCGGCATTGCCGTGGGCTGTGGTATAGGCCTCAGATGAGGCTTGAATTTGCTGTGGCATAGGCTGTGGCGTAGGCAGGCCAGCGGCTGTGGCTCCGATTAGACCCCTAGCCTGGGAACCTCCATATGCTGTGGGTGTGGCCCTAAAAAGACAAAAGACAACAACAACAAAAAAGAATCCAGTTTACCAGCTTTTAGCATACTTTAATTTTGTTTTGCCTTGTTGATTTTAACAACAGCAATAGCTGGAGTTCCTGCTGTGGCACAGTGGGTTAAGGACCTGGCATTGCCACAGCTGTGGCATAGGTTGCAGCTCTGGCTCGAATTCAGTCCCTGGCCAAGGACCTTCCATATGCTGCATGTGTGGCTGAAAAAAAAACAAACAAAAAAACAACAACAATAGCAATAGCTGACTTATTACAATTACTATGTATCAGATATGTTTTAAGTACTTCATTTAATCATACCAATAACACTGTGAGATAAATACTGTTTATTCCATATTTTACAAATTAGTAACCAAGGTACAAGAAAGTTAAGTAAACCTCTCCAAGATCATATAACTTGTAACAAGTGGGCCTCAGATTTGAGCCCACTCTTTCCAGAGTTCATATTCTTAACCATTAGATTAGACTGCCTGTTTATGTTTTAAAAATATCATCAGCATGGATGTGTTAATGTCTTCCAGAGCTGTGATGACAGAATTTTAGAGTTTTTTCTTGGGGGGGGGGTGGAGGAGAGAGGTGTGAGTAGAGAAAACTAATTTAGGTTTTCAAGTTAATTTTACCTTTCTTCTTTAAAACTCTCCATATAGGCTGTAGGTTTTCAATGTATGATGTATTAAACAACAAAAAAATTAAACCACACTGAACAGTTCAAAATGGAGATGTGATGTAAGGTATATACTAGGTTATATAAGTAAAAGATGGTCATAAGGAGTTATACTGAGACTTATGAGGTAAGATCTCTTTTTAGTTTTCAAATACAGCATTCATGGAGAGGAAGTGAACCCCTGAGTATGCACAGCTTAAGAAAGAGAATATTATTAGTGCTTTTGATAAGTTCTTGTGTATTCCTGTCTGATTGCGTTTGGCTGTGGTTCTTAATAAATGAGATAAACTCCTTTGGAAAGATCTTTTGGTTCAACAGTGTATTTTTGAGCAGTGTGAAGACATGTTTACAAGTCTGAGGTTCCAAAAATCTGATGCTTTTTATTGGAAGTAATTTTACTTATTTAAAGTAAAATTGTCAAACCATGAAGTTTATGGTTTAATGGTCCTAATTTATTTGTACAGTGATTTACAAAAC
This sequence comes from Catagonus wagneri, assembly GCA_004024745.2. Classification (NCBI taxonomy): domain Eukaryota; kingdom Metazoa; phylum Chordata; class Mammalia; order Artiodactyla; family Tayassuidae; genus Catagonus; species Catagonus wagneri. Next base: position 6,480,623 of record PVHT020000141.1, read on the forward strand.
ATTCCACAATATTATTTCTATTCCCCTCAAGACAAAACACCCAGCTTCCTTTAAATAGCATGTAGCAGATTAACTCCTTCCACTAATAGCATATTTTATTATTGAGGGAACCTCGGAGAGGAGTTCATGGCTCAGTGGTTAACAAATTCGAGTAGGAACCATGAGGGTACAGGTTCGATCCCTGGCCTTGCTCAGTGGGTTAAGGATCTGGTGTGGCTGTGAGCTGTGGTGTAGATCGCAGACGGGCTCGGATCCCGCGTTGCTGTGGCTGTGGCAAAGGCTGACACTACAGCTCCTGTTAGACCCCTAGTTTGGGAACCTCCATATGCCGCGGGTATGGCCCTAGATAAGGCCAAAAAAAAAAAAAGGAAAGAAAGAGAACTTAAGAGATACCTAATATAATCATCCGAACGATAATATAAACCCATTTATGTATGGACACCTGTTTCCTCTATCCATGGTTCTTTATTTTGAGGAAGTGTTTATTGAAGCCTTTTTTCCCATCTGCTCTTCTGAACAGACTGGATCATGGTAGGTTTTCCTGTGTAAATAATTATCTGGGTGTATCATGAGAGGGAAAAAGACTTAATATTTACTTTTAAAACACATTATTTGAAAAAATTAACTTAGTAGTATCCTGAAAATATTCATTTCATGTGGTCCATTCACATTTTTACAGGAATTGTTCTTAGATTTTTATGCTGGGCTTTGTTCTAACTCTGCACTTTCTTAAAATATTGCACATATGTGGCAAAAACTTGGGAATAGTTCTCAGCTTTCTTGGGATGCTAGACAGAGCTGCATACTGTTGCTGTCATGTTCAGTGTTTTAATTAAGTCAAGAGTAATTTACAGACTTTTTTTATGTATAAAGATTTCAGGGAGTTCCTGTCGTGGCTCACTGGTTGACGAATCCGACTAGGAACCATGAGGTTGCGGGTTCGATCCCTGGCCTTACTTAGTGGGTTAAGGAGCCAGCGTTGCCGTGAGCTGTGGTGTAGGTTGCAGACACGGCTCAGATCCCACGTTGCTGTGGCTGTGGTGAAGGCCGGCACCTACAGCTCTTGTTAGACCCCTAGCCTGGGAACCTCCATATGCCGCGGGTGCAGCCCTAGATAAGGCAAAAAGACCAAAAAAAAAAAGACTTCAGTTTTTTGACAGCACCAAATTAATATGACTCACTATCTAGGCGGTTTTCATTTTTGCATTTAGTAACAATTCTATAATTGCTTCAGTTTATTTTGAATGGGGCTTACATTTCTGTTTGCTGCTGAATTAGTTGCCATCTTTAGAGCTTCTCAACTAATCAGTTTTTTTTTTTTTGCTTTTTAGGGCCACATCTGTGGCATATGGAAGTTCCCAGGCTAGGGGTCAAATTGGAGCTGCATCTGCCAGCCTGGGCCACAGCCACAGCAATGCCAGATCATAGCTGTGTCTGTGACCTACACCATAGCTCATGGCAGCACCGGATCCTTAACTCACTGAGCAAGGCCAAGGATTGAACCTACATTCTCATGTATGCTAGTTGGGTTCATTACCGCTGAGCCACATTGGGAACTCCCTGGCTTTTAGTGGGTAGATCCTTTAGTAAAAGTATGTGATTGAAATATGTTATCTGAATTCCTGCTATGGTGCAGTGGGTTAAAAATCTGACTGCAGCAGAGTTTCTAAGAAGCACCTATAGTGCTGTGATTTCTTTAGTTATAAAGAAGCTAGAATGAGATTTTCTGTTTAGGGATTTCCTGTATAGCTAAGGATAGCAGGCTAAGGATTCCATGTTATCACTGCAGTAGCTCAGGTTGCTGCTGTGGTGCAAGTTCAGTCCCTGGTCCAGGAACTGCCATGTGCTGTGGGTGCAGCCAGACTGAAAAAGAATTTCTCCTAAAAGGAAGAAATGGTAGCTTCTCCATCATTTATCTTTTTTTTTTTTTTTTTTGTCTTTTTGGGGCTGTACCGCTGCATACAGATGTTCCCAGGCTAGGGGTCGAATTGGAGCTGTAGCTGCCGGCCTTCGCCACAGCCACAGCAACGTGGGATCCAAGCTGCATCTGCAACCTACACCACAGCAACACTGGCTCCTTAACCCACTGAGCAAGGCCAGGGATCAAACCCGCATCCTCACAAATACTAGGGGGTCCATTAACTGCTGAGCCATGACGAGAACTCATTTATCTTTTTTTTACAGATTGTCATAAAATGTCTTAAGTTTTTTCAAAATGCACTATAATGTTTCAAAATCAATCTTTTGAAAAGGTCCCTTTTCTGTTTTTCTCTCCCCTTGAATATAATTTAATATAGTTCTTTTTAAGAGAACTTTGCCTTCTTAGCATGGTTTTATTTTATTTTTTTAATTGTTAGCATGGTTTTAGAGTATCATATTACTTGGATTAGCCCAGTGAAATATTGTAAAAACAGTATTTTGAAAAATAACCTATTTGTGCTTTAACTTGACGTTTTTAAAAATTCTCAATGTGGCTATTTAATAGTTAATAGTTATTATTACTGTTTAATAGTCCTCAATGTGGCTCAGCGGTAACGAACCCAACTAGCATACATGAGATGTTTCTGTGGACCCCAAGGAAGGCCCAGTCACCTCTAGGTGCCTTTGATCAGTGGTATGTAGAGTTTCTCCATAACCCAGTGTACTACCTTATCACGGCCCTCCCCGGACTTGTGCATGCCCCTTTGTCTCTAGTTCTGAACGAGCAATGTGTGGAAAGCATGTGGAGATCCAGTTTAGTACATACAGCTTTTCTATTTTTTCCTTTTTAGAGCCGCACCTGTGGGATATGAAGGTTCCCAGGCTAAGGGTCCAATTGGAGCTATGGCTGCCAGCCTACACCACAGCCCCAGCAATGCCAGATCCGAGCTGCATCTGTGACCTACACCACAGCTCGTGGCAATGCCGGACCCACAACTTCATGATTCCTAATTGGATTCATTCCCACCGCGCCACGACAGGAACTCCTAGTGTATATAGCTTTAAAAGTGGCTAAGTTGTTGCTGCTTTTAGGCTATGTGTGGATTTTTTTTCTCCTTTTAAAATTATTTATTTAAAAATTAAACCTTGGTGTTCCCCTTGTGGCTCGAAGGTGATGAACCTGACTAGTATCCGTGAGGGTGTGGGTTTAATCCCTGGCTTCGCTCATTGGGTTGAGGATCTGGCATTGCTGTGAGCTGTGGTGTAGGTCGGCAGCTGTAACTCCGATTCGACCCCTAGCCTGGGAACTTCCTTATGCTGCAGATGTGGCCATATAAAGACCAAAAATAAACCAAACCTTGAGTATTCTCTTCACCTCGCATCACCATCTCCCTTTGCCTGTCAAAGGATGTGGGAATCCCCACTCAGAATTTCCAGGATTATTTTGTCAAAGGTGGAAATCATAAGTATTCTACCATGTTAAAACGATTTGGAAATACTAAGGGAAGGCAACTTGAATGCAGAACCAAAGAGCACAAAGGTGAGTCCAAGAAACTCCATACCTGGCATCTTAGTATTGGTTACAGAAACTTTTTATAATTAAAAATAATTTGTGATGCAGAGTCATCAAAGTTTAGAGTAATTGTTCGTAGTCTTGTAAAGGCTAATAATTGCTTTTCCTTTTTTCCCCTTTCTTTGTGTTTTGCTTTTAGGTCTGCACCCGCAGCATATGGAAGTTGCCAGATTAGGGGTCAAATGGGAGCTGCAGCTGCCAGTCTACACCATAGCCACAGCAATGCCAGATCTGAGCCACATCTGTAACCTACACCACAGCTCACAGCAATGCTGGATCTTTAATCCACTGAGTGAGGCCAGGGATCCAACCCACATCCTTATGGTTACTAGTCTGGTTGTGTAACCCGCTGAACCACAATGGGAAACCCAATAATTGCTTTTTCTCATAAATAGTTTTAACCTCTACTCTTCTGAAATGAACTTCATTGATAATATCCCCTACACAAAAACCTTGATATTTATTTATTTATTTATTTTTGTCTTTTTAGGACTGTACCCATGGCCTATGGAGGTTCCCAGGCTAGGGGTCGAATTGGAGCTGTAGCCACTGGCCTATGTTTTAGCCACAGCAGTGTCCAGGTCTGAGCCTTGTCTGTGACGTGTACCGCACAACTCATGGCAACGCCGGATCCTTAAGCCACTGAGTGAAGCTGGGGATTGAACCTGTGCCCTCATGGATACCAGTCAGATTTGTTTGCACTGAGCCACGGCGGGAACTCCACATAAAACTTTTTGAACAAATCAGCAGTGCACATGCAAATAGGCTCTGAGAAGAAAAATCTTAACAAAATCCTCATTAAGGGACATTATTATTGCTTTCACTGACAACCAGTAGTTTGGAATAAAGTATCCTAAAACAACCCTGTTTTTTTAGATTTACTGGAGGAGGTCAAGGAAATTGTAGCCAAGCAGTAGTTAATTTTTTTATACTAAACTATGGGTCATAGTAGAGGATCATGGCTTTATAGTTAGAAATTTATAGGTCATTCAAAACTGCCAGCAGAAATTCTCATCTAGAGAGAATATCTTATCAGGATTCAAGAATGTAGTGTGATATTAAACTTAATGAATAGAAACTTATGTAGGAGTTCCCATCATGGCTCAGCAGAGAGTAATCTGACTAGCATCCATGAGGACGCAGGTTCAGTTCCTGACCTTGCTCAGTGGGTTAAGGATCCAGTGTTGCCCTAAGCTGTGGTGTAGGTTGCAGATGTTGCTAAGATCCTGTGTTGCTGTGGCTGTGGTGTAGGCTGGTGACTACAGCTCTGATTCGACCCCTAGCCTGGGAACCTCCATATGCCACGGGTGCGGCCCTAAAAAAACAAAAACAAAACAAAACAAAAAAAACTTACATGTAGAGTTTTAAATGAAGACAAACATCAAGTCTTGTATTTAAGTTTTGTTTTTCACTTTTGTGGCCACATGTGTGGCATATGGAAGTTTCTGGGCCAGGGATTGAGCTGCAACTGTGACCTGCTCCTCATCTGTTTCAGTGCCAGATCAAACCCACACTGCCACAGAGACAATGCTGGATCTTTAACCCACTGCATGGCAGCTGGAACTTCTGCATTTAGGTTTTCAATCTCAGTTCTAGAGTTTATTAGACTGGTTATAATAGTTCATATTAAAACGACAATGCGTTTTTAGATAAGTGAAATTTTGATGTGTTATGACTTTCCCTATTTGCAAAAATGGATGTTTAGAATGACGGAGCTTAATTATTGAGGGGAGATTAGAATGTGATTAGATGAGGGGAGGCTTGAGGAAGACTAATGGGAAGTTTAGTATTCAGCGTGTGTAAGACTAAAGAGAAATTTTGTCATTTTCAGGTATTTAAAGGCTTTTGTTTAAAAGGACTGGGTGTATTGTATATAGGTCTTGAATATAGTGAATGGGGAGGAAATAGGACATTACATTTAGATGTAATTATGGAATTTTTTTTTTGCTGAAATTGTGCCATGTTTAGCTTTGCCAACTGTTGGAGATTATACAAGGCATTCCCTTTTCAGATGGATGGTTCTATTTGGTAGTAATTAACCTGGGTTAGGTTGTCTCTTAACGATAGGTTCATGTTTTTAGGGTATACCCAAAAGCCTGAATGTCAAGCATATGGATGCATTCATTATAAAGGGTTAAATGGATAGGCTATATCCCACAAGGAGATATTGCCACCTTCTATTCTAAAAGTATTTTTGGTGAGACAGTAGGTCATTTAATTTATTGTTTGAAGTAGTATTTGAAGCCTCAAGATCACCCGATCTTTTTTTTTTTTTTTGGTCCTTTTGTCATTTTAGGGCCGCACCCGCAGCATATGGAGGTTCCCAGGCTAGGGGTCTAATCGGAGCTGTGGCTGCCGGCCACAGCCACAGCCATAGCCACAGCAATGCCAGATCCGAGCTGCATCTGCAATCTACACCACAGCTCACGGCAATGCCGTATCCTTAACCCACTGAGCAAGGCCAGGGATCGAACCCGCAAACTTATGGTTCCTAGTCGGATTTGTTTCCACTGTACCACGACGGAAACTCCAAGATCACCTGATCTTTTAAAAGTATTTTAAAATATGTATTTGTACTTTTATGTTATATGCATGCATATGAAGTGTACAAATCTTGCGTGTATATAGTATGATGTGTTTTAAAAATTTGCACTCACGTAACCACCTCTTAGATCAAAATGCAAAATATTTTCAGCACTCTGAAGGTTGTTTCTTGCCTCTTTTCCACCTAAGCCTTTTATTAGGTAATTTAGACTTTCAAGGATATTTTCATTAAGTTATTTTTCTTTTCTTTCTACTGTTCTTTAAGTTTGTATTGTCATTTTTGTGATTTCTATCATCTCACTTCCCTTGTGTAGAGCTGTCTTAATTTCTTCTCCTTGATATGCTTCTGTACTCTTTTGAAAATAATATTCTATTTATTTATTTATTAGCTTAATTTACTAGTGTCCTGCTACTAAAAGCAACACAACAAAAGTTAAGTGTATAAAAAGATAATATGTATTATTACAAGGCTGTGGAATCTGGATGCCGGTCACAGTTTTAACTGTTAGCAGTCTTGTGATACTGGGGTGAATCACTTTACTGTGGGGATTAATAATGGTACTGACCTTACCAAGTTGCAAGAATTAAATGTTTGAATTCATGAGAAGCACTTAACTAAGTGCCATAAAGACTGTTCAGTGGATGCCAGCTATTATGTCATTTCCAAAGCTAAAAAGAGCCTCTTTCCCTCTTTAAGTTTAAAAATGATTGTTTCAGAAGTGTATTCTCCTTGTCTCATTTAGATGTTTTCCAGCCATTATCGTTAGTTGCTGCAGTAGTACAGGTTGAGGGGGGGATTTTGTTGTTTTTCTTTTTTGGCCATACCTGAGGCATATGGAATTTCCTGGGCCAAGAATGGAATCAGAGCTGCATCTGCAGTCTACACCATAGCTAGTTCCTTAATGCGCTGGGCCACAGTGGGAATTCCCAGTAGTATAGGTTTTTATTTATGGTTAGTCTATAAATATGACTACTTGTTTAAGCAGAGTTGTCATGATTTTATGATGTTTTTCAGATGTAAAAAAATCAACCCTTAGAATTTGCCTTTTTAAGATCGCATGTGTGGAGGTGTTCCCATTGTGACTCAGCAGGTTAACCCAACTAGTATCCATGAAAATGTGGATCTGATCCCTGGCCGCACTCAGTGGGTTAAGGATCTGGCGCTGCCTTTAGCTGTGGTTTAGGTTGCAGATGTGGCCTGGATCCTGCATTGCTGTAGATCTGCTGTAGGCTGGCAGCTGCAGCTCTGATTTGACCCCTAGCCTGGGAACTAATGTATGTCACAGGTGCGGCCCTAAAAAAAAAAAAAAAGATCGCCTGTGGAGACATTTAAAGATTCTATTTTAATTAATTTTTGTTTTTATTTATTTATTTATTTTTGTCTTTTTGCCTTTTTTTATCTAGAGCCGCACCCGCGGCATATGGAGGTTCCCAGGCTAGGGGTCTAACAGGAGCTGTAGCCGCCGGCCTTCGCCACAGCCAGAGCAACATGGGATCCGAGCCGCGTCTGCAACCTACAGCACAGCTCACGGCAACGCCAGATCCTTAACCCACTGAGCAAGGCCAGGGATCGAACCCGCAACTTCATGGTTCCTAGTCGGATTCATTAACCACTGAGCCACAGTGGGAACTCCTAATTAATTTTTAGATGAATCAAATATTTAATGATTCCTTATTGGTCAGCATGCTATGATTGTTTTGCTGATATATTCACAAGGCATGATGTCATCCCTTAAGTAGCAGTTTCAGCATTTCCTTAGTTCTTTCATTTCTTTAAATATGTTTTGTGAATTGGCCTGGTACCATTGTGAATGGGAGTGCTGAGTAACTGAAAACCAGTGGTCTTTACAGCTTGTCATACTGTGCCAACTGTTTAATTGGTGCCTGACTGCTTTATCAGGACAGCATTTATTTTCCTCCAGAGGAAGAACAGATTTTTTCCTATTGACTGAATTTGATCACAGTTTTAAACTTCTAACTCCATTTAGCAATAAAGTTGGGTGAGCTAGTGAAAGCTCTGGTTAAATGTCGTTTCTCTTTGTCGTCTTTGATGAGTAAAGTGTTCAGCAATAAGTTCGTCTTGGGGAAATTGTATCTCACATTTTTTTTTTTTTTGTCACAATAGACAAGAGTTAAATATATAAATCTAGTAACATCTCTTTGGGCCTCCTGATGATCAACCTTTGCTCCCGTCCCATTAAACTTCCCAGCTGATGGCAAACAGTCTGGGGTGAAGCCTGTTCTGTCTCAGAAGTCTTTCCTGGAGTTTGTTGCAGGGTGGTGGGAGCTAAATAAATCTTTATGTAGGATATAGCAGATATGGACCCAACTGATAAAGTGATTCTAAGCAAACAGGATGCTGTTAAGGAGAGATTAGTAGTTAAAGAGCATTGTAAGTTTAAAAATTTATTTTTCATTTTTAAAAGTTTTATTGAAGTATAGTTGATTTATAATGTGATAATTTCTGCTCTACAGCATAGCGATTCAGTTATACATATACACACATCCATTCTTTCTCAGATTCTTTTCTCATATAGATTATCACAGAATACTAGGTAGAGTTCCCTGGGTTATAGAGCAGGTCCCCACTGGCCAATCATTCCATATATCACAGTGTGCATATGCCAGTCCCAAACCTCAGGACATCCCCGCCCCCACACCTGTTGGGAACTATATGTTTGTTTTCAAAGTCTGTGACTCTGTTTCTGTTCTGCAAATAAGTTCATTTGTATCCTTTCTTTGAGATTCTGCATATAAGTGATAGCTGTATGATGTTTGCTATCCGACTCAAGAGCATTTTATGTTTGATGATTTCTGAATTTAAATCTTTTTTCTTTCTTGAGGTCATATATATAGCACAGCCCTCATTTGTAATGTTTTTTCTGTAGGCTCCAAATGTTCTGAAATATTTCAAAAGTTTGTTGTTATTAGCATTTTATTTTTTGTAATGGTCAAATCAGACCATTTAATTTAGTTTTCAGAGATTAATGGAAAGTATTCCATTTACATCTTTTTCAAGTGTGTTATCAGTGTAGTTTTTAAGGACATTTTTAGGTTTACACATTAAATATTTTAATGTGCCAAACAAATGTAAATTACCAAGGGACTTGTAAAAAAATGTTTATTTAAATAAAAATTCATGAGGATTTGTTAGACATTTTATTTGGTTTATTTAAATCTGGCAGAGAAATCATTAAATGTTACTGTAAAGCACTTTAGCTTTTTGTTTTTTGCTTTTTAGGGCCGCACCTGCGGCATATGGAGGGTCCCAGGCCAAGGGTCCAGCGGAGCTATAGCTGCCGTCCTACGCCACAGCCACAGCAATGCCAGATCCAAGCTGCGTCTGAGACCTGTACCACAGCTCACGGCAATGCCAGATCCTTAACCTACTGAGTGAGGCCAGGGATTGAACATGCAACCTCAAGATTCCTAGTCGGATTCGTTTCTGCTGTGCCATGACGGGAACTCCCGCTTTAGCTTTTTGAAATAACTTTTACATGTAGTTCTTTTCCTTCATATTTTGGACTTTAAAAAAAAAAGTCATCTGCTCTCCTTCCACAGTGAGGAAATAAGGTGATGCCATAGTTCTGATTTAGAAATTGAGTATTAGAGATTGACACTTCTGAGATGATAGGTATTTGACAACCTCAGTGTGGTAAGGAGAGTTTCAGTCCTGTAGGAGACATGCCAGTGATTGATGATTATAAAGGATACGACTTGATACTGTTATTGAGGTCCAGATTGTAAAGAGAGAGTAGTCAATATTGTGGTGCTTCCTTCAACATTATTTTATAATCATATTTAATTAAAAGTGCTAATACTCAGCAGACAATAAATTGCATTTATTAAAAAGAAATTAGATTTACAGAGGATTCAGTGGAAAGGTCAGCTTTCTTGGGTCCCTTCTTTTTCTTTTCTTTGGCCTCCCTGCAGCATGTGGAGTTGCCGGGCCAGGGATCAGATTTGAACCTCAGTTGTGACCTTTGCTGCAGCTACAGCAATGGCAGGTCCTTAAGCTACTGTGCCGGGCCGGGGATTAAACCTGTATCTCAGCGCTCCAGAGATGCAACTGATCCCACTGTACCACAGCAGGTGCTCCTTGGATTACCTCTAATATCCTGATAAAATGTTGGTGAAAGGGTATAAATCTACTATAAATTGTAACTTAATGAATATTTAACTCATTGTTCCCTAAAATCTATTACCTCATTTACCAGGTGGTCTCAGGAAGATCACAGACTTCCTTTTCCTGCTCAAGTTATACAGTCATTACAAGGTATAATACATACTGTTTTTGAACAAACTTGTTTTTGTTTGTTTTTTTGTTGTTGGCTTTTGCTTTTAGGGCCGCACCCATGGCATATAGAAGTTCCCAGGCTAGGGGTCAAATCAGAGCTACAGCTGCTGGCTTATGCCACACCACAGCAAAGCCAGATCTGAGCCATATCTGCGACCTACACCACAGCTCACGGCAACACCGGAACTTTAACCCACTGAGCGAGGTCAGGGATCGAACCTGTGTCCTCATCGATCTTAGCTGGGTTCGTTAACCTGTGCCACAATGGGAACTCCTAAATATTTTTTATTGATATATTGAAGTCATGGTTTTAAACTGCATTATGGCATCAGAAGATGAATTTAAATCATTGCTCCTTGTGCTTGTTGAATAACCAGGTTTTCATGATCCATAAAATGAGATATTGCCTGTCTAACAAGGAAAGTCAAATTGTAATATATGCAGTGCTTTGTGTGCTACACAGATAAAGGGTGGTCAGTGGTGGTGAAAATGTTTTTTCTTAGCCACAACCCCCACACAGTACAGGTTCCTAAGAAATGATGTGCCTTTGAAAACAGTGACTTTCATGCTTGGGATCTCAGACTGAAGCTCCAAACTTATATCTTCCGAGGCCAGCTCGGCCTCAAGAGGCACTTGGGGAACTGGCATATATTTATCCCATGTTCCAACCCCCAGAGGTGAAAATCTTCCAGTTTTATCTGGAAGGTAAGTAATGGGTGATTTATTTTCATATATTTTTTTGTTGTTTGGCCACGTCTGTAGCATGTGGAAGTTCCCGGGCTGGGAATCAAACCCAAGTCACTACAGCGACCTCAGCCACTGTACTGCTGACAATGCTGGATCCTTAACCTACTGTGCCACAAGGGAACTCTAGATTTTTTTTTTTAAGCTGACTTTATACTTGACAGATAAGGTGTTTTCTGTTTTTCTTTGGGCCAGAGAATGGCTTCTTTTTGGTTATTATTTCCCTCCGTTTCTTCAAGGTTTCTAGTTTTTAACCTTTGCATTAAACAGAGTTATGAATAGCTTAAAAATTTTTTTTAACAAAATGCTTATTTTAGTGTTTGTAGTAGCTTTGTTTATGTTGTAGACATTTGTTCTAAGTTGGCATTCTCAGTTTTTCTACCTCTGGATGTAATTAATTCTTACAGAAATAACATTCAGCTGCAAAGTGGGAGGTGTTTTTTTTTCATATTAAAACAAATTTTTGTGGGGGGAGTTCCATTGTGGTTCAATGGAAAGGAACCTGACTAGTATCCGTGAGGTTGGGGGTTTGATCCCTGGCCTTGCCCAGTGGGTTAAGGATTTGATGTTGCTGCCAGCTGCAGTGTAGGTTGCAAACGCAGCTGGGATCTGGTGTTGCTATGGCTGTTGTGTAAGTTGGCAGCTGCAGCTCTAATTTGATCCCTAGCCTGGGAACTTTATATATATATATATATATGCTTTATATATATATATATATATGCTGCAGGTGCAGACCTAAAGAAAAAAAATTTTTTTCAGTGAAAAAGTACATATGAAAATCTTCATTTTCTTCTCATAGTTAACTTATTATCCAGATTTTCCAGTAGTTATGGTGAGCAGTACTTTTTTTTTTTTTTTGGTCTTTTCTAGGGCCGCACCCGCGGCATATGGAGGTTCCCAGGCTAGGGCTCTAACAGGAGCTGTAGCTGCCACAGCCACAGCAACGCGTGATCCGAGCCACGTCTGCAACCTACACCACAGCTCACGGCAACGCCGGATCCTTAACCCACTGAGCGAGGCCAGGGATCGAACCCGCGACCTCACGGTTGTTCCTAATTGGATTCGTTAACCACTGAACCACAACAGGAACTCCTGAGCAGTACTTTTTTTTTTAAGTTTTTTTTTCTACCTTTTCTCTGTGTACCTTTGACTTTATTATTGCTGAATAATTTCCTGCAGTTCTTGTTTTAAAATACTTCTGAATCTGAATGTAGCCTGGATACATGAACATGCCTGAACTCCTCTTTGTCCTAATCATCTTGGCTGTGTAAGCTTCTCCTATGCCTTTACAGTTCTCAGTGTGATTGAAGATAATGCTTTTTACTTTATCTGAATTCTTCAACACATACTAGCATAGTCTTGACGCTGAAAGCAAAATGGAAGTAATATTGTACCAAAGTCATCCAAAGCCTCCCTCCCTATTTATTATGAGATGTGTATTAAGAAGCCATGGTAATTAGCTTAATTTAACAACAGGTAGGACTTCAAGTTATTTTGTAACCCTAGAACACTTAGTCTGTTTTCATTCTACCTTTAATATTCACAGGTATCAGTACCTCCTGTCAGAGACCACCAGGAACACACCAGTAGTTTAACAAGTTGGATTTATTACTTGTTGCAGCAGAGCACACAGACCATGGGGAACCATGAGGTATCTCAGTAAGCGGGTGTTATTAGCATTGCATCATAGGATTTGGATTTGGGGTAAACCGGGTGAGGGTTCAAAAAAGCGAGGTCTGTCGTTCTTAGCATAAGAGAGATGTTTGGTCTGTGGGTTGTGCAGGACCTTATTTTTGTTTCTTCTCATCATGGTCTTAGACTTAATTTGATAAAGATGTTTAGTGAGATTGTCCAGCAGGAGAACAAAATAGTTCAACTGTAATTGTCAGATCAGTTTGTAGTAACATTGAAGCTTAGCTGTGAGCATCAGATTAGTTCTCAGAGATCAGGAACTGCTTTTTTCCTCCCTCTTTAAGAGCGTTTAAGTACTGGAGTTCTCATCCTGGCTCAGCAGTAACGAAGCCTACTAGTGTCCACGAGGCACGGGTTTGATACCTGGCCTTGCTCAGTAGGTTGAAAATCCAGCATTGCCGTGAGCTGTGGTATAGGTCATAGATGTGGCTTGGATCTCACAGCATTGTTGTGCCTCTGGTGCAGGCCAGCAGCTGCAGCTCAGATTCGACCCCTAGCCTGGGAACTTCCATATGCTGTGGGTTTGGCCCTAAAAAGTAAACAGGAGTGCCCGTCGTGGTGCAGCGAAAATGAATCTGACTGGGAACCATGGGGTTTCGGGTTCGATCCCTGGCCTTGCTTAGTGGGTTAAGGATCTCGCGTTCTGGTGAGCTGTGGTGTAGGTCACAGATGCGGCTCAGATCTGATGTTGCTGTGGCTGTGGTGTAGGCCATCAGCTGTAGCTCCCACTGGACCCCTAGCCTGGGAACCTCCATATGCCTTGGGTGTGGCCCTAAAAAGCAAACAAAACAAAACAAAACAAAAGGCAAACAAACAAAAAAGCATTTAAGTTCAACTGGCCTCCCTGTGTAGGGACCAGCTGGGGGAGATTAAGATTTAATAGCAGTGATTTATTGGGTCTGTTTCTGGAATGAGCTACAATGATAGTGACATGTATATTTTGATGAAACAACAGTTGTGAAGCATGCCAGTTTTCAGTTATCTAGAAGTAGTTAAGGGTTTTCCCCACTTCCTCAAAGTAGGACACAGCTGGCTAACAGATGCACAAAATAAAGCACAGATGCTTGATAACTGAAATATTGAGTGTAGTTCCCTGGGAAGGAGATTGGTGGCACCACTCTTGTTGCTCTTGGTGTCTCCTGCCTGTGTAATGACTTTGCATGTAAAAACACATGCTTTTTGGCCCTGCCCCCGTGTTAGCAAGAAAGGCATACCTTGTTTTTTACTTTGTTTTTATTACACTTTGAAATAGTGTGCTTTTTACAAGTTGAAGGTTTGTGGCATCCCCGTGTCAATCAGGCCTATCAGCGTCATTTTCCAAGAGCATTATTTTTAAGACTTTTTTTAGATATACTGATATTGCACACTAACAGACTACAGTATGTGTAAACATAACTTAGACACTGGAAACAAAAATTTGTATGAATCTCTTTGTTGCAGTATTTGCTTTCCCATGGTGGTTTGGAACCAAACCCACAATATCTTGGAGGTATGCCTGTACTAATGTGGGTCTTTCCTAAAAGTGAAGTGGCATAAAGCAAACTTTGGAAAGGAAGAGGATACATATAGTGGATGAAAACATGTCCTCTTTAAGTAATATCATGAGTGAATTTTCCTGCATTAATCTCTGGGGATTCTAAGATTTACTCCACTAAATTTAGTGTCCAGGGTTAATTTTTATACTTCACGAGTTTTTTCTTTATATCTGACAAGTGTTAGCTGTTACTTTTCTGTATTGTCTGTGTTCATATATAGCAGTACACATCAAAGTAATTTTAAAGTTTTTTAAGACTTAAAAACACTGTTAAAAACCTTGCAGTTAAAAATTATAATAATTGTAAAATTCTTCAGGAACTCTCAGGTTGACTTAAAAAATAAAAAGGGCTGTGTTTCAAAACTACTCTCTAGTTTAATCGTATACATCAAAGGTCACTGAGGAGTTCCCGTCGTGGCTCAGTGGTTAACGAATCTGACTAGGAACCATGAGGTTGTGGGTTCGATCCCTGGCCTTGCCCAGTGGGTTAATGATCTGGTGTTGCTGTGTGGTGTAGGTTGCAGACGCGGCTCGGATCCCGCGTTGCTGTGGCTGTGGTGAAGGCCGGCAGCTACAGCTCCTGTTAGACCCTTAGCCTGGGAACCTCCATATGCTGCGGGTGCGGCCCTAGATAAGGCAAAAAGACCAAAAAAAAAAAAGTCACTGAAAAGATATTTAAATTTATTCATTTATTCAAATAATTGCTGTGTGTTGTGTGCCAGGCTAGATGCCAGGCCCTCGGTGTGGAGGAAGGAGTCATAGTCTTTCCTGTCCCCATGAGCAATACAAGTGCTAATTGGAGATTTTTGGTTTCAAGGCACCATTTTTCATGGTATCCTAATTTTATATATATTCTAAAGTAAGCACTGTTCTATTATAGTACATAGAAAAATATCCCTATGATTAATGAGGTAGTTCTTACAGTTTTTGTGACTTTAAAAGTGGTGACTTTTTGAGTTCTCAACATGACTCAGTGGTTAACGAATCCGACTAGGAACGATGAGGTACAAGTTTTATCCCTGGCCTTGAGCTGCTCAGTGGGTTAAGGATCCGGTGTTGCCAGGAGCTATGGTTTAGGTTGCAGGTGTGGCTAGGATCCCGCGTTGCTGTGACTGTGGCATAGGCCAGTGGCTACAGGTCTGTTTAGATCCCTAGCCCGGGAACCTCCATATGCTGCAAGTGTGGCCCTAGAAAAGGCAAAAAGATAAAATAAATAAATAAATAAATAAATAAATAGTGGTAACTTTTTAGAACTCAGATATTTAGGGAGCATCTGCTCATGTCAGTCTGGAGATAATCTTTTTAAAATGTAGGTACATTCAGAACAAAAGTTGTCTCCTAGGAAACTGCAAGATAATCTTCTGTTTTATCTTCACCTTGAGTAATAAACTAAGAATATTCTCCTTAATACTGAGTCTTTTTATCATTTAGTAAAAACTGATTAAGTTGTAAAACTAGAAAAGTTAGGTTTGTAATTAAGACTTGACTGTGGCACTTAATAAAAGTCTGGAGCACATTTGGGTAGTGTTGCATGGTTAGAGAATTCAAAATGTCTAGCTCCATTAGACAAGCAAGACACATTATAGGCAAACCAGTCTCATTATGTGGTACCACTAATTTTGCCATTGGTTTATAGAATTTTCCTTTAGAAATAAAGAGTATAATCACATTTTGTTTTTGAAATCTTCATGATAGCTTTGAATGTTTATGAAAACCTCAGAAACCTCTAAGAAAGCGTTTAGATTGTAAAACTTTTGACATCTTGATGCTTTCAGTAGCATTAGAATATGGTTGATTTGAACCAAACTAAGGATGGTAATTTTTCAGAGTAAGGTTTTTTTCTTAAAGATCACTCAGCACAGAAAGATGTGTTCATTTGAAGTTTTAAAAACACCCTCAAATGTTATTGAAATCTAAATAATAGTTCATTACAGGACTATTATTTAGATTTTATTTAATAAGTACAGTGCATATTTTTGCATTGGAAAAGGTATTCTAGAGTTAACACAGATTTCAGGATTTGTGGGAAACTTACTGTGCTGCTATTTTTATCTGTGTCTGAATTACATGTAGGTGCCAGAATACATCCTCATACGATTTAGGCACAAAGGTTTGTGGCATATTCTCGTGAAGTATCCAGATAAGGTTTTGTATTTTAAAATTAAAATTTATTTGGGCAGCAATCTGCTTTCATGATCCCCACAAAATTTGCTCTTCTATATTTATTATAACTGGGTAGGTTTGCATTTGTGTTTTCTTTATAACTGTCTACTTACCAGAAGGTTTGATGTAGAATGGTACCAGTTTGCTATGTCTTTTCATAGTCACCAATGAGTGCAAGTCTATTTGTAACGTGTCATTTTTTTCTATTACATTTTTTTTTGTGCATTGTTACCTGTAACAATAGGAGAAATAGTGTAATTGCTGTTTACAGTGGTTAAGTGACACGGAAGAAGTAATTAATGGTATCAAACCTCTTCTCCAACTGCTCCAAAATTCTGGTTACAGTCATAGTTTCTTGCTGGGGCAGTCTTTCCTCAGGGATATTTTCGGCTGGGATACTCATCTGAGAGCAGTAGATCTAACTTTGAATCCAGGCTCTGCTACTGGGCAAGTCAGTCTCAGTAGGCGTGTCCTCCCTCCTCTGTAAAGTGTGGATGATGATACCTACCTCACAGGGTTGTTGTGAGGGTCCCAGAAGTACACAGAAGAAAGCACATCTCACGTTGGCAGACACGAAGTAAGTGTTTGTTGCTTAAATCATATGTGTGCAAAGGAAGATGCAGAAATCATGGAGGGTGTAAAGAAGGTAATTTGAGTTAGAGGGAGTTGAAATTGATTAGGAAAGGTATTATAAAGGGTTTATTTAAGAGGAGATTACTAGATCAAGAATTGGGATGGATTATCATATATGATTATCTATTTCAGTAGTGACTTTGAGGTTTAGAAGTGTCATTGATAAAATTATTGTTTTGTAAGCCACATTTAAATAAATAACATTGAAATGGAACTATGACTTATTTTTTTAAAGCTTTATTTATATAAGTCCTCATACTTTATTTCCACTGTCATCTCTGAACCACGGCATTACTTTAGGCAGTAATTCACTCCTACCATCCCATGCACTGTCCCCAAAGTTCCGTTCTTTTCCCTTTTTGGTTGCTCGCTTGTTTGGTTTTTGAACAGATGATATATTTAAATCTTTCCTGAGAACTGCTAGCTGCTTTTGAGTTCTAGTTAGGCAAATTCATATTTGGTGAATATAAGATATGCTGAGCTATTCTATAGATATAATAGAATATTCTTTCTATTACTACTTTTTACTAGGTTTTTAATATCTTGAAAATTATAAAGGCCAAAAATTAATACATCCTTGTGGCGTGAGTTATTTGGGCATTTTTAATAGGCATTTTAATTTAGATCAAAATCACATACTACATTTTTAGAGATATTTATGTAATTAGCATTGTATCATATGTCCTTAGTTACTCTACTTTGGTCTTTGATTTTTCTCCGTTTATTATTGCCTTTTCTAAAAATGCATAGTAAAAGAAAAATCATTCTTAAAGCACAATTAAGTTTGAGATGGCTTCACTCTGCCACATTACTTTGATTTTGTGTTCAGTGTGATAGCTGAAGATGAGAATTAAAGACCAGAAACTGAGAACTTCAAGGTCCCCTACACCCCAGCGTCAACACTGGTCCTACAGAGCATAGGTAGGCAGTGTTGCTGCAGATACCTGGCTAACCAGCATTTTCTCTCAGGGAAACACTGATGGCACAACTCAGTGTGGTTGACTGGCAAAGAAATGTATACACTGTGGTCATATGTATACATGAGTGTGTTTAGAATACAACTGTGAGACTGAAGTCCACTACCAGTATGTATCTTTTCAGAAGCGTTCTCCCTAGTTAAGTGGGTTTACATTGATCTGTCCATATCTTGTTCTGTCACCAGAAAGATGACGGATAATGAATAAACACACAGGCTGACTTCATAACAATCACTGACCTATATATGTGTGGATTATCACTTGCAACCTTGGCTTTATTAGTAGCACCATTCCTTAACCAGCCAACCTGAAGACCACATGCAGTTTTTCCATCAGTCGTGCATGGCGACAAGTATATTCTGTGTATCACGTGGAAATGAGATTTGGAGAGAACTGTAATTGACTGGATTCACACATTCCACTATGTGCTATATGAAAAGCTGAGATCCTAATTCACCAGTGTTGGGGAATGGAGAGGGTGGAAAGGTAAGGAAAGAATTGGGTGGGATTAATGTTGAAGTTGTTTTATTGGGAATTTACTACCTTTTATAAAGGTAATAAACATTCATAAAAAGTTCAAAAACTTAGAAGTAAAAGTCAGTATCTTCCCCCTCTGTTTCCAATCCCACATTCAGAGGTTATCACTATCCCGTTAAAAGTTTGATGTGGATGTTTCCACAACTCTTACGCATATACAAAAAGATACTAAGAAAAAAACCTGAAATGGGATTATACTGCATATACTCTTGCTACTTGCTTTTCCCACGACACAGTATATCACAATCATCTATCTTTCCGTGTCATTACTGCTACAGTCTTCTTTTTAGGTAACTGCTTTATAACATTTCATAGCATGTATCTTGCCATAGCTTATCTTACCATTCTCATTGGTAGACATTTAGGGTTTGCAATGCTAACAATAAACTCGATGGATAAAAGAGACTGAACATTAAACCTTTGGAAGATACTTGTGAGTTGTCCTCAATATCCTGGAGTCATTAGTGATAAAGCTTAAGAATATTGTTGTGGTTCAGCCAAAAATTCTAATAATAATGTAGGATTAATATTTTAGGAAGTTTCTGTCATTTAAAATTTTCAACTTCTTTTAAAAATTCGTAAATAATATGTACCCATGGTAAAAAATCTCTTCTCCAGCACCATAGGGGGCATGGAAGTTGGATAATCTTTTTAAACTTGTTTTATTTATTCCTGTGGTTACCATTAGAATTTTAAATAATATATTTCTCAACATATATGACATAGTGTCTCTTTACTTCCTGTAGGGAAAAATGAGGAATTTCAAGTACTTATATCACCAGCCATGTCTTCTACCTCCTGGGCTTTGCTATGATTGGAGTTGTTCTGATAGTTTCCCTTACAGCTTTAAATGTTTTTGGTTCTTTATTTTGGGAGGGCCACCAACTTTAGGCAACACTCCTTGACTCGCCATTATGTTAAATAGGGAAATCTATGCCCTTCAGTGTCTTTTTACTTTTCTCCTTTATCTCTAAAATAAACACTGCCAAGGAGTTTCCTTGTGGCGCGGTAGGTTAAGGATCTGGTATTGTCACTGCAGTGGCTTGGGTTGCTGTGGCCCAGGTTAGATCCCTGGCCCAGGAACTTCTACATGCCATGGTTATGGTCGAAAAAATAAATAAACACTGCCAAAGAATTTAACCACTTAAAATTCTAAAAAATTGAAACCTTTAAGTAGAATTGTGACTATGAATGATCCTGTAGATCTCATAAACAAGTAGTCTAAGCAGGTTTATAATAAAGCCTGTTTCACTTAAAATAATGTCAAGATCAAGTGAATTTCAGTTTTCTTAAATCAATTGTCTTGTGAACTTGACAGTAATGTCACACTTTAGTTTGCTTTAGTTTTTCTTGTAATTTCTAATTTCTCTTTTTTCTTAGTGGCACTAAAAGCCTTTGTTATAGCATTTTTACATTTTAGTTTTTCTAACTTCCTACTCTAATTTGGACTAATTGTCTTCTGTGCCTGTGACTGCAGTCATACTGGCATTTCTTTGCCTTTCCTTCTTAAGTCCACTCTCTTTTTTAAAAATTTAGTTTAAAATTATTTGCCCGCTCCCCACCCCCCCCAAACAGTGCTTGAGAGGTAAACTTCAAAATTCTTATGTCTGGAGAGGCCTGTAATTTGCCATCTTACTTGACTTGTAGTTTGGGTTTTGAATTCTAGGTTTGACATCCTTTTCTTTTCAGAACTTTGAAGGCTTCCACTGTTCTCTGTCAGTTCTGATGAGAAAGTCAGATGCTGTTCTGGTTCTCATTATTCTGTATGTAACTTGGTTTTCCTTCTGAGTGTTTTTATTTATTTAGGCCATACTTGTGGCATGCAGAAGTTCCCCGAGCCAGGGATCCAACCTGTGCCACAGTGGCGACAATATGGAATCCTTAACTGCAACCCCTAAGTCATCAGGGAACTCCTCGAATTTACTTATTTTCTTTCCTTTTAGGGCTGCACTTGCCGCATATGGAAGTTCCTGGACCAGGGGTCAAATAGGAGCTGCAGCCACAGCCATCACGATGTGAGATCCAAGCCTCATCTGTGACCTACGCCAAACCTTGCAGCAATGCTGGATCCTAAAACAAGACTAGGGATTGAACCCACATCCTCACGGATTCTGGTTGGGTTCTTAACCCACTGAGCCACAGCAGGAACTCACTTTGAATATTGTTTAAATGATCTCTTTTCTCTCTGGACTTTTTCTTTTCCTTTTTTAACTGTGGATATAGGTGCATTTTATTTTATTTATTTTTTCCTTTCTTTTTCTTATAGGTGCCTTTTAAACTTAATCTTTATTAGCTCACTTTGGTCTGCAACCTCAAATCTTTGTTCAGTTCAAAGGATTTTTCTTTCTTCGATTATTCTTTCTCATTGTCTCTGCTTGTCTATGGCACTCGATATTGGGCCTCTTGGAGCTATCTGCCTTGTATTTTTCTTTCATATTTTCTATTTCTGTCCTTTTCTCCAAGTATTGGGAGATTTCTTTTGTTTTAGCTTCCAGAATGCGATCTTCAACCCTGCCAATCTGTTATTCATCCCTTCTGATGAAAGTTTTATTTTATCCACTGCATGTTTAATTTCCAAGACCGAGTGGTTCTCTGGTATTTTCATTTGTCATAGTGGCCTATTTTGTTGTTTATTTGAAATGCATATATCCTTGAAACATCTGGCATAGCAATTGAGGTGTGTGTGTATGTGTGTTTGATTTGGTTGGGTCTGCTGTTCCTGCTTGTTTGCCTAGGATCACTTAATCTGTTTCTTTTTCCTGGTCTTTCTCTTTCTTTCTGCTTGATTTCTCAGATGTCCAGTCCTTGGTTAGCCAAATATTTGAATGAAGATTTCTGTTAATATAAGAAACTATTTTTAGTTTCTTTTGCAGTTGGGTAAGTCCACTTGCCCAAAAAACTCACCTGCTCAGTAGTAGACCTCACTGTGGACTGTGTGTGTGTGTTTAGTGAGCCGGATGGGGAAGGAGGGTCTTATAGTAAACAGGCAACTGCCACAATTGCCAGAGTAAGCGTGTTGTATTCTGAGACGGAGGGTTCAGTTTATCACTCTTGGGAGGATAGAACTGCCTTTCCTTCTCCCCTCTACCCCTCCCTTTTCCTCCCTCCCTCCTATCAATCTTCCCTCTCTCTCTTTCTTCCTTCTTTCTCTCCTTTCTCCTTTCCCTCCTGCAGGGTCATAGTGGGTTATTGACATAAGCTTTGTATTGCTTTCCCCTCCAGCCTTAAGTCCTATTCTGGGATTTCTTCCCAGACTTACTTTTGCTGTGTTTAGAAAGCCTTTGTCTGGCTTTAGCTGAGGGCAGCTCTTCGATATAAATGGCAAGTCAGGAGGAGAGGCCTGGACAAGTTGCTGTATGGAGAGTTCTGTAATTACCCTCGTTACAACGTCACAGCCTTTGTCACTGAGCTGTCATGGAGCCTAGAGTCTTTTTAAGGCCACAGCAGCCCTTTGTGAATTTTTTTTTGTCTTTTTGCCTTATCTAGGGCCGCACACACGGCATATTGGAGGTTCCCAGGCTAGGGGTCTAACAGGAGCTGTAGCTGCCGGCCTACACCACAGCCACAGCAACGTGGGATCCGAGCTGCGTCTGTGACCTACACCACAGCTCACGGCAATGCCGGATCCTTAACCCGCTGAGCAAGGGCAGGGATCGAACCCACAACCTCATGGCTCCTAGTCGGATTCGTTAACCACTGAGCCACAATGGGAACTCTGACCTTTGTGAATTTTTATTTTTCTCTGCTATGGTTTATTCATCACAGAGCCCATCGATTTTGGAGAGTGCCCACATTTAGATTGAAGTTTTTTGAAATTTTCATAAAATTTATGGTCACTAACAATCTTGGGAAATAAGTGCATCCACTGTAAATCTTTGAAAGTAATTCAGGAAGGGGCTTACATACCTAATTTCACTTAGTGAAATCATGACTTGTTCTAAGAGTCAGTTCCTTCTTCACGTTAGTGACCTTGAAACAGTTTCCCTTACATCCCTGTTGGTATCTTCCCATTTCTTTCATTTCTTTAGAAATTATGTTTTTAAGTTTTTAATCATGTATTTGTAGCTTAAGGTAATCCATGACATTTAGGATTTAGAGATAAGTGATCAATTAAAATAACTGTAAGACACTTGAGTTAAACCTAGTATTTTTCCTGTAGATTTTTTTTCCTAGAAATAAGTTAATATTCTTTAAAAATAGAAAAATGTAGAGGGAATTTTCATTTATTAATAAACAGAAAGGAAAATGGTTAATATCACCTCAGGATTAGAAACTGCATTTTAGTGTAGTGGAATCTATAGTATTATCTGTCATCAGAAGTCTTATCTGTCTTTCTTTGTTACTTAGAGCATAGTCAGAATAATACAGTAAATGCAATGATGGCCCCTGAAGGTTTTCCAGTTCTGAGACATAAAAGGCATTAGATCAAGTCTAATACGTAGGTTGGGAGTTGGTCATTAGAACTCACTGTTTTTTCCCTCAGGGGTCATTTGAAGACTGAAACTTAGCAAAGTCTTAAGAAATCTTGCTTTTGGGAGTTCCTGTCGTGGTGCAGTGGAAATCAGTTCGACTAGGAACGATGAGGTTGCGGGTTTGATCCTGGCCTTGCTCGGTAGGTTAAGGATCTGGCGTTGCTGTGAACTGTGGTGTAGGTTTCAGATGCAGCTCAGATCCTGTGTGGCTGTGGCTATGGCGTAGGCTGGCAGCTACAGCTCTGATTTGACCCCTAGCCTGGGAATCTGCATACACCACAGGTGCGGCCCTAAAAAAGCAAAAAAAAAAAAAGATCATTTTTAGAAGTATTTCCACATCAAGCCATTTTCTGCTTTCCCGTACTCTGTTCTTGGTGGTGGTAGCTCTTGCTGAGTAACTAACTCTACATGGAAATATCTTTCCTTCTGGTGAACTCTCTCAGGGCAGAGTTGGATCAAAATAAGAGCCTTTTTTTTTTAATTTGATTACTCAAAATGTGTGCTAGGCATGATGCTAAGTGCTAATTGAACAACCCAATAATTGAGTAATCCATCTTACACATGAAAATATTAAGGCTTTGCAAGGGTTAAGTAAATTATGTAAGGCCATAACTGGTAAATGATGTCAGAATTTTAAACAGATAAAGTTTACTCCTTTTTTTTTTTTTTTTTTTTTTTTTTTACTATTAACCATTGTATAGCACAGGAGCACTGAATATAAAACCTATATATGAATTAAATTATGCTTACCATACCCTTTCCTTGATTCCAAATAAAACTGTTCTGACCCTGTACCCATGTGCCTATTGGACAAAGCTCATTTTATCTCTTGGCTATTCTGCCAGAGATAGGAAGGTATAGTAGATTATATGTAGAGATGAGAATTGTGATTCACTCTTTTTTTTTTTTTCTAATGGCCTCATCCACAGCATACGGAAAGTCCCTGGACCAGGGATTGAACTCATGCCTCCACAGTAGCCTGAGCCACTGCAGTAAGATTCTTAACCTACTGTGCCACAGCGAGAATTCCATAATTCACTTCTGACGTTGCTCAGAAAGGAGGGCAAAATAAAACACTGATCTGTTTTCCGTAAGAACACGATTTTATTTATTTATTTTTTTCTATGGCCACATCCATGGCATATGGAAGTTTCTGGGCCAGGGATCGCATCTGAGTCACAGCAGTGAGGATGCCAGATTCTTAACCCACTGCTCCACAGTGAAAACTCCCAGTTTGAGTTTTTAATATAATGTGTGTGTAGACGTGTGTTTTGCTCTCTTAGCTTTCTATCACACATTCATTCCTTCAACAAAGTAAAAGAAGATGGCAGATTTTAAACACCTCCATGAGGAAACAGTGGTATTCTTTATAATATGTTAAGTTTAATTTAAGCTTGTTTGGATTTTCACATTTTCTAATAAGCATTACTTGGTTTCCATATTTATAGAATAGTCTTTTTTTTTGTTTTTTCTTTCTGAGATCTATGGACAAAATTTTGAAGATTTGTTGTGTGTCTTCATTTCATTTATAATGGCCGTGGCTGGATCCAGAATTCTAGATTCAGAATTTTGCCAGCACTGTCAAGATTTTTGTTCCACTGTTCTTGCAACTAGTGTTTTGATGAGAAGTTGTATAGTAGCTGTGGATTGTCCCGCAATTGGGATTTATCTGATATTTTTGTCATGCTTGGTTTTGGTTTTATGGGATTTGGGGAGGATGATCAGAGTTAAAGTGCCATTTTTATCACATCTGAGTATACATCAGAGGTGTATACTCTCAACATGATTTGATGTTGACCTTGATCACTAGGTTGAAGCAGTGTTTGTAAGAGTTTTCCAATGTAAGGCTGCTCTTTTTTCCCCCTCTCTACACTGTTGAAGATTTGGTGAAGCCCACACTTAAGGGGGTGGGAACTATACTCCCATAATTCCATGGGAATTATATCCACAAACCTGTTATTTTGGAATTTTTCATGTACTAGAAACTCAGCTCCTTTCCTCCTCTTATTTATTTATTTATTTATTTATGGACTAATGGATATTTATTTTATTGGAATATGTTTTCACTATTCTGGAAACTAGGTAATATAACCAGCTACTAGTTGAGGTTTTCTCTGTTACCTTATTTCTGCTTTGAAACAAAAAATGGAGATAGTTATCAAGATCCAGTTGGAGTGTAATATTATATCAGAATATTCATCTCTAGGAAAACTTCTTAGTTATAGCTAAAAATTACACAGTCTGCTGGGTATCAGGTGATAGACACTCACCTCCAGCAGTATTTAGGAGTTTATATAACCTTTTTATTCTGATACAGGTAAATTTCTATAACTTTGCCATTGTACCTTCCTTTCTTCTAAGAAGTGAGTAGAAGTAGTTTCTTAACCCTCTGTTGCTCATTTTTTAAAGGTTCTTTTTTCTTTATAATTTTTCAAGTGACAACTGTATGTTTTTTTCTTGATCTTTTAAAAGAATGTTATACCATCTATATATTGCTATTGAATTATGAATGTGTGCAGAAATATTTACTAGAGAACTTTTTACACACGCACACACCAGTGTACTCTTATAAAGGACTTTGCATTGTGTGGGACACCAAGTATCTTTAATCTCAGAAAAATGGCTGAAGTGCCTTGTAATATTGATTGTTAACATCCAGTAGTTGGTGGAGTACAATAGCAATGAGGCTGAAAGAATTCGGTTGTTGGGTTTCTTCCCTTTAATGCTCTTTGATAAATATTCTCCAAAATAAGCTTCTGTTTTTTTTGACTACTTTAAATTTTTTAAAAAACTAACAAAGGAATTTCCTGGTTGGCACAAAATTTTGTAGAGTTGCTTCTTTCTGGTTGTAACTGAATAATAGAATTGACACATATTCTATACACTCTCAGGCAGTGCTTTAGGGGAAAAAAATGTAGGTTTCACTGTTTTATCAGTAGTCATCTGATTATTTTTCTCCTTTCATAAGCCCCAAGATTTTTTTTAAATATGGTTTTTAAACCTGACTCAAATGGAGTGCTTTTTTATGTTTACACCTTTCCCTCACAGTACTGTATGTTTAACAGCAGTGTGACACAAAAGTTTCAGCAAAACTTGTGTCTGTATATGTTTTTATTGGGCTCAGAAATTATGTATTTAGTCATATATTCATAAACTTTGTAATCACTTTATGCCAAAAAGTAGTTACATGGCATTAAATCTCATGAGATGTATGCTTAATTTCAATTTTTAACCTACTTGACAAGTTCTTTTATTTTTTTTATTTATTTTTTTTGTCTTTTTGCCTTTATGTAGAGCCGCACCCGCGGCATATGGAGGTTCCCAGGCTAGGGATCTAACAGGAGCTGTAGCTGCCGGCCTTCGCCACAGCCACAGCAACGCGGGATCCGAGCCGTGTCTGCAACCTTCACCACAGCTCACGGCAACGCCGGATCCTTAACCCACTGAGCAAGGCCAAGGATCGAACCCGCAACCTCATGGTTCCTGGTCGGATTCGTTAACCACTGAGCCAGGAAGGGAACTCCTTGACAAGTTCTTTTAGATCAGCCTTTGTTAGTACCACGCAAATATATGACACATAAATAGAAACCATTATCTGCATATGCAAATTAAATGTGTGCATTAAGAGGAGATTGGCAAATTTATGATGTGTTTTCCTCCTATTCCATTTGGGTTTTTTTTTGTTTATATACTGCATGCTCTTCTGACATCGTTATGTTTCACAGTTTTTTATAACATGACAAACACTTTGGTGTTACCACTCAGCTCTGTCAAATCTTTATATTTTGCCATACTTATTTCTGAATGTTAAAAAGAAGAACACATTACAGATACGGTGAAGGGTTCCTTTACTTGCTCCTCTCCACTACACTTCTCCTTCTTTAGTGGTGTCTGCTGACCTGAATTTAGATTCATCACTGCCAGACGACATAATAAGCTGGCATTTCAAAATTGTGCATACTGGTCTTTTGGGGACTTGGAAGTATTCTGAGAAAAAGAGACTCAAGATGAAATCTCACCTATTGATCTGTAATATGTATACCTACACTGAAGGTTCTCAGACATGGGAAGAAACTTGTTAGTTTCTAAAATTTGTCATTGCCTAGCTATTTGACCAGGGAAACCCTTCACACCTGGTTCTGTTCACTGTTGTTGCTTGGAATATGCTTCATGTAAACACTGCCAAGAGGTGTACTCTTCGCAAAATTGATTTTCTACTTAATTTTATAGTTTTTTACTAATGTTATTTTCTAGACTTAGATAACAAAGATAGTAATTACTTCCAGTTGGTGTTCAGTGTTGGATCAAGTTTAAAATCATTCTGCAAAATGGGAAGGTAAAATGTTAATAAATTAGACATTCATTGACCAATGTACAAGTTATTTATGCTCCTTAATTTTTAAAATTTTTGATTCTACTGATACACTGAGGTGTCTGGCTATGGACCATGGCAACACATACCCTTTGCCTTAAACTGATCTGTTATATTTTATGTTTTTGTGGTTGGAAGTAGCCCAAGTTTGTTAATGTTTGACACAGTTTCTTGAATAACAGTTCTTCAACTGTTAATGTTGTACAAGATGGTACTTGGATTTTGTTTGCCTTTTTTCCTTGTTGTATTAGAAAATCTTGGTGCTTTTTGTAAGTTATGTAAAAAAGAAATTTTTCTTAAGATTTGTTCTTATAATGGTCTGATCCAGTAAAAATAAAATGGGAAAATGGACACTTATTTCTGACCTTGAAATAAAACTCTGTATATTGATTTTCAGACTGTTCACCGAACCTTGGGATCATACGCATTGTCTTAAGGCAGGGCTTTTTACCCACGTGGGATGATAGGTCTCTTAGGTCTGATCTGGTGAGGCTGTGGAGGAGGGATGAGGTTTTTAAAAAATGCATAGGCACGCAAAGTTTACATACAGTTTGACAGGAGCCAGGGGACCTCCTTCTATAAGGGTAGAGTCTAGAAACAGCCCTTATTTCCTTACTGGCTAGTAGCCCTCACTGCACTACATTTTATAATTCTGATAGGAAATTATTAGTAAACAGGAACACTCCATTTTCAACAAGAGTCAGTCTAGACCTGTGCACCAAATAACTGAAGACCAAACCGTCTGTCCTGTTATGATTAGAATTTTAGGGTTTATTAAGGAGTCTGCGTTGTATTTCTAGATCTCCCTTAAAAACACCAGCCACCACCACATTAAGCATTTTGTCATTGATTAGGAAAAATCTCTTTTGCATTCTGCACCTTACTGTTTCAAGCATAGTTTTTAATGCTTTTTTATAGAGATTTTTTTATCCTTTTGTGTGTGTGCATGCGCGTGTGCAGAAAGGTCCCTAAAAAACCTGCATTAGCTGTTTGCTAGCTTAATTTCAGTCTATATCCAGAAAACTTTTTTTTATTCTAAGAATTAACTTTCTTAAAAGTTATTATTCCTGGATGACGTGATTCTGCAAATACTCTCCCAGTGTTCACTTCTGTTTCTTTTGGCAGTCATGTATTTTAGAGATGGAGCACCCAGGAAATATTGCTATGAGCACAATTACTTTTGTTTGTTTGTTTGTTTTGTTTTTTTTGTCTTTTTAGGGCCACACCGATGGCATATGGAGGTTCCCAGGCTAGGGGTCAAATAAGCTAGGGGCCTGCACCACAGTCACAGCAACTTGGGATCTGAGCCATGTCTGCAACCTACACCACAGCTCATGGTGACGCCCGATCGTTAACCCACAGAGTGAGGTCAAGGATCAAACCTGTGTCCTCATGCATACTGGTGAGATTCATTTCTGCGACCCAATGAGGGGAACTCCAGCACAATTACTTTGTTTTTTTTTTGTTTGTTTTATTTTTTATTTTTTATTTTTTATTTTTGCATTATAGCTGGTTTACAGATTTCTGTCAGATTTTCCAACTGCACCATGTGGTGACCCGATTACATGTACATATATGGATTTGTCACATGTAATTAGATATAGTTCCCTGTGCATTACAGTTGGAGCTCCTTGCTATTCCATCATTAAAGCACTAGTTATCCCCACTCCCTCCCACCCCTCCCCCA